>CM062816.1:784920399-785442268 GCA_031772625.1 Pinus tabuliformis
CGCTGAAGTACGCAAGTTGGCTGGTGAGATAGTCCTCGAAGGTACATTGTATGGCGCAGGGATATCTTCCGGTTTCTTATTGAAGGGGCAGTTCTTGAATATATGCCCTACCTTATGGCAGCGACAACATCTAAATGGAACCCCTTCGTAGTCCAATATCTATACCCTAGTAAATTCCCCCAGTTCAGGGTAATCTTCTCCTCCAATCCTTCGCGGGTATCCAAGTATACCAAGATGTGCTCGAGGGTTCTGTTTCTTGACTCAACGAAGGTTCGATCATGGTAAAGATATGACCCCAGAGCATTCCCAATGTGCATGAAAACATCCTCACTCCAGTACTGTAGAGGGAGCCCCGACAGACGAACCCACAGCAGACCAGCCCTAATTTGTTCTCTCTCCGGATCAAAGAGAGGGCTCCATCTCTTTAACAGAACCGACACCATCTCAATGCACCAATATCTAGCCAGCACCAAGTCTGTATAGTTCTCCTTTGCAAAGTGTAGGGCAAACCAGCCTCTAGGTAAAACTTGTATTTCAGGTAATTCCTTGAGGATCCCGCCCTAGATTTCCTTTACCCATTGGGTGAGCCAGGTCGCCGAATACACCCTCCCTCGACATGTCCATTAAGTATGGTGCTCACCATGATAGTTGCTTCCCCGATAGCAGAGGTATCTCCAAAACGAATCGATATATCCTTTCTGGTCGCTTTAACACACTTAGTTCTTTTATTTCCAGTACGCGAAGCAGATGGGTGGTCCACTAATGGATTTGGGGAGCCTTCCAAATTGATTGGTTTTGCAAGTCTAACCCTAACAACCGGAGTCTCAAAACAGCTCGAGGGCGAGTGAAGGGAAGCAGAAGGGGTTGTGGCTGCTGAAAGAGGAGGTCTCGAAGATGTCGCAGCGAAGAAGGTAGTATTGTGCGGATGTAGATCAAAAGAGGGCGACGGAGGGATAATAGTTGATACAAAGCGAAGGGTCCCAGGGGACAGAGGGGGAAGATCCAAAGTAGGGGAGCCCCGGGGAGAATTCCTGGCAGAGTGATGAGTAGAGCAATGATCCAGCAGGGTTACCACCGGAGAGGGAATAGGCGGCGATGGGTTCGATGGACGGCTAGGGCCTACTTCTGCAGATGAAAATTTAGGGTGCCCAAATATAACCTGTTTAGGATGCGGATCTTTTGAATAATCAACCTCCTCCTCTGTTTCCATTGATTCACCCATTATAGCTGTCGACATCCTGAAAGCGACAGCTGGACCTGAAAAATAGGGCTAGGTAACAGCGACAGGCAGCAACAGGTTCACGGGCAGAGTGGTAACAGGTAACAATAAGGGGTTAACCAAAACCCTTACGGTCTATCACAGAGCGCTCCATCCTCCTGATCGTTCCTTATCCTATTCTTAGTTACCTATTTATATGACTACATTAGTTAAATAATTAAGCATAATTAATAAAAAACAATTAGATTATTTTTTTAACAATTTACTATTAATTTATATAATTTTATTAATTTATATAAACTTTGTTTTCTTTATTATACTTAAGCATTTTCTTAAAATATGATTGCACATTAATATCATTAAGAATTCAAACTTCTCCAAACATTCTAGAATTAATATGAATCATCCCTAATATCTTTGTAACATAAATGAGTTATATCACTTTTGAATTGATTCCAATATCTAACACTAAACAAGTGTTTCAAGGAAACTTAGTCCCTACTATTAGGAAATATAATTTGCATTGGTCAATGCTAAATTATTAGTGGTCAATATACAAATTGAGTTCTATAGTTTTGCTTGGCCAAGAACTAATAAATTGGGATGTGAAGTGCATTAATTAGTTGCTTTCCTAACCCCAAGGACTTGCATAATAGTAAACACCAGCAAGTCTACACATTTACAATTTTACACTTACATAAGGGTTGAGGAAAACATAAATAATGGTGGGAACTAACTTCCGGTAAGTATATTTACTTACATCTTATTCATATCCATTTTTTACACAAAGACTTGCTTGAATTATGGTGGGAAGTAACTAATAGTAAATATATTATTTACCTAAGGGTGGATAAATTAATTACTTTCTCAGGATCAAAAACTATTTTGGTGGGTACTAACCACAATAAGTCTACACATTTATAGTTTTACTCTACATAAGTGCCAATGAAAGCAGAAATAATGGTGGGAACTAACTAAGTGTATGTATTTACATCTTATTAGTATTCATGTTTTATGAAGTTACTTATGATGGGAGGTAACTAATGTTAAAGATGTTATTTACCATAGTATGAACTATTTTCAAAGATTATATTTTTGGATAGTTTTCTTGGAATTGTTAAAAGCCAAATATCACTACACTCAATACTAAAATAATGCGTGAATATTGCAGCCATATACATAAATTATAGAATAAAATAAATACGTGAGACAGTTGTATTGTGCAAAAGTTGCAATAAGATATTCAAGTTATGGTCACATCAAATATTTAAAAAATATTTTTTTAATAATCTTGAAAAATAAATATTTATCTCTCAAAGTTAAAGATTATAAATTGCGTTGGTCAATTCTTAACTAATAGTGGTCACAGGACAATCCAGTGTGAGATCCTTGACATAGACTAATAATGGTCAATTGAATCCTATAGTAGGAACTAGTAAATTGAGATGTGAAGTGGAGAAATTAATCACTTTAATAAAGGTGGGAAGGAACTCCATATTTATTTGCATCTTATTCCTATCCATTTTTATGAAAAGAATTTCCCAAATTATGGTAGGAAGTAACTAATGACAAATATATTACTTTTAAGGATTTTTATTTTTGGATGGTTTCCTTAAAAGCTAAAAGAAAAAAACTACAAAAATATCTCAAAATCATGCTTGAATATGGCAACCATATTCAGAAATTATGGCATAAAATATGTGAGGTGTTATTCACATGGCATTCTATGGCATTGTATGTAGCGGTCATATTTCTAACAATATAGCATGTAATAGTCATCACAATTAATTAGCAATGACTTAGTATAACTAATATACAAACTGACTTTTTGTGGTAATTTGGTAATACAAATTTTAGTAAGTTTGTGGATTCTTATTATTTAGAATGCATTTTTGAATACATAAATGAATTCTACACCCTAGAAAAACCTTGAGGGTCATTAGAAATTAAACAACTAATTTTATGATTTTTAAAAATATCTATCAAATTTTGAACATTGACTATAAAAAATGTTCAAAAAAAATATGATTTCCTCTGTAATTAAACTATGAGCTAATCTAATTTTTAGAGGAAATGATCTTTTTAATAAACTATTTTTCGCATAAACATATAAATTTATTCCTAAATAAAATGTTTATATAATCTTTCTGTACATAGTTTTACATCTATTCATAAATAAAATAAAACTGTCATAAATAAAATAAAACTATGTGCAAGTTAGTTAGAACCCAAGCGTTATAAAATCTATGGTCTACCAGAGTTATTTAAGACTCTTAAAATCAAAGGTTATGCAGTTTTATATTTGAACTTTCGTGAAGATCTCAAATATGCATAATTATATACCTAATATGTAATTAAGGATGCATGGCTGTTGATCCTATTTCCTCTCTTATTACTGTCTCTTGTCATCTGTTTGAAATGCCAAACAAGTTACCCAGATGACCATATTTCCACCATGTGTGACAAATCTGTGCCAGCACATCCGAACAGCCGAGTAAAGAAAAGTGGTTCACTTGCTACCAGAGCAGAAGGTAAAAGAAAAGGCAGAACACTCGGAAAACCATAGACTCAAAATCTAGATTTCATCCCCTTGCTTCAAGCAAATAGAAGAAAGTCTATTTTGAGATCATACAATGATAGCTTTGCATCCTAGCAACGTGAGTACGATAATTCTGGAGAATAATTCCAACAGAATATATACGACATAGGACAGATCTAAATTTGTAGAATAAATACGATAAATCAAACTTGTTTTCAGGAAGAAACAAACGCAAAAAAACAAAAAATCCCAACAAACCGTACCGTACATCATGACAAGGCTTCGCCTAAGGAAACACTCGTTTCTGAGAAATTGATCAACGCATAGCTTGATCAATTTCCCTTCAGCTTGACACAAAACTATTTCCTTTCGGCTTTGACCACTGCTTCTCTTCAGCCTGCTTCGGGTTCTGTGGAGGTAGCCGTAGCAGTCTTACCATCATGTACAACCAAGGCAATGAGGATAATCAAGAAGGGGAAGCTAACTGTAAGAAGACTCCAGTTGATTATGAGCTCCTCCAGCAGAGAAACACTCTGCCTGTCCGTAGCCCAACCCACCGCTTGTCCTGCACTCTGCACGGCTTTGAAGAGTCCACTGTACCTGCTCAGAATATAGGAGTCATCTGCCAAAGCTCTGATCGTCCAAAAACACAGAGTCTGGAACATGGAATCTAGTAATCCATAGCTGAAATATAAAACGAATGGCCCTGCGAAAGCAGACCCAGAGTCTCTTAAATCGAGCGGTTGCAAGGGCTTATCTCTGTTATATCTCAGCTGATTAGTGAGACCACCTCCCCAGATTGCAGTCCCCAGTACTGCAATGATGGCCACGCCAAGAAGCCCTATTTTCTTCCTGCTCAGGAAACTAAAATCGAGAACATAACCAATTATCACAAACCCTAACATCTGAGAACCCCAGAATGAAACATTGTTGAACCCTCTGGTCCTCACCGTAAAGATCTTGCCATTAACGTTATTGAATTCATAAGTGTAAAAGAACTTGCTGGCCCATGCAGCAGGGAAGAGCAACATCATCTTCCAGTTGGCGAATAGCTTAAGAACTTCCATGACCTCTGTGCTAACATTGGAGTATTTACGCAGAGTCGACTTGCTGCCATCGCTCCTGACCACTTTGTTGGGTGGAAGCAAGGCCAAACTCACAACAGCCCCGGAGGCCATGAAACACATGTAGGCTATATAGGTCCCGTTGTTAACATAAGCGACTTTGTGTTGAAATTATAATTTCAACTGCAGTGAACAGAACAACAGCAACTACTTTATTCATTTGTCGTGATCTGGCGCCCCGCATTTTTTCCCGATCTTTTAAGTCACCGCCATTACCATCTTTTCACTCTTTAATTATTTTTGAGTTCCCGAAGGATGAAGATCAGATACAACACTACACCATTACTTCTCAACAACCGTATTAATGAGCAGAACGACTGAAAGAGAAAATAACCAGCCTCGAGCCGACGTAGCATTTATTAGCCATAGATTTCATCACCACTGACTCAAGAAATACAGTAAAAGATCAGATCTGTTCATTATGAGCAGCAGAAACTTCATCAGCAAGTTAAAGCGATGATGACCATTTCCCGCACTATAAATAGAAACAGAAATAGAAGTAGAAAACAGAGGAAATAGATTGAAAGTTCTTTTGTAACACACAACAGTGTAGAACAAGAGAGTTTTTTTTGTATTGCACAGCAGTGCTGAAATTTTCTGAGATAGTTGTTTTGTGGAATTGAAGCGTTCCTGTTGTAATCCCTCTGTCAAGAGGAAGATGCTCTTTAGCATAATATTTTGTGAAGATCCCTCTACGTGAGGAAGACTTATTTTATCAGTTAGTTTATCGTTCATAAATAGAAGTTTCTCTTTGCCTGTCATTGTTACACCGTAAGTCGAAAAATACTTGACGTCAAAAACCCCCGTTGCTGTTACACCATAACTCAAAAAATACTTGACGTCAAAAATTTACGTTGCTTCAACACCACGAACTGCGTTGCTGCAACACAAGTTACAGCAACTGAAAAAAAACTGTGTTGCTGCAACACCGTTTCCAGAGAACGAATTTTTCTGTTTTTCTGAGTTAAAAACTGAGTATTTTTCTGTGTCAAAAACAGAGTATTATTTTGATCAGTTTTTGGTCCTGAGGCAAAGTAGAGTATTATTTTATGCTCTGTTCTTGTGTTTTTGAATTATCAGAAAACAGAGTATTACTCTCTGTTCATATTTTTGTTGTTTCGGAATTTATCAGAAAATTCTCAACAGTGGAAACAAAGGATTTTTCCACTGTATTTTGTTTGGAATAACCAGAAATTCCCGACATGGTATCAGAGCTTGTCCAGGCTCTTTGAAGACATCAAAGCAGCTGAAAGAAGATTTGTTGCTGCAGCAAATTATCCAGCACAGCGAAAACGCTGTCAGGGTATTTTTCAGATTAGTTTTTTGTAGCTGCTGAAGACAATTACGTGATTTTTTTTTACAGTCAAGTATTGCATGAATGGCCAGCACCAGTGTGGGTATGTTTAATACCCAGCTCCCACAGTTCAATGGGAAAAATTATGACTACTGGGCAATAACCATGAGAGCCGTGTTTGCCTCACAAGATTTATGGGAACTTGTTGAATATGGATTTGAAGAACCAGCAAATGAAGAAGAGTTTATTGGATTAACTCAGGCAGAGAAAGAGCTGTTGAAGAGCAATAAGAAGAAGGACTCAAAAGCCTTTGTACTTTTATATCAAGCAGTGCATGAGAGTGTGTTTCCGAGGATAACAGCAGCCAAGACATCCAGAGAAGCATGGCAAACTCTCAAGACAGCCTATCAAGGCATGGAGAAAGTGAAGACAACAAAACTACAGTTGCTGAGGAAAGATTTTGAGAACCTGCGTATGAAGGAGTCAGACAACATTGACTCATTCTTCACACAAGCAATTGGTTTGGTCACACAGATAAGGTCTCATGGAGAAACTCTTGAAGAAAGAAGGATTGTGGAGAAACTATTGAGGTGCCTACCCTCAAAGTTTGATGTGATTGTCACCACCATAGAAGAGACAAAAGATCTCTCAAATTTTTCAGTTGATGAACTTCATGCATCATTGATAACACATGAGCAGAGGTTGAGTAGAAATGAAAACTCATCTCTAGAGCAAGCCTTCAAGACCCAGATGTCATTTGGAAGAGGAAGAGGTCAAGGCAGAGGAAACAAGAGAGGAAGAGGCAGAACCCAATACAGAGGCGGAAGAAACAGTCCACCAAATGTTCAAGGAAGAGGCAGCAATCCAAATCAGAACCAAGGCCATGGCAGCAACCAGCAAAGTGGACATCATCATGCTCAAGGACAAAGGTATGAAAAATCCAATGTCCAATGTTATTATTGTAAAAAATATGGGCACTATGCAAATGAATGTAGGAAGAAGCAGCATGATATGAGTAATAGATCTAGTGCAAATATCACTAGAGAAAATATCAGTCAAGATAATGTGTTGTTAGTTTGTTATATGGCTGAAACAAACAGTGAGGATATATGGTTTCTAGATTCTGGTTGCAGCAACCATATGACAGGAAACATAGCCCTGTTTTCTGCTTTAGATCAGAGTGTGCAATCACAAGTCACACTTGGGACTGATAGTAAAATTTCTATTATGGGAAAATGAGAAGTTAAAATATTTACAAAGAAAGGTGAAAAGAAAACCATAGCAGATGTCTATTATGTTCCTGGAATGAAGTGTAATCTCTTGAGTATTGGACAACTTGTTCAGAAGGGTTACAATGTTTTCTTTAAGAATGATGTATGCACCATCATGGACGGATTACCCAGCAAATGTTGTATTGCTGAAGTGAAGATGACAAGGAACAGGATGTTTCCTCTCAGAATAAAAGCAGATTTGAAAAATAAAGAAGTAGTTGCAGCAGTGACACAAGAGGCTCTCCAAAGCATACCAAAGGATGAAAATTGGTTGTGGCATTTGAGATTTGGACATCTCAACTTTGGAGGTCTTAATTTGTTGAATAGAAAAGGAATGGTAAGAGGATTACCATTGATAGAAAAGCCAGACAGCCTTTGTGAAGGTTGTATATTGGGGAAACAACATAGAGCAAGTTTTCCAACTGGGAAAAGCATAAGGGCAAAAGCGCCTTTAGAAATTGTCCACTTAGATTTATGTGGACCGATGCAAGCTCCATCACTTGCAGGCAGCCAATATTTTCTAACATTTATTGATGACTTTACTAGAAAGAATTGGGTTTATTTTCTGAAGAATAAGAGTGAAGTGTTTGAAAAAATTCAAAATTTCAAAGCACTTGTAGAAAATCAAAGTGGGCTGTGTATCAAGGTTTTGAGAACTAACAGAGGAGGTGAGTATATCTCCAAAGAATTTTTACGTTTTTGTAGAGAAAATAGAATTCATAAGCAATTTACAGTAAGGTACACCCCGCAGCAAAATGGAGTTGCTGAAAGGAAAAACAGAACAATCATGGATATGGCGAGGAGCATGTTGAAGGCAAAGCATTTGCCAAATGATTATTGGGCTAAAGTTGTACACTGTGTAGTATATATTTTGAATAGATGTCCTACAAAAGCAGTGATGAACAAAGTGCCAGAAGAAGCCTGGAGTAGGAGAAAGCAAGGAGTCACCCACATGAAAGTTTTTGGTTATGTGGCTTATGCACACATTCCAGATCAGCTAAGGAAGAAATTGGACAGCAAAGGGGAGAAATGTATTTTCATTGGATACAATGAAGAATCCAAAGCTTACAGGTTGTATATCCCATCAACCAAGAAGTTTTTTGTGAGCAGAGATGTTCAATTTATTGAAGAGGAAGCTTGGGATGGAAGCATAGAGAAAACAGTTAATGTTAAAAACTGTTTGTATCATGATGATGATGATGAGGAATTGACTGAAACACATCCCCAAACAGCAGCGCCAACAATAGAACAGAAAGAGACACCCTTGAGGAGAAATGAGAGTGCTTCTCCAGGCACACCACAAGGAGGAAATTCAAGTACATCTACAAGCACTTGCACACCAAATGAAAGAGGTAAGAAATTCAAAAATTTAAGTGATATTTATGATGAAGGAATGAATTCCCTGTTTGCTTTGTATTGTCACGTTGATGACCCTGTTCATTTCGAAGATGCAATTAAAGATAAGAAATGGATAGAAGCTATGGATGAGGAGATGAATGCAATAGAAAGAAATAAGACATGGGATTTAGTTGAGCTACTAAAAGGTAAAAAAGTCATTAGAGTTAAATGGGTCTACAAGACCAAGAGTAATGTTGAAGGAAAGATAGAAAGGCATAAGGCAAGACTTGTTGTCAAGGGATACAAGCAGCAATATGGGAGAGATTATGAGGAGACATTCACATCAGTTGCAAGAATGGAAACAGTAAGAGCAGTGTTGTCCATAGCAGCACAAAACAAATGGAAAGTTTACCAAATAGACGTGAAGTCAGCATTCTTGAATGGAGTATTAATGGAAGAGGTTTACATCGAGCAACCTCTAGGCTATGAGAAGAAAGGCCAAGAGCACAAAGTCTGCAGATTGAAGAAAGCTCTTTATGGGCTGAAGCAAGCGCAAAGAGTGTGGTACAGTAGGATAGATTCCTATCTACTGGAGAACGGATTTGAGAAGTGTGAGGGAGAACCCACAGTTTACATCAAAGAAAAGGACTGTAAAATTTTAATTGTTGTGTTATATGTTGATGATGTGATTTTTACAGGTAATGATGACTACCTCATTGAAAATTTCAAATCAGTCATGAAAGAAGAATTTGAGATGACTGACATGGGTTTGCTGAGATACTTCTTAGGAATAGAAGTAGATCAAAATGAAAATGAAATTTTTATTTCACAGGAAAAATATGTAAATGAAGTGTTGAGCAGATTTAACATGCAGGACAGCAAGGCAGTAATCACTCCCACAGTGATGGGATTAAAACTCAGCAACGAAGACAACAACAAGGATTTTGACCCTAGCACGTACAAGAGCATAGTTGGCAGCCTCATGTATTTGACTGCAACTAGGCCAAACATAATGTAGTTAGTTTAATTTCCAGATTCATGGAGAAGCCAAAAGAAACACATTGGAAAGCAGCAAAGAGAATTCTGAGATATGTGAAAGGTACAAAAAGGTATGGCATATTTTATACTGTTTGAGAATGTTCAGATTTAGTTGGATACACAGATAGTGATTGGGCTGGAAGTATAGATGACCGGAAAAGCACATCTGGTTACATTTTTCACATAGGTTCACGAGCCATTTCATGGGCTTCCAAGAAACAACCAATTGTGGCATTGTCTACAGCAAAAGCAGAGTATGTGGCAGCTACAGCAGCAGCATGTTAAGCGGTTTGGATGAGGAGAATGTTGAGAAGTCTATGCCAGGAGAAGGCAACATCAACAGTTATTTTTTGTGACAATAGCTCAGCTATTGCATTATCCAAGAACTTTGTATTCCACAAAAGAACGAAACACATAGACACAAAGTTTCATTACATCAGAGAATTGGTGAACAATGGAGAAATCATTTTACAACATTGCAGGACTCAGGAACAGGTTGCGGATATTCTGACAAAGCCATTGGATCAGAAAAGTTTTGAGTTTTTAAGGAAACTTCTGGGTATGACTGATAACCCAGCAGTTGAAATTAAAGGGGAGTGTTGAAATTATAATTTCAACTGCAGTGAACAGAACAACAGCAGCTACTTTATTCATTTGTCATGATCCGGTGCCCCACATTTTTTCCCGATCTTTTAAGTCACCGCCATTACCATTTTTTCACTCTTTAATTATTTTTGAGTTCCCGAAGGATGAAGATGAGATACAACACTACACCATTACTTCTCAACAACCATATTAATGAGCAGAACAGCTGAAAGAGAAAAGAACCAGCCTCGAGCCGACGTAGCATTTATCAGCCATAGATTTCATCACCACCGACTCAAGAAATACAGCAAAAGATCATATCTGTTCATTATGAGCAGCAGAAACTTCATCAGCAAGTTAAAGCGGTGATGACCCTTTCCCGCACTATAAATAGAAACAGAAACAGAAGTAGAAAACAGAGGAAATAGATTGAAAGTTTTTTTGTAACACACAGCAGTGTAGAACAAGAGAGTTTTTTTTGTATTGCACAGTAGTGCTGAAATTTTCTGAGATAGTTGTTTTGTGGAACTGAAGCGTTCCTGTTGTAATCCCTCTGTCAAAAGGAAGATGCTCTTTAGCATAATATTTTGTGAAGATCCCTCTACGTGAGGAAGACTTATTTTATCAGTTAGTTTATCGTTCATAAATAGAAGTTTCTTTTTGCCTGTTGTTGTTACACCGTAAGTCGAAAAATACTTGACGTCAAAAATCACTGTTGGTGTTACACCGTAACTCAAAAAATACTTGACGCCAAAAATTCACGTTGCTGCAACATCACGAACTGTGTTGCTGCAACACAAGTTACAACAACTGAAAAAAAACTGTGTTGCTGCAACACCGTTTCCAGAGAACTAATTTTTCTGTTTTTCTAAGTTAAAAACTGAGTATTTTTCTGTGTCAAAAACAGAGTATTATTTTGATCAGTTTTTGATCCTGAGGCAAAGTAGAATATTATTTTATGCTCTGTTCTTGTGTTTTTGAATTATCAGAAAACATAGTATTACTCTCTGTTCATATTTTTGTTGTTTCGAAATTTATCAGAAAATTTTCAACAGTGGAAACAGAGGATTTTTCCACTGTATTTTGTTTGGAATAACCAGAAATTCCCGACACTTTGCTGTGATAGTTCAATATAAAGGGAATGAAGCCGCATACTACTCCTCCCAGAGTGTATATAACCCAGAACAGAGAAATGTATCTGCCTATCGTGCCCTCGGTGGGATACGAGGTTATGATCGAACCCTGTCCATCCCAGAGCAGTCCACCTCCGACGCCCGCAAACAAACCTGCAATAATAGGAAAAGTCTCTTTACGGTGATGACTGTAGTAGAGAAAAGAACCGGCGTAGGGAGCACATGCGCAGCAGCTTGCGAACATGGTCGCGCGAGGGCCGAGGATGTTTTATATTCCGCCCGCGAAAATGCCGAAGACTGCAAAGGTCGCGTAAAGGGCAGTGTTGGCATCGTTGGAGGCCTGGTCGTTCTCCTGGCCGCTTCCGCCCAATCCAGCGAAGGCGTTGATCATGCCCGAGAGGCAGAAGCAGACCACAGATATCAGAAGCATCTGAGTGAGGGGGGAATTGTGGCGGAACCATTTGGAATGAGGAACATTCTGATCGGCTCCCTCTTCTTCATCACGATTAACATTCCTCATCGGCACGTTTCAATTAACTTCCAGATTTTTGTGTATGCTAATATTTAATGATGGGCTTTGAGAGCTAAAATCAGTATTTCTGTGCAGCCCAACTTCGGACTTTGTGGGAATTCTTGATTTATGAGCAGCCCCCCTCTAATAGGAAATGGACAAGTCAGATCTTTGAATTGAGAGATGTAGGGCCTGACATCGCACAAGTAAAGAAAAGCAACGCCCGGAAGATGCGTGTGCAATTTCATATCTTTGACATTACATAGGCCAAATAGCTATCGTGTATTATGTCAGCTAGCACTTTACTCCTGAATCCAAACATTTACTTGTTGGTTTTCCCTGTTTTGTTTCAGTTTCACATCCTTTCATGTTTTTAGGTTTTTTTTGTAACATGCATCTAACTCGTACCCATAGAGGTGCTCGTTGCCTCTGCTGCTTTTCTATTTGGTATGATCTACTTAAATATTTTTGGAAACGTCAACTTACGTTGAACGGTGGAAAATGCAATGGTTGTTAGTTTGTTTTGTTTCTCTTTTTTCTGAAATGGTGAAATTTGGTGATGTATATTTCAATGTATAAATAGAATTAAATTTTTTTAAAACTAAATTATATAAGTGAGTAAAGATTTCCATATTTATTCATATTGTTAGAGATGTTTAGAAGAGAATTGTGTAATGGTTTTTTAATTAATCTAATATTTTAAATGGTTACTTTATTTATTACTAAAAATCAAAGCTTTATCGACAAAGCTCTTCGATCTCTGATGATAGGTTAGACATATCAAAAATCCATTACAGAGTTAGCTTTTAGAAATTTGTTGCTTTATCGACAAAGCTCTTCGATCTCTGATGATAGGTTAGACATATCAAAAATCCATTACAGAGTTAGCTTTTAGAAATTTCAAACAAATTGAAATTATATCATTTTTATAAATTTAATAATTCAAATTTATTATTTCAATAATAATTTTTACTAAAATGTAATAAAAATATGCGGGGAGTGATATGTTGTCACGTAACGTTACATATATAGATATATACGTGTGTACACTAAAGTTCTAGCCACAAAGCTCTTTTGATCTTTGATTATAGGTTAGACATATGGAAAATCCAATACACATTTAGTTTTTAGAAATCTGAAACAAATTGAAATTATATAATTTTTATAAATTTATTAATTCGAATTTATTATTTCAATAATAATTTTTACTAAAATTTAATAAATTATTGCGCAGAGAGATGTTGTCACCTAAAGTTAGATTAATATCGATATATAAATGTGTGTGTATACAAAAAATGTTGTATGTAACATTACTATAATATATGTCTATGCAAAAGAAGATGTTGTTACGTAAAGTTATATATGTGTGTGTATATATGTCAATGCAAAAGAAGATGTTATCACATAACGTTATATATATGTGTGTGTATATATGTCTATGCAAAAGAAAATATTATCACATAATGTTATATATATATGTGTGTATACAAGAGATGTTGTGTGTAACATTACTTTAATATATGTATACGTAAAACATATTGTGTTTAAAGTTATTTACATTTTTTAAATAAAATTACTTTACATATATTGAAAAAATGTCAACCATCACGTATTGTATTATGTTCAAAAGATAATATAGATAACATTATTTTAATATATAGATAGATAAATATAAATATATTTAATATTACATAATATTTTTTCCATAAAATTACTTTCCACATATTAAAATTATATCAACCTCATTTATTAAAAAAATGTTATGTATAACATCAATATATATGTATATATACAAAAGAGAGTGTTTAACCTTAATTTCTTTTTAATCAAATTACTTTCAACTCATTGAAATTATGTCAGCCATCACGTACGTATTGGAATTTCCACTTGCACTTTATATCCCAGGTTGTTTTCTCCTGAATCCAAACATTTACTTGTCGGTTTTCCCTGTTTTGTTTCAGTTTCACATCCTTTGATATTTTTAGGTATTTTTGTAACATGCATCTAACTCTTACCCAAAGACGTGCTCCTTGCCTCTGCTTCTTTTCTATTTGGTATGATCTACTTAAATACGTTTGGAAACGTCAACTTGCCTTAAACCGTCGAGAATGGAATGGTGGTTAGTTTGTTTTGTTTGTTTTTTTTTTTTTTTTTCATGAAATGGTGAAATTTGCTGATGTAAATTTCAATGTATAAAATTAAATTAAATTTTTTAAAATTTGAAATTATACAACTGAGTCAAGATTTCTATATTTATTTATATGGTTAGAGATTTTTAGAAGAGAACTATGGAATAGATTTTTAATCAATTTAATGTTTAAGATGGTTATTTCATTCCCTACTTTTAGATCTCTCGTTCTTAATGATATGTTAGATGTATCAAAAATCCATTACACAATTAGTTTTTAGAAATCTCTAGCAAATTCAAAATTATATAATTTTTATAAATTTAATAATTCAAATTTATTATTTTAATAATCATTTTTACTAAAATTTAATAAAATTGTTGTGCCTAGGTCTACAAATAGTGCATGAGGGTGATGTTTCTAGGTACCCTTAGATTAAAAAAATTAATATAGCAGTTGTCTATAATGCGACTTTTTGAAAGCCTTTCCGGCGGGTTTTTCCGGTCGAAATCTGGTAAGAATTTATTGGAATCGCAAGTTTGATAGCTAGTTTCTGCACAATGAAAGCGTCCCAGGTGTTTTTCAGGGTGCTGAATCCAAATATGTAGTTAAAAAATCATTTTAATTGCAACAAATCAAGATTTAACCTCAATTTCTTCCACCGGATTCCGTCACCGGAATCTCCAAAAAGTCGCATTATAGACAACTCCATTAATATATATATGTGTGTGTGTGTGTGTGTGGGCGTGCGGTGCATGTGTGCGTCGGCTAATATATGCATATGCAAGAGATGTTGTGTGTAACATTACTTTAATATATGTATATGCAAGAAATGTTGTGGTTAGCGTTACTTTTTTCTTTTAATAAAGTTACTTTCAAAATCAATGTCATCCATTTCTAAATACTTGAATTTTCACTTTTATTTTACATCAGACTTTATATAATGAGATAAAGTAATTAAAAAAAAACAATTACTTTTTAGTATGAGCTATATATGTAATTTCTCTATAGTATGTTAGAAATGTGTAACTAAAGTAATGTAATGTTAACATTTTGACTATAAAATTAAAATATGGTAGAGATGTGTAACTTAATGTAATGTAAACATTGTAACTTGGTGACAATAAAATTAAAATAACAAAAGAAAACAAAAAATAACCGTATCAAAGTTAAATAATAACAAAACTAAAAATGACTCATGGTATTGACCTATGGTTTTAAAAATCCATGGTATTGAGTCATGGAATTCCTCTAGAATGTAATATATTTAAGGGGGGATTAAACTAGCCTAGATTCATCTTAGTTTGATGTGATAATCCATGTAGCCTATAAAGGTAAAAAATTTTTATTGATATGTTGGCACTTAGCATGGGGAAATATTAGGAAGAGGGGGGGAGAGAGCTACATAGATTTGAAGAGAGAGTGTGTATGTTTTGGGGGTGAGAAGGAGAGACAAGGGAATATAGAGATATAGATGGGGCAGGGGAGAGGGTAGAAGAGAGAGGTAAAGAGCGGGAGGGAGGAAGAGTCTGTTGAAGGGAGTCTTTATTGTACTCCATGTCTTCCTCCTCACATAGTATACATGGGTTTGAATTACGAACTCATGTGCCTCCTTTTTCAGTCCAGTACTCGTGTACTGGGATATGGGCTTTGTTTTGGGTGAGATCTTGAATTAAGAGACTTTTGAGGATATTTCTCAAGCCTGGAAGTTATTGCTACAAATTAGTTGTGGATCTTGTTGTTTTTCCCTCTCGAAATTCCTAGAAACAATGCATCTCGATAAAGGCTTTGTTAAGACTGGAAAGGTTATAAATGAGAGATCCTGGAGTATGAGTGGAGACACAGATGAGATATTAATTTTTTGTGACGTTGACATATTTATATGACATAAGTGAGCCCATGGTTCGGTCATGTATGTCATCCAACACCACCATATCTCAACACCTAGGACTCTGTTTCTTTCTTTTGGATCTCGTAGAATTCAGTCCCCCTTTTGACTTTGAGATGCATAGTGTCTCCTATTTAACTAAAGGCCATTTGTATTTCAGTTCAACTACTCCCAAAAGAATTTTATCTATAGAATTTTGATGCTTTTGACTACCTATTCAGTAGCTACAAATATAGAGAAGAGATAAGTGGGCATGGCTTGTAGGTTAGATTTAAGGTGAACTAGTTGGCTTGCAATGTTTAGGGATCTAAAGGTCCAACACCTAAGTTTTCAATTGATCTTGTTAAGAAGGTCCCACTAGGAATATTGTTTAATGGTCGAATAAGTGAGGGGGAATCCAAGATATTTGGAAGGAAGAGAGGCCAAAGAGGCCAAATACAATTCAAGGATGTGCTTGATGTTCCTTTGACTGATGGGATGAGTGTGGAAGAAGAATATTTGGGACATGCCTAGGTTGATAGAGGTGTGAGAGACTCTAGAGAAGAGATCCAAGATGGCTTTGACTTCTTTGGCTTCATTGATAGAGGGGTGGCTCAAGAGGAGGGTATTGCCCATGAATTACAGGTGGGATAGGGTGAAGTTGTTGTGAAGGGTAATAACTTTGAGCGAACCATTTTGAAGTGAAAATTTTTATGGATCTGCCAAGACCTTCCACCATAAGAATGAATAGAAAGGGAGAAAGAGGATCTGTTATGAAACCAGCTCAAGAAAAGATAGGAAAGATAGATCAACGCCTTAGAATTCAGCCTCTTCGAGGGGGCAACCTCCTTTACATCACATAAATGAACAATTCTTGGATGATTCAAATGACAAAACCTCCTTTCTATATATAGGAGTCTAAGGAGTCACAATATAATCCAGTCGACCTAACAATAATAATATAAAGCCACAAAAATAACAATAGAGGGATTCTATGGGGCACAGTAATAACAATATGGGGGCAATAGGGGCACAACAATATTAATAAGGGGTATAACTACAATAGTAATGGGGTAATCACTAGTATTATAGGGACCCAACATGCCCCTCTCCTTCAAAAAAGTGTTGTCCTCAATGCTTGAGTAGTTCTGGATACTTCTGCATAAAATTCTCATCCTCCCATGTGGAATCTTCAGTGGATAAGTTCTTCAACTTGATAAGATACTCTAAAATTGATCGATTTTTGTAGTTGTCGAGTTCTTGTTTCTGTGACTGCTTCCGATTCCAATATAATTTTTCCTTCCTCATCAAGTTCTGGCAATATTGTTTGAACTGGGAGCTTGTCACCTATAACCTTCTTTAAACATGAAACATGGAAAACTGGGTGCAATCGAGAAGCTGCAGGAAGCTCCAATTTGTATGCCATAGTACCAATCTTTTGCAACACCTTGTACGGACCATAATACTTTGGTGATAATTTATTATCCTTCTTAGCTTGCTAGAGGGACATTTGCTTATATGGTTGTAGCCGTAGGAATACCCAATCACCTACATCAAAACTTCTTTCACTGCGATGTTGATCTGCCTGTTGTTTCATTCTATTTTGTGCCAACACGAGGTTATCCTTTAAGAGTTGGAGGACTTGTTGTTGATGTTCGATGTGATGTTCCACTGCCTGAACCTTAGAATTTTCTCTTAAATATGATGTGATGGATGGTGGTTGATACCCATAAAGTGCCATAAATGGGGTCATTTTTGTTGCTGTATGGAAGGAAGTGTTATACCACCATTCAGCCAGAGGCAACCATTTGACCCATTGTGTTTGTTTATCAGATACAAAGCAACGAAGATATCCTTCCAAACATTTGTTTACTATCTCAGTTTTCCCATCAGATTGAGGATGATAAGATGAGCTATGAGCTAACTGAGTACCAAGACAAGAAAATAATTCTGTCCAAAAATTTCCAGTGAAAATGGGATCTCTGTCACTTACAATAATCTTTGGGTTTCCATGTAGCTTTTGAATTGTTTCCATAAATGCAGTAGAAACTGTACTGGCTTTAAATGGATGTGATAATGCACAAAAGTGTGCATACTTGGTAAGTCTGTCAACTACCACCATGATGACACTCTTTCCCTCAGACTTGGGTAAACCTGTGATAAAATCCATTGAAACCTCCTCCCAACGTTGGCTTGGAATGGATAAAGGTTGTAATAGACCCGGTGTCTTAATTGTTTCAACTTTATTTTGTTGGCAAACCAAACATTCCGCCACAAAATTTTGAATATCTGATTTAAGGCCATCCCAAAAAAATTCCTTCTTAACCCTGTGGTAAGTTTTAAAAATCCTGAGTGCCCTCCTAAGGGAGAAGTGTGCAATTCCATAAGAATCTTTTGTTTTAGCTGGGAATTCTTACAGAGGTATAAGCGATCTTTGTACCATAACAAATCATTTTTCCAGCTAAATGTATCAAGCGTACTGGAATCTTGTTGTAACTTTCGAATAAGTGCCCACACTTCTTCGTCATTCTTCCATTCCTCCCTTGCTTCGTTTATCCAATCTGGTTGGATAATAGAAATGGTGCACAACAATGCTTCCACATCCTCATCCTTTCTTGAGAGTGCATCTGCCACCACATTTTGCTTCCCTTTTTTGTAGATGATTTCAAAGTCATAACCCAACATCTTTGTGACCCACTTTTGTTGCTCTTCAGAGGATAATCTTTGTTCTAAAAAGTATTTAAGGCTATCATGATCCATTTTTACCTTGAAGTGTCTTCCCATTAGGTAGGGTCGCCATTTCTTAAGTGCATGGAGTATTGCCAACATTTCCTTCTCATAAATAGCTTTGCTTAAAAACTTTCCCTTGATTGGACGACTTTCAAAAGCAATGGGTCTTTCATCTTGCATTAGAACAACACCAATTCCATTTCCTGAAGCATCACATTCCACAATAAAGGTTTTTGTGAAGTCCGGTGTAGCTAAGACCGGTGCTTGGCACATTGCCTCTTTAAGATGTTCAAAGGCCTTTGTTGCTTCCGGAGTCCATGAAAATGCATCTTTCTTCAATAATGTTGTTAGAGGTGCTGCTATTCTCCCATAATTCTTAACAAACTTGCGATAATACCCTGTCAACCCGAGAAATCCTCGCAGATGCTTTATGGATGTGGGGATTTTCCATTCCTTAATGGCTTTAATTTTGCTAGGGTCTACCTTAACTCCTTCATGAGATACAATATGACCCAGATATTCCACCTCCTGGACTCCAAAGAAACATTTGGATCTTTTTGCATATAATTGTTTCTCCTCCAATAGTTGTAGCACCCTGTCAACATGTTCAACATGATCCTTCCAAGACTTGTTGTAGATTAGTATATCATCAAAAAATACTAACACAAATTTTCTAAGGAATGGTTTGAAAATTGAATTCATCAAACTTTGAAATGTTGAAGGTGCATTGGTAAGGCCAAAAGGCATGACCAAAAATTCATAATGACCCTCATGAGTTCTAAATGTTGTTTTCAGAATGTCTTCAGTCTTCATTCTGATTTGATGATATCCTGAACGAAGATCCAACTTGGTGAAGTAAATTGATCCATGCAATTCATCCAGTAATTCATCAATGACAGGAATGGGGAACTTATCTTTAATAGTGAGCTTGTTGAGCTCCCTATAATTCGGACACATGCGCCATGATCCATCCTTCTTGTGCACCAATACTACTGGAGTAGAGAAAGAACTTTGACTCGGTTGAATTATACCAGCCTCTAGCATTTCTGCAACCATACGTTCAATTTCACTCTTTTGGACATAGGGATATCTGTACGGCCTGATGTTTGGAGGAACACTTCCTGGAATCAGATGAATAGCATGATCATGATCACGCATAGGTGGGAGACCTTTGGGAGTCTCAAATACCTTGGAATGATTGTCCAGGACTTTTTGGAGATCTGGAGAAATAGATGATTCCAATGTGGAAACATCTAGCGAACATAATTGTGCAATTACACCTCTTTGCTCCTTTTTTAGAAGCTTTGTCATACCATTAGAGCTGATTATCTTTCCTGGTTTCCTTGCAATACCCCTTAATTCAACTTCCTTTCCTTCCGTAGAAAATTTGATGAAAAGTTCTTGAAAATTAAAAGCTATTGTACCCAAGGATTGTAGCCATTGGACTCCTAGTACAACATCAGCACCTCCCATTGGAATGGAAAGCATTGGGCTAGTCAATACATATTCTCCCATGGATAGCTTGATATTATGGCACTTTCCAGAGCAATTTATTGTTCCTCCATTTGCAATCATCACTTGACACTCTGGTGCTGGATATAGGAAGCAATTCAATTCTTTTGCTACCTTACAATGAATAAAATTGTGGGTGCTTCCTGAATCAATCAACACTATTACCTTTCTCTTCTTGATTTTTCCTTCTATCTTGATGGTTTGAGGAGTGGTAATTCCCACCAATGCATTACAAGATATGGTCGGATTTATTTTTTCTTCATCTAGGCTTTGTTCCTGGAGTATATCCTCTTCTTTTGACCTTTCTTGCTCCTTTTCTTCTTCCTCTTCACAATCTATGTAGAATAATTTCTTCTCAGCACACTTATGACCTTTAGTGTATTTGCTATCACAACTGTAACAAAGCCCTTTTGCTCTTTTTTCTTCCAATTGTTGTGGTGTCAACCTTATAGGTTGTGGAAGACTAGGGGCAAAAACACTTCCGTCTTTATAGTTGTGAGTGGTATGCTTCCTGGTTGCCATAATTTTGCTTTCCATTTTTCTTGCTAACCTGAATGCCTTCTCTAATGAATCAGGTTCCCAAAGGCGAACATCATGTTGGATATTATCCTTTAAAGACCCTATGAACACATCAATCCTATGCTCCTCTGGAATATCTTTTACCCTTATGTTCAATTTTTGGAATCCTCAATGTGCTCCATTATTGAACCCTTTTGTTTGAGACTTATCAATTGGCTAAAAAAAGTGTTGCTTTTTGTATCCTCATAATGTGCTATCAATTCTTTCGTAAAAATTGCCCAAGTGATAAATTGTTTACAAGAGAAAAGCCATTGATACCATACAAACTGATTTGGTTCCAAATATAAAGTTTCCATATGTACCTTTTGTGTGTTTTGCACATTATTGAGATCAAAGAATTGCTCCATCTGTAATATCCATGTGGCGGGATCCTTGCCATCAAACTTCCTCATATCGATTTTTGGAATATGGTGGGTCTTCGATCCAACATTAGAGTCTATGGAATCATGATTAACATTTCTTTTGTTCACATCATGAGTTTCCTTTACAACCTTTTCACCATTAGTAAGTATTTCTTGTAGAAAATTTGTCAAATCTGTCTTCAAATCGGCCATGTCTCTCTTCAACTCCGTCTTTGGATCATCCATCTTAGCTTCCATGCCCTTTATCTTAGATTCCACTATATTTATCTTAGCTTCTATTAGCTTTTGTGAGTGTGACATTTGTTGCACTTGTTCTTGTAATTTTGATATATCATGTAGCATTTCTTCCTCTTCTTCATGAGTCATGCTAGAACTTTCAGGTTCCTTACTAGGTGTTTGCATTTTTCTTTCCTCGGGGCATCAGTTACTGATAATAATACTTTACTATGCCCTTTGAATTCCTTCAAACCAAGCTTACATAAAAATTAAAAAAAAAACTACACACCTTTTTTCACTTTGTAGAAGCCTGATATTGAATCTGATGTATCTCTGTAAATTCAGATCCTCCAGTTCTGAAATTGCAACCTGTAGTAGCTTCTGCGTCCTCTTTCCAATTCCAAAAGTCTGACCCAAATTGGATTCTCCAAGGAAGAGTTATGCGAAATCTCCCACAGTGACTTGATTATAGACTAGTTCAGTAGAGCAAAATTGTACGACATGCCATGAGTCACTGTTTCGACCTCTGGATCTAAAAAATGCATACAAGAAACTAGACTCCGTCCTCTTTCTGTACCTTCTTACAAAATTTCAATCCAATCCCCAGAGACAAAGTTATGACGATTTTCCTCAGGTCACCTGTTTGGAATGTAATTCAGGAGTCTGCAAAAATACCAACTTCCTTAGATCATATCTTCGCAAATATAGCGCAAAAAGCTATGAAATTTGGACCCGAGGTTCCGCGCGATTTCTTCTCAAATGGGTTTTTTTTGAAACTTTTCAAACGTTGCAGAAAAAAATTTATAGTGGAAATTCCACGATGACCAGTTTGGAGCAGCGAAACCCTAGAATCCAAAGCTCTGATACCAAATGTTATGAAACCAGCTCAAGAAAAGATAGAAAAGATAAATCAACACCTTAGAATTCAGCCTCTTCGAGGGGGCAACCTCATTTACATTACATAAATGAACAATTCTTGGATTATTCAAATGACAAAACCTCCTTTCTATATATAGGAGTCTAAGGAGTCACAATATAATCCAGCCGAGCTAACAATAATAGTATAAAGCCACAAAAATAACAATAGAGGGATTCTATGGGGCAC
The DNA here is from genome assembly GCA_031772625.1 of Pinus tabuliformis. Lineage (NCBI taxonomy): Eukaryota > Viridiplantae > Streptophyta > Pinopsida > Pinales > Pinaceae > Pinus > Pinus tabuliformis. The sequence continues at coordinate 784,942,949 of CM062816.1, forward strand.
AATAATAACAATATGGGGGAAATAGGGGCACAACAATATTAATAAGGGGTATAACTACAATAGTAATGGGGTAATCACTCGTATTATAGGGACCCAACAGGATCCCCTTGATGCCTCTAGATGTTTGGAGAGTGTGAGATGGTGAGCCATTGAAAAGGATGGAGAAGAAAGTTGTGGAGACAAGAGACATGATCCTTTGAGTCTAGTGGGTGTTGAAACCAAAAGTCGGGAGAATTCTCTTGATGTAGTCCCTATTTAGTTTTTCAAAGTCTTTGGAAAAATCGAGCTCGATGACCATGACCGAATTATCTAGAATTTTAATGGAGTGTATGGCATCATGGGTGAGGGTGATTCCATCAAGGATTTTATTTCCTTCCACATAGTCAGATTGTTCAAAGTATATGAGGAATCAGAGAATGGGTTTCAAGCAGTTGGCAATGATTTTTGTTATGATTTTGTAAACAACGTTTCATAAAGCTATGGGATGATATTTTCTTAGGGATGTCGCATTGTCCTTCTTTGGTATCAGGGCTAGGAAAGTGGTGTTGATCACTGGGAGGATTCTTTTACTAGTCCTTGATTCTTCAATAATTTTTGCGATTTCCTTGTGGAGAAAGTGTTAGCATTGCTTGAAAAGGTGACAAGGAACCCATTTGGTCTAGGAGATTTTCCTTCTTCCATTTCATGAAAGCTTCCATGACCTCTACTTTGGTAACATGTCTAATAAGATCCATGTTCTCATCCTCTATGAATAATTTGGAGACATTTATTGTGATTTGATTGATGGAATCCCTGCATTGAGGAGCAAGATATTACAAAAGGTATGAGAAGTAGTTTACCTATCAGTTTTCAATATCCTCCTATTTCTCCATCATTTCCCCTACGTCATTGCGGAGGGAGCAGATGTGATTGGTTGGGCAGTGTTGAATTGTTGACATGTGGAAAATTAAGGTGTTCCATTCTCCCTCGTTTGATAAGTTGATTCTTTATTTTTGCTTCTAGTAGATCTCCTTATTTTTATAGTGTGACTCCAATCGCTTGTAGAGATCCTCTTCCTGTTCCTTAGCGTCCACGTCTTAGTCATACCTTCAATTGAAAACACACAATTAATAGAATGATAAATTTCTCCCTCTGTATATATATTTATATTCAATGTCAAATATTTTATTCAAGATGGTTATTGAAATATTTTATTTATAATAACATTAATATTTTATTTTTCATTAATATTTTTTGAATATTATATATCAACTACATATTAACAATATAATCAATCACACATCACCCTCATACATCATCCTCATAATGAAAAATGGAAAATACCTTATCACCACTTATTCTACACCTTATAAACTAATAATTTTATATAGTTAAACAAATTTAATTTGCTAGCGTATACATAACTAAATGGAAAATTAATCTAAGAATAACTAAATGTAAAATCATTAGAAAGTTTTTGGAAACTCATGCTGGAATCTCCCTATGATCGAAGAATGATTTAAATTATATTAATAATAATTATTAAAAAAAAGAGAATGATTATCAACATTAATATCATTTTTAAAAGTTAAGTTTTACTTCTATAATAAGTTGAGGATGGGTATTGTACGGTAGGAGACATGCTAAATAAGAATAGATCAATTTTATGTATGGCTATAATATGAGTCGAGAGGGATCAAATTTCTCACTTGTAAACCTTTTTAGAGTGCAAAATACAATGTGTTATTTTCATTGTTCAATTTGTATTTTTGAATGTTGAATAGAGTATATATATGACCAAATAAACTTTTTAACCATAAAAACTTTATTTTAGGATTAATAATAATAATAATTAATTATAATATTATAATAATATTATATTATTATAATAATTTATAAATATAATAATTATTATAATAATAATTATGTTTGTATATTATTTTAATAATATAATAATATACCAATATAATTCAATTCTTGTCACAATGTGACATTCAACCATGATTGACCATGATTGGCTATGATTGACAATAGTTTACAATGATTGATATTATAAACCAAAGGGAAAAATAACCCCAAGGGATTGATATTATAAACCCAAATGAACAATAAACCCAAGGGATTAGTACTAAAACCCCAATGAACAATAAACCCAAGGGATTAATACTAATACCCCAAGGGATTATGAACCCAATGGAATAATATTCAACCTAAGGGATTAATACTAAAACCCCAATGAACAATAAACCCAAGGAATTAATACTAAAACCCCAAGGGATTATGAACACAATGGAATAATATTAAACTCAAGGGCCTAATACTATAGACCCAACAACCATAAACCCAAATCTAAATATTAAAAAGGCCAAAATAAACATGATTTATTTTCATGTTGAGACAATATTTGTCAAAATGGGACATTCAACCACGAGACTAATGTGGTAAACCTAAATATAAATATTACAAACACTAAATGATTTATTTTCATGGTTAGACAATCTTTGTCAAAATGCGACATTCAACCATGGGACTAATATTTTAAACCCAAATTTGGTAAACCCAAATATAAATACTACAAACATTAAAATAAACATGATTGATTTTGATGGTGAGACAATCCTAGTCACAATGAGAGAATCAACCGTGGTTGACCATGATTGATATTATAAACCTAAGGGAATAATAAACCCAACGGATTGATCTCATAAACCCAAAGGAATAAAACTAAGGGATTAATACCAAAACCCCAAGGGATTATGAACCGAATGGAATAATATTAAACCCATGGGACCAATATTATAAACCCACATTTGATAAACCCAAATATAAATACTATGAACACTCATAATGGAATAATATTAAACCCATGAAACTAATATTATAAACCCAAATATAAATACTACGAACACTAAAATAATCATGGTTTATTTTTATGGTGAGACAATCCTTGTCACAATGCAACATTCAAACATGGTTGACCATGGTTGGCTATGATTGATAATGGTTGACCATGATTGATATTATAAACCTAAGGGAATAGTAAACCCAAATTATTTACATTATAAACCAAAATGAATAATAAACCCAAGGGATTAATACTAAAACCCGAAGGGATTATGAACCCAAGGGAATAATATTATGCCCAAGGGATTAATACTAATACCCCAAGGGATTATGAACGCAAGGGAATAATATTAAGCCCAAGGGACTAATATTATAAACACAACATTTGTAAACATAAATATAAATATTAGAAAGACTAAAATAAACATGACTTATTCATGGTAAGACAATCCTTGTGACAATGTGACATTCAACCATGGTTGACCATGATTGATATTATAAACATGAGGTAATAATAAACCCAAGGTATTGATATTATAAACCGAAAGGATTAATACTAAAACCCCAAGGGATTATGAACCCAATGGAATAATATTAAACCCAAGGGACTAATATTATAAGCCCAACATTCGTAAACCCAAATATAAATATTACAAACACTAAAATAAACATATTTTATTTTCATGGTTAGAAAATCCTTGTGACAATGTGACATTCAAGCATGTTTGAAAATGGTTGGATATGATTGAAAATGGTTTACCATGATTGATATTATAAACCTAAGGGAATAATGATGTCGGGTTACCCCTGCTTTACCCACAATATGCATGTACAATGCATAATCACAATCATCCCAGGAATTGTTAACTCTCTGTCAAGTTAAATCATCAATACATTATATGGTTAAGGCCCCCATTAGTTAGAACTCATGTGGGAACATTCATCTATTAGCACATAGTCTAACCCTTCATATTCTTTCACTATCGAGAATTAAATCAAATCCCAAGCCTTCATTAACCCTTTTATTAAAGCCTTTCCCTTAATCCTTCCTATCGTTACTATCAGGACACATACACCCTTCTAAAACCTTTATAAAACCCTTTAACCACATATATAAACAAAACCCCCTTTTAAACTTTGGGTTATAACTCGACTAATCATAAAATCCTTCTATCAGTGCTTTAACCGTTCATAAACCATTTACAAAGGAAATAACCCCAAACAGGCAAATACTTACCTTTTTTTTCCTTTCATAAGCCTTACATGTTATCAATAATTACCTTTATCACAATCAACCATCGCAGTTACCCACGGTCTTATCACATATATGCTCTGTCACGCCTCCAATTCTGATATGCGACTATTGGAACAATTAAACCACCTTTTAATATGAAAAGACTCTGACACGACACTTTATGGAATACAAAGGAAATACACTAAAATTCAGCTCCGAACCATATAGCGGAACTTAGAATTTATGTGTCCGCACTTATATTTATTGTCAGTTCCGCCCCTCCATATAAACCTTCTGCTACACTACTCCTCCTCCGATCTCCAATCGCTAATCCACTTGATCTCCGATCAGCACTTATCTCTATCGGTTATCGATTATCACTTGATCCCTACTCTTTAAAACTTTCGATCCGACATGTGTTTACGGACCCAATGGGTTTTAAGTCGCATTCGATAAGGTTTCGAGTTCGGCCATACATCGCATGTCGTAATCACTTCCTCCCTTTAAAAGATTGTGAAGCGATCTCGATTTTCCCCTTCTTGCAATTTAATCCTGGCCATCGATCTTCCCGATCTGACAGCTATTGTGCATGGATACTTCACTTCTCCGCCATTCCCACTACTTATGTTTTTACACTATTTCTTCAGTTTTCTTATGGTTTACAGGTCAGGGTTCTTGTCCTTCCGCTCTCCTACTGCGTGAATCCTTCCGATAGTCACATATTGGAGTCAGAGGGGGATAAAGGTATGTATGTGGTATGGCCACGGTAACTGGCGATGAGCGACTATGATAAAGGTGATTCTCGGGAATTGTGCAAAGACCGAGGATTGGCAGAAAAAGGTATGGTGTATGTGGTTTATTTGTTATCAATTATAAATGGTTTATAGTGCATTGAAGCATGATAGAAGGGTTTTAAGGTTAAGCATAATTATAACCCAAAGACTAAAGAGGGTTTTGTATATGGTGCAGAATAAGGATTTAATAATGGCTTAGAGGGGTTGTATGAATCCCGATATTAAAGGAAATCAAGGTTAAGGGGTGATTAAAGTCCCCATAATGAGGGTTTATACTTTGGCTTAGTCTATTAATATGTTTCCACATGAGAGATAATGGAAAGGGCCTTAACCATTACTATTAATGATGTTTTGACCTGGTAGGTCAAATCTATTCCTAGGAAAATGGTTTATGCATAGGTCTACATGCATACTGTGGGTAGAGCAGGGGTAACCTTGCATCAGATGTTGGACCATGGTAGACCATTAATAAAACCGCATATACACCCATTGTTAAATGTGGTTTAAAATCATTGACCATGTTTGATTTTCATATTGAGACAATATTTCTCAAATCATGTGATGTTGGACCATGGATATGAATTGCCATGGTTGATGATCGTTGAAAATTGTTTATTTTCATATTGATACAATATTTGTCACAATGCGACATTGGACAAGGAGACCTATCTTTTTAATAAACCCGAGCGATTAATATGAAAAACCCAGGGGAATAACATTAAACCTTATGATTAACATGGTTGACCATGGTTGGCTATGATTGATAATGTTTGACCATGATTGATATTATAAACCTAAGGCAATAGTAAACCCAAGGGATTAATACTAAAACCCCAAGGGATTTTCCCTAAAACCCCAAGGGATTATGAACCTAAAGAAATAATATTAAACCCAAGGGACTAATATTATAAACCCAGCGTATATAAACCCTAAGAAAAATATTATAAACATTGAAATAAACATGATCGACCATCATTGATGTTCATATTGAGACAATCCTTATCACAATTCCATTTTGGACCATGGTCGACATCATAATAAACCATGTTTGACATAGGAATAATAAACACAAGCGATTGATATTATAATCCCAAGGGATTAATACTAAAACCCCAAGGGATTATGAACCAAAGGGAATACTATTAAACAAAAGGGACTAATAATATAAACCCAAGGATATAATAAACCCAAGGGATTGATATAATAAACCCAATGGAATAGTAAACACAAGGTGTTAATACTAAAACCCCAAGGGATTATGAACCCAAGGGAATAATATTAAACCCAGGGGAATAATATTATAAACCAAACATTTGTAAACCCAAATATAAATATTACAAACACTAAAATAAACATCATTTATTTTCATGATTAGAAAATCCTTGTGACAATGTGACATTCAAGCATGGTTGACCATGGTTGGCTATGATTGACAACGGTTTACCATGATCAATATTATAAACCTAAGGGAATAATAAACCCAAGGGATTAATATGAGAAACTGAAAGGAATAATAAAACGAAGGGATTAGTATTAGAACCCCAAGGGGTGATGAACCCAAGGGAATAATATTAAACCCAAGGGACTAATATTATAAACCCAACATATATAAACCCTAAGACAAATATTATAAACATTGAAATAAGCATGATGTACCACCATTGATTTTCATATTGAGACAATCCTTATCAAAATTCCATGTCGGACCATGGTTGACATCATAATAACCGTGTTTGACTCAGGAATAATAAACCCAAGCGATTGATATTATAAACCCAAGGGATTAATACTACACCCCAAGGTTAAGGTTAAGCACAATTATAACCCAAAGTTAAAAGAGGGTTTTATATATGGTGTGGAATAAGGATTTAATAATGGCTTAGAGGGGTTGTATGAGTCTCGATATTAAAGGGAATGAAGGTTAAGGGGTGACTAAAGTCCCGATAATGAGGGTTTAGACTTTGGGTTACTCTATTAATATGTTTCCACATGAGAGATAATGGAAAGGGCATTAACCATCACTATTAATGAAGTTTTGACCTGGTAGGTCATATCTATTCCTGGGAAAATGGTTTATGCATAGGTCTACATGCATACTATCGGTAAAGCAGGTGTAATCCTGCGTTAGATGTTGGACCATGGTAGATCATTAATAAAACTGCATATACAACCATTGTTAAATGTGTTTAAAATGGTTGACCATGGTTGATTTTCATATTGAGACAATATTTCTCAAAACTTGTGATGTTGGACCATGGATATGAATTGCCATGGTTGATGATGGTTGAAAATTGTTTATTTTCATATTGATACAATCTTTGTCACAATGCAACGTTGGACAAAGAGACCTATTTGATTAATAAATTGGAGCAATTAATATGAAAAACCCAAGGGAATAACAGTAAACCTTATGATTAATATTAAATCCTAGGAACATAAACCCTAATATTAATAAACCTAACGGATTAATATTATAAACGAAGGGGATTATAAACTAAAGAAATTAATATTAAACCATAAGATTAATGTTATAAACCATAAGTTTAATATTAAACCATAGGAATACAAACCCTATGATTATTATTAAAACCCTAGGATGAATATTATAAACCAAAGCCATTACTAAAAGCATTTGACTAATATTAAAAACCCGATGGATTATAAACTGAAGGGAATAACATTAGACCCAACAATTAATATTAAACCATAGGAATATAAACCCTAAGATTAATATTCTAAACCTTAGGATTAATATTATAAAGCAAAGGAATTTATATTATAAAGGTATGTATATTAATACCTAAGGTATCTATATTAAACTTTAGGATTAATATTATAAACGCTATAAATAATATTATACCCTAGGAATATGGACCCTCAAATTAATAAACCCAGGGGACGTTAGACCATGCTTGATAATGGTTAACCATTGTTGATGATGGTTAACGATGGTGATGTTGATATTGAGACAATATTTGTGCCAATGTGATGTTGGACCATCATTCAACATGATTGACCATGGTTGATCATGATTGAGTATGATTTTGAAAGAATCTTTGTCACAATTCGACATTTGACCATGGTTGACCATGATTGAAGATGGTTGACCATGGTTTATTTTCATATTGACATAATCTTTGTTATAATGTGACATTGGACCATGTTTCACCATGAATGATCGTGGTTGACGATGATTGACAGTGGTTTAACACGGTTGATTTCATAATGAGACTATCTTTGTCACAATGTAACATTGAGACATGGTCAACTATGGTTGACCATGATTATAAACCCAAGGGATTTATGTGATGTTGGACCATGGGTGACCATGGTTGATTTTCATATTGAGACAATCTTTGTCCCAATGTGACATTGTACCATGTTCAACCATCGATGACCATGGTTTTCATAATGTGACATTGGACCAAGAGACCATCTTCATCACAATGTGACCACGATTATTGACCATGATTGACCATGGTTGACCATGATTAAATATACCGGAAAATGATGAATCTTCCTCACATTATGACCATAGTTGAAATGAATATCTATCATCTAGAAAAGTATCTTTGCTCTCTATGGAGAGATTTTGGAATTCTTCGATAGAAATTTTTCCACGTAAAAATTTGAATATTAATAGAAACCTGGAAGAATTAAAAAATAATGAACCTGTAAAATTTTTAGAAAAAAGTCTTCTTCTTATGCATGGGAATACACTGATATGAGAGGAATTGATCCTAGAACTTACATACATCATATCCACATTGAACAAATTCATCTTATTCATGGATAAACGAATAATTCTACAAAACAGGACTAGATCTCATCATCAAAAGATGTGTTCGAGAAGATGAGATACCGTAAATACTTAAAAAATGCCATGACGAACCATGTGGACAAAAGTTTTCTGACAAAAGAACTGCTTATAATATCCTACTTTTAGGATATTATTGGCCTTCCATTTTCAAGGATACCAAGGAATATGTTAAAAGATGTGAAAGTTGTTAGAGAATGGGCAAATCTACTCTTTCAAATGAAATTCCATTGCAACCTCAGGTACTCATTGAACCATTTAAAAATGGGCACTAGATTTTGTTGGTCTAATCAATCCACCTTCAAAGAAAATGGTATATTCTAGTATGTACTGATTATGTCACTAAATGGGTAGAAGCTAAATCACTTCCTTTTGCTACCGAAAATGTTGCAGTTTCATTTCTTCTTGAGGCTATTTTCACATGTTTTGGTGTTCCAAGAGAAACTGTAACAGATTAAGGAACACAGTTTACATCCATGTTAATGCAGAAACTTGTGGAGAAGTACAAAATCAAGCATCAGAAGTCCACTCCATACCATCCACAAGTTAATGGACAAGTTGAGTCTACAAAGAAGATGATTGAAGAAATTCGGAGTTTTGAGGTCTAAAATGGGCCTCCTAAGGAAATTATAAAATAATAGTGGAAATAATAAAATAATATTATATTACATCATCAAATTTTAGAGGGAAAAAGGAACAAAAATATTATTTCAACTTATATCCCTATGGGTTTACTCAAATTTCGACTGGAAACACTCGTTGGATGAAAATTTTGATTCCTCATCCAAGGAGTACCCATGTTACATACTTTTGATGGACCCTTCTACACAAAAAATGATAAATACATGAGAAACATGATTGCAATCACATTTTTTCATGTCTTTATTTTTTTTCATGTAGCAAGGTCCATTGAAAGTATGCAACATGGGTACTCCTTGGATGAGAAATTAAATTTTGAATCCAATGAGTACTCTTGCTCAAAGTTTGAGTCAAACCTTAGGGAGATAGTTGAAAATACGAGTTGAAAAATAGTTTTATTATTTTATTATTTTTTAACATTTTTACTTTTTTACTCCAAAAATGGTGAATCATCATCACCCATGTTTTACATCATCATCTTGAATCCTCTTGGTCCTTATAAAGTTTATTTTGGTTGTACATTTTTCTTAGGAGGCCCATTTTAGACCTCAAAATTCCCCTAATTCTTACCAAGAATGTACAATTACATAGGAAGGACTAGGTAGAAAAGCTTCCAGAAGCTTTATGGGTCTATAAAACTACATGGAGAAGTACTAAAGGACATACTCCCTATGAACTTTTTTATGCGAAGTAGGTCTTACATCAAATAGAGTTCCATATCTAGACCTATAAAACAACAATCTAATTAGATCTTGACTTATCAGAAGCACAAAAGCAAAGGATGGAGCATCTCAATGAGCTTGATGAAATAAGACAAGAAGCCTTCTTGAAAACCAACCTAATTTAGCAACAGAGATCTAGATGGCATGACAAGCACATTAAAGGAAAGAAATTTCATTCAGGAGATTGGGCATTACTCTTTGATTCAAAGTTCAAAAATTTCCAAGGAAGATTCCAAACTCACTAGCTTGGACCTTATGAAATTGAAAATTTCTTTGATAATGGTGCAGTTAGAATCGGGACTATTGATGAAGAGAAGGTTCCTCTTTTAGTAAATGGACATCGACTTAGAATTTATCAGAAGCCATTGACAAAAGAAGAATTTGTCAAAATTTTCCAAGACAATTCAAAATTGAAGATGGTTGAGAAGAATTCTTCTTCTTTTCCACCTTAGAAATTTTATTTTTCTCTTTTATTAAAAAAATTAATAATAATATAATAATAATAAAATGTATAAACATGAAAACCAAGAAGTTGTTGGCATGCTTATACAAAAATTTAAAGTGAAAACCAACTTTTGTTAGCACCTTAAATTTTCTCTCTTGACCATTTCTTCCAAAAATAAATTCCCTTTTCCTGAGCATCCCTTTCTTTTCAAAATAAAAATCTCTTAGCTACATAGTTAGTGACTTTCTTTAGCTAGAACAAGTTTCTCCACCTCTAATAAGGTTTCTGCAGCCAATTTGGCAGGAACACTTGGTGGCTCAAATTGAAGAATAATTGACTCCTTTTAAGTGAAAGTATCTGTAGAAGATATTAAAGGACAAATAAAGGTTAGCAAATCAGTCGAAGGTATGTGATACTTAAATTTCACAATAAGGGTTAATATATTGCATATATGAATTATGTGGACATAACACTACTGAAATAAAATGAAATCATTGCAAATCATGGGTGATAGTTGCTTGTCAAATCCATTATAGCCCACCATTTTAACTCCTATCTCATTGTCATTTTCAATTTATCGATTCGATCACCGAATCATTGAATTGAATGTGTACCAATGGCTAACTTATTTCCGCAAGCCTTCATTATATTCACTCATTCTCTCATTTCTCCAAATTCATACAACCTCTCGATCTGTCTCCATCACATAACAAAACCCTACCAACACCATTTTTCCCTGTCAAGTAAACATTTATTCAGACAAAACATCTCTCACCATGGGTGTTATTGTCCAAATGGAACGAACAGGAAAGAAGTTCTTGGGAGGATATCCTCATACCATGGAACTGTTATAGAAAGTACAGTGGTTAAAATTCATAGAAAGAGTGGATGGTTTGCACAGGGAGGTAATGAAGACTTTTGCATGATCTTTTGATGGAATAGAGGTTGGAATAGGTGATGTCAAGTTCACACTAATAGAGTCCCTGATTGCAGAAGCCAACGGATTTCCTAGAGGTGGAGAAAAGTGGCTCAAAAATAGAGGAATTGAAGGGGAAGATTGGAAAAGCTTCTTGAAAAACCCAAACATGGACACTATATTCAGAAAAGGTATTCCTAGTTCAGCCCTCAAAAGTAAACGGAGAAATTTGGTCCTTGTACTTCAGAAATTTATTACTTGCGAAGGTCGATTTGGATGAATGTTTTTCTACCACATTAGGATAATGATGAATTTCCTTTAAGAACATCAAATGAATCTTCCATACTTTCTCTTGCATAGTCTTAAGAAAATGTCAATGAATGTTCAATATAAAATCCATTCTATAGACAATATAATGTACCATCATGGAGTGATAAAAATCTTGACTGAATTTCATCTTCAAAGCATATTTGACAATTGGGAAAATTTTCTAGTAACAAATCATTTTGAAGAGAAGACTCCTAAACATCCAAGTGGTAGTAGAAACCTAAGGGGAAGAAAAGGGAAAATGGAAATAGTAATAGAATAGGAACCCCAATCCCAACAAGAATTATCAAAGAAGAAACTACCCATTGTAGATATTTTGCAGAAAAAGAAAAAAAGGGAATTTCATAAGAAAGAAAGTCGGCAAGAAAACAAAGGTTTGACCCCAAACCAATATCCTTCCTCAAAGAGAAAATCCAAAAGATAAATAGAATAAAACTCAGGGATTGTTGACCACAGGTTTAAGAAGAAGTACCAGATTGAACATAGTACAAAACGTAGCCTCAGGAGTTGCAGAATATATTGATCTTGAGTCGAAAGAGAAAACTAAAGATCTTGAGGACTCTCCAAGAGAGTCACTGAGACTGTCACCACCACCCTTTAGTTCACCTCCAAGAATTCCAGTGCAAATTCCAAGTGTTGATCCTTTTGAACAAGAAATTTATGATTACATAGAATCGTTATAGAGAAATGAAGAAAGAACCAAAGGGTCAATCCAAAGTCCAGGAGACAGAAGTAACCAGTTTAATGAGTCACAAGAACCTTCAACATCTAATGTTTTCAAGAAAGAAATATTTGAGCTGGAGACATGAAATAGTGACGAAAAGAGAATTTTGGGGTAGGTCAAAACCCCTTTTCTTTATAATATTCGATCCTTGACCTATGGGTTATGGGCCCACAAGTCTATTGGAAGCTTTTAAATAGAATTTCTACATTAAAATCGAGACCATATAACTTTATCGGAGCCTATATAACTATCGGGATTTTCATTGAAAACCACGACACAATACATTTATTGAAATACATGGGAATAAGGGAAATACAAGGAAAACCCTCGCCAGAACACATAAGTTGGAACTCAAATCTTATACACCTGCTTCTACAAAATTGTCGAGTCCGCACCTTTAGCCGCTACATAGCGCTGCTCCTCCAAACTCCGATAAGCCCAATCTCTCCAATCTTAGATACGCCCAATCGTCGAAACCTCCGATCCATCGGCTATCAATGCATCACTATTTCGGCCATCGCATATCGGTGTTCCATAGTCTGCCATTGCAATGTCCCTTGAATGCTCCGATATGCGATTAGCGATTAGATCTGGACCATCGATCTGAATCTCGATCTGACGGTTCACAGTCTATTGCATCATCACAATCGCAATCACGCCATGGCCAGTTATGTTAATAACTAGGGCCTTCCATCGATGCGATAAAGCCTTACGAACCCGATAAGGGTATAGGTTCCCGTCTATAAAATTTCATGTCCGGCTTTCGGATTCAACTTGGTTTTGTGCTAAATCTTAGTGTAAATTGGATTTACACTCACGGAACCAAAAATGTGTCAAATAACTTCGCCGATGCGACATGACTCCTGTGCATTCATTCTTCATTATTGATGAACTTACGCCATATTCATGTTCCTCTGCCTCATTCATTTAAGTGCGCGACATTCATATATATAACAGTTAATCGATATCATTGGATCGCCATCGATCCTACAATGATCGATGGTTGATCAAACCTACACATGAAACATTCAGACTCTCTATAAAATAACGCACAAAGTGGTGCATAAATCAACACTGAACACACTATTTCATATACACAGCATGTCTACAAAACTAAGGCATTTCAGCCTTAGGAGCAAGTTCTCCTCTCGTCTACATTTTATCTATATTTTTCTTACAAATCTCTATTTCTATCACTCCATGTTCCTCTCTATCTCATGATACATATATATATAGAATATGCATGTTCATAGTTAAAGGAATATTGGATCAGATCAGTGAGAGGATTCGATCAATCCTCTCCTTGATCTCCTCTAACAACTCCCTAATCTTTCTACATGCATACATATGGCAGATAATTACAATAAGAAGTCTTCCCTAGACTTTATTAATTCCATTAATTACTCTGCTTTAAACAAAACTTTTCCCCTGTGTTGCTCTGATGGTCCACATCTCCTCCTTCTTCACTTTGGATTTCTCCTTTAGTTATGATTGCACGGATGCTCTTGCATCAGACTCCTGAGGCACAAGAATTTATGACCTCTTGGTCATATGCTTCTCCTTATCCCTAGCAATTGTACCCACTTCACTTCTTAAGTGGAACTGCCTTCATGATCTTCTATGAGCTGCAACCAACCTCTATAGTAATAGTCTTCCTTTGCTACACGATACCTCACTAAGCCCTCCTCACTCGGTTTTTTGGCATCCTTCTGGTTCTCTTCTCTGGAACCAATTGAGCATACCTTTCTCTCAGTTGTTGCAAATCTTTTGACCTTCGGCTGCCGCTATCTACACGACAGTAAGACCATAAACTCATTGTATTTATCAACTATACCTCCTTCTCCTTCTGTTTGCACTCCTTCTTCCTTCTCGCATGAAATCCTTTCCTTTCTTTTGCATGCAGAATCTTCTTTTGCTCTGATACCACTTGATGAAAAGATAACTTTGGGGTATGCCAAAACCCATTTTCTTTATGATATTCGATCCTGTAGGTTTTAACCCTGTACAGAAATTACCTGCATACGAATTCTTAAACAAAGAAAAATAAACAATGCGAGAGCATAACCCATAAAACACATATGCACAGAGATTTTTCCCTGGATCCCAAAACCGGGACTACCAGCCTGATTTTTCATTATGTTCCTTTCAATGTTACAATACATATTTATACATGCCGAAGCATCCAATACCATGGACCGAAAAACCATCGCGTCCAATACCATGTGCGAAAAACATGCACAAAACCATAGGTAGGTTCGCCCAACCTAATATAGGGTCCAAAAAAAATTTTCCCGAGGCGCTGCCCCGGACCCCATAGAGGGGGGCTATCCGCCCCCCGCTGTGCAATTGGCGCAACGAAGGGGGGCTCCCGCCCCCCTCTAACCCCCGTTTTCACTACGTGGGTTAGTCGTGGAAAGAATATAACACAACCCAACAATCTCCCACTTGTTGTTTTCTTTCCACAGGGGGCCACAGGAGAGCTTAGTCATTTTTCCAGCCCTGAAACACCCATTGTTTCTCTACACCAAGAGAACTTCTCAGAGCTCACAGATTTTGTCAATGCATCTGCAGTATTCTTCAAAGTGTCCACCTTTACCAGCAACACCTTTTTGTCTTCTATCATATCCCTCACAAAGTGATACTGAACATCAATGTGCTTTGCCTTTGAATGATAAGCAGGGTTCTTTGCCAAGAAAATTGCACTTTGGCTGTCACAGTCTATTCTTATAGCTCCTTGTACTAACCCCATACTTGAACACAATCTCTGCAACCAAACTGCTTCCTTGCTTGCATGAGTGGCTGCCATGTATTCTGCCTCTGTAGTTGATAGTGCCACTACAGATTGTTTCTTAATCATCCAACTGACTGCACCTCCAAATAGGTTAAACACATACCCACTTGTAGATCTTCTCTGATCCAGATCTCCAGCCCAGTCTGCATAAACAAAACCATGAATATCCAACACTCTGTCCAATCCTGGTCTTCCTTGGTAGCACAAGCCATAATCACTAGTGCCACGCAAATACCTAAAAACCCGCTTCACTGTTGTCCAGTGCTCCTTCCCAGGTTTTGACATAAACCTGCTCAATACTCCCACTGCATGTGCAATGTCTGGTCTAGTACAGACCATTGCATACATGAGGCTACCGACTGCACTTGCATATGGAACACGGGACATGTCCTCTTCCTCTTCTTGTGTCTTGGGACACTGTTTAGCAGATAACCTCACACCTACAGGAATAGGAACCTTCATCGGTTTACTATCCTGCATATTAAACCTCTGCAGTATTGTCTCGACATACTTCCTCTGGTTTAACCAGAGCTTCCTCTTTGCCCGATCTCTTTTAATTTCCATGCCCAAAATATAGTTTGCAGCACCAAGATCTTTCATGTCAAATTTGGAGGACAATTGGGTCTTCAAATCCTGGATAATTTCTTTGTCATTTCCAACCAGCAACATATCATCCACATACAAGAACAGATAAATAACACGGTCACCAATTAATTTAAAATACACACAATGATCTGCTTTGCTTCTGGTGAAGCCAAGTCCCCGTATAAATGTATCAAATTTCTGATACCACATCCTTGGTGATTGTTTTAACCCATACAGAGACTTCTTTAGCTTGCATACCAGTTCTTTCTTACCCTTCACCGCAAAGCCTTCAGGTTGCGTCATGTAGATTTCCTCTTCCAAATCCCCGTGAAGAAATGCTGTCTTCACATCCATCTGTTCTACCTCAAAATCAAAAGCAGCAGCAACAGATAAAAGTAATCTAATAGAAGCTACCTTGGCAACAGGAGAAAAAATATCACCAAAATCAATTCCCGGCACCTGGGAATAACCTTTTGCTACCAACCGAGCTTTGTATTTCTCCACCTTTCCTTCTGCATTAGTCTTCTTCTTGAACACCCATTTGCTGCCAATGGGTTTCCTTCCAGCCGGCAACTCTACCAGATCCCAAGCCTCATTTTTGTGCAAAGATGCCATTTCATCAACCATGGCCTCTTTCCAGAGTTTTCCATCCTCTGAATCCACTGCTTCCTTCTCAGTTCTGGGATCATCATCAGTAACAGACAAGGAAAAATTTGAACTGAAAGCAGATGGACTATACCTTTCTGGCTGCCTCCTTTCTCGACCTGATCTTCTCACAGCCGGAGTTAGTGGCTCTTCATCTTCTGATTCCTCCTCTGCTGCAAAGTCTGATTCTTCCTCCTTTGGCTCAAACTCTATCTTCTTAGGTTCCTTTGGTTGGACTTCCTGTTGAATAACATCTTTTACCTCTCTGAACACCACATCTCAGCTGTACACAACCTTCCATGTGACTGGGTTCCAAAGCTTATAACCCTTTAAACCATCCTTATACCCAATAAAGATGCACTTTTCAGATTTACTATCCAACTTGGTTCGTTTCTCCTTTGGAACATGTACATATGCATCACATCCAAATACCCTCAGATGTGAAAGAGAGGGTTTCTTACCAGTCCATACTTCTTGTGGAGTCTTATCCTCCAACGCTGATGAGGGTGATCTGTTGATCAGGTAACCTGCAGTATCCACTGCCTCTGCCCAGAATTCCTGTCCTAACCCGGCACCACTGAGCATGCTTCTTGCCCTTTCCATCAACGTCTTGTTAATTCTTTCTACGACTCCATTTTGTTGAGGTGTATATGGAGTAGTCTTCTGCCGTGCTATACCACACTTCTTACAAAATTCTTCAAATTCCTTGCTGCAAAATTCTCCACCATTATCTGTCCTCAGCACCTTTATCTTCTTCTCTGTCTGATTTTCCACCAGAGCCTTAAATTCTTTAAACCTGTCAAAGACTTCAGATTTCTTCTTAAGGAAATATATCCATGTATTCCTTGAGATGTCATCTATGAATGATACATAGTACACAGACTTACCCAGTGATGGAACCTTCACAAGTCCAAACACATCACTATGCGCAAGCTCTAATATCTATTTTGTCCTCTTACCACCAGAGGGAAAACTCACTCGATTATGCTTCCCATACACACAATTTTCACAGAAATCAAAATCCAGAGAGCTATCATTTATACCTTCTACCATACCTTTACTATGAAGTATTCGAAGGCCCTTCTCTCCAATATGTCCAAGCCTTTGATGCCACAACATGGTCTTCTCTCCAAAGACCACTAGATTTTCTACTCCATTTTCAGGAACCATAGAACTATTGCACCCATCAACAACAGTGCTACCTTGCAGTTTGTACAGAGTTCCAGTCCGAACTCCCCGCATCAATATCAGTGCTCCTCGAACCATCTTGTAGGTATCTTTCTCGAACACCGTCTTTACACCTGCATCATCCAACTTGCTTACAGAAATCAGATTTCTGGCCAATGTAGGAATATGTAGAACACCCGGAAGTGTTCTAACCGTTCCACCTTGCAACTTCAACTTTACTTTTCCCCGACCAATGATTCTAGCCTTCCTATCATCTCCTAAGAAGACATCACCACCATCGTATTTCTCATACTCGCATAACCACTCTCTATGGGGAGTGAAGTGAAAGGATGCACCTGAGTCAATCAACCATGCCTCATGATCTACATGTGTACTTGAAGAAGCCAAGTACACATCCCCACCTTCATCTGAGGTGGTTTTCGCCTCTGCAGAAGGAGCATCATCAGATCCCTTTCCTTTATCAGGAGCTTTAGATTTACAATCCCTTCTGAAGTGTGCTTCCTTTCCGCATTTCCAGCACACCACCTTTGTAGGTTTTCCTGGAGATTTAGATCTCCCTCTAGATTTAGATCTCCCACTCGATGACTTATTTTTGTTTCTATTCTGGGACCGTCCTCGTACAGACAAGGCATCACCATTCTGGTTGTCCATATTCTTCCGTCTCATTTCCTCCGTCAGCAAGGCTGAGACTATTTCATCAAACTGCAAAGCAGTTGCATTGCTACCTATTGCAATAACCAGACTATCCCACGAATCTCGTAGAGAACACAATAGACTGATGCACTTATCTTCATCTGAAATTTTAATATCAACAGATAATAATTGACTTACCACAGTATTAAACGCATTCATATGCTCTGTCACCGAGTCTCCATCTTTCATCCTCAGGTTATACAACTTTTTCCGCAGGAACAGTTTATTCACCAGAGACTTAGATTGGTACAAAGTCCCTAACTTGACCCACAAAGCCTTCGCCGTAGCTTCCCCTGATACATTCAACAATACTGAATCTGAGACACACAATCGTATTGTGCTCTTTGCCTTCCGATCCAACTTCTTCCATTCTTCATCTGTCACTCCCGATGGTTTAGTACCCGGATCTACCGCGATCCACTGATCTTTATCCACCAACAGATCCTCCATCTTGAGTTTCCACAACTCAAAATTCTGACCATTGAACTTCTCAATCTCGATCTTTCCAATGCTCGCCATCTTCTTTCACTACCAGAATCGATCTCGCAGATCTCCCACTGAACAGGGTCTACCACAGGCCCGAGCGAAACCCCTCAGCAACAAAGGCGTCCCCTTGAAGCCAAAACAGCTTTGATACCAAATGTAGGTTTTAACCCTGTACAGAAATTACCTGCATACAAATTCTTAAACAAAGAAAAATAAACAATGCGAGAGCATAACCCATAAAACACATATGCATAGAGATTTTTCCCTGGATCCCAAAACCGGGACTACCAGCTTGATTTTTCATTATGTTCCTTTCAATGTTACAATACATATTTATACATGCCGAAGCATCTAATACCATGGACCGAAAAACCATCGCGTCCAATACCATGTGCGAAAAACATGCACAAAACCATAGGTAGGTTCGCCCAACCTAATATAGGGTGCAAAAAAAAATTTCCCGGGGCGCTGCCCCGGACCCCGTAGAGGGGGGCTACCCGCCCCCCTCAAACCCCCCGGACAGGGGGGGCTGCCGCCCCCCCGCTGCACAATCGGCACAACGAAGGGGGGCTCCCGCCCCCCTCTAACCCCCCGTTTAACTACGTCGGTTAGTCGTGGAAAGAATATAACACAACCCAACAGATCCTTGACCTATGGGTTATGGGCCCACAAGTCTATCAGAAGCTTTTAAATAGAATTTTTACATTAAACTGGGACCATATAACTTTATCGGAGCCTATATAACTATCGAGACTTTCTTTAAGAACCCCAGCACATTACATTTATCAAAATACATAGGAACAAGGGAAATACAAAGGAAAACCCCCGCTGGAACACATAAGCCAGAACTCAAATCTTATACACCCGCTTCTATAAAATCGCCAGGTCCGCACCTTTAGTTGCTCCATAGCGCTGCTCCTCTGAACTTCGATAAGCCCGATCTCGCCAATCTTTGATACGCCTGATCGCCAAAACCTTTGATCCATTAGCTATCGGCACATCACTATTTTAGCCATTGCATATAGGCATTCCATAGTCTTCCATCACATTATCCCTTGACTGCTCCGATATGTGATTAGCGATTAGATCTGGACCATCAATCTAAATCTTGATTTGACAGTTCACAATCTATCACATCATCGTAATCGCAATCACCCCACAGCCGGTTCTATTAATAACCAGGGCCTTCCACCAATGTGATAAAGCCTTACAAACCTTATAAGGATATAGGTTCCCGTCTATAAAATTTCAAGTCCGGATTTTAGATTCGACTAGGTTTTACGCTAAATCGTAGTGTAAATTGCATTTATGCTCGCGAAACCAAAAATATATCAAATAACTTCGCCGACACGAGATGACTCCTATGCATTCATTCTTCATTATTGATGGACTTACGCCAGATTGAGGTTACTCTGCCTCACTAATTTAAGTGCACGACATTTATATATATAACAGTTAATTGATATCATTGGATCACAATCGATCCTACAGTGATCGATGGTCGATCAAACCTGCACATGGAACATTCAGACTCTCTATATGATAACACACACGCATGTGCATAAATCAACACTAAACACACTATTTCATATGCACAACATGTTTACAAATCTAAAGCATTTGAGCCTTAGGAACAAGTTCTCCTCTCATATACATTTTATCTATATTTGTCTTACAAATCTGTATTTCTATCACTCTATGTTCCTCTCTATCTCATGATATATATATAGAACACGTAGGTTCATCATTACAGGAATATTAGATCAGATCACTGAAAGGATTCGATTAGTACTCTCCTTTATCTCCTCCAACAATTCCCTAAACTTTCTACATGCATACATATGGCAGATAATTACAATAAGAAGTCTTCACGAGACTTTATTAATTCCATCAATTACTTTATTTTAAACAGAATTTTCCCCTATTTTTCTCTGATGGTCCATGTATCGTCCTTCTTCGCTTTGGATTACTCCTTTTGTTATGAGTGCGTGGATGCTCGCGCATCAAGTAGAAACCTCAAAAATGAAAATCAAGCAGTGATAACATAGAATGGGATTCAAATTTCCAAGAGTGACACCCTTATTCTTCACTTAATTCTATGGTACAGAAAGAACAAGAGGTTGAAGAAAAAAATAGGGCAATGCAAAGAAAAATCATCAACCTAGAGTATAAGATCCTCACGAAGAGATGAAGAATGGTAGTGGCTGCCAAAAATAAGAAGAAAGTGAATCTTGGATGTGATAGCAAGAATCTACAGGAGAATGACAATGTTGTGTTGCATGAGGACATACAAAACCTCTAGTGTGGGGGAATGTAGAGTCTAAGAACTTATTTACCTTGACACCCATTTTGCCCATATTTCCTCCTTTTTCCTATTCCTATCATCCAAATAAATGCAATAAATATAAGGTTTTGTTAAGGTAAGCTCTTATATGTCCTCTATTTCATATTTTGTCCATATACCTTATTGTTTTATTAAAGTTTGCATTTAGCTACAGAACTAACTTGATTCTTTAGCTAATCCACAGATTTGTAGCTACTTTCATTGTTGACAGGGTTCATGTGCACCAACTAAACAAAGGAGTATATGGGTAGATAAAGAATGATCCCCTCATAGATTTCTTCCATCTTACTTGAACCAATCCATCAAGATAATCGCACTGTAACATGGTCAACCATGACAGTCAACTGTAAGATAATGTGCCGGAATAGAGTCTGGGTTTCAAGAGATATTATCAATTTTATTTTTCAAATAGAAAAATGATGAATAAGTGATATGATTTGGCTTGATAAGGATTGTAGCGAAGATACTCACGCTTGAATTTCCCATGTTGTTAATTAAGAAAACATTATCAAAACAATGGCCGCTCTATGTTTTGGTGTGTGCCACTGTATGTAATTTTAAAAGCATCCTGTTGAAACTATTTTATGATTAATAGATTTCATTTCATACATTTTATGTTGCATTGATTAAAGTTGTTGATTGCCTCATGGAGGGCCCCTGCGTGCAGATCAGGTTTTCAACTCACTGCAAGTATATTTCCTTTTGTTTCTTAGAATTAATTTGTAGATGCTCTGTTTTATATTTTTAGGATGCAGTCCAATGGAGATCGTGATTAAATTGACACCTGCATCAGTAATTTCATTGGATTTATAACTAGAATAACTCAATCATTTCATTTTCTTTCTACCTAGTATAATTCAGTCATTTCGTTTCATAGTTTCATTATTTCATAGATTAGTAATTTCATTCTTGCTTTACCTTTGCATTAACTGAAGTTGTAATAGTTAAGAGTGACAATCTTTTCTTAGAAGCTGAATTCAAGAATATTTCATTTTCCAATTCGATAAAGTAGGATCTCCTTCACATCATTCCATGCTTTCATATTTAGCCTAGTTTGGCTACAGCATAAAAATCCAAACATAATAAAAAATAGTCTAACAGAGTAGAGTTAGGATCACTATTCAACCATCCCACAAAGCTCAATTCAATTAGGATTAATTTAATTTTTGAATAACCAGTTAACAAATCTCAAGGATAGTACTCTAATATAGACAATAACATAAACTCCATATTGATTCTAGATTTAGTCATTAACAATAACATAAATTCCTTAACGACATAAGTAAATTCTAGCACATACAATGCACTTGTAATTCATCTATTTACTGCCCTGGTCTATAATTCATGCTTGCAATTTAAGAACAATAAATTTACTAAACAAGTATACATGAAAAGGAAGGATATAATTGTGACATCGGAAAATTTGTATCAACAAAATAAATTATGTAGGCAAATTCGCTCAATTTATAAAAGTCGTGATAGTAAGCTAAGTGAAATTTAGTAAAATATAATTTTATAATGAATCCAAATAATAGTAAGGGCCTAGATATGTGAACTATGGTTGTTTCCTTTTGGCTCTCAAACTTATTAAGATATAGGCCAAAGGCTAGAGGACATATATGGAATCTCAAATATAAGGCATAGGTCAAAGGCTAGAGGACATGCATAACAGGGTTTGTTAAAATTACCATGGAAAAATTTAGTACCACACGGGAAGGTACAATAACCAAATTCTATAGAGAATTAAGACAAAGAAAAAAATACTTCATTTGACAGTAAAAGAAATTACACATGTTTCAAGAAATATGAGGATGAAATATATATATATATATATATATATATATATATATATGGATAGATAAGAAAATTGAATTAAAATCCTAAGGAGTGTACATCCAATATTTAAGCTCATGCTATAGGGAAATCATTAAAAGCAAATTCCATAACATGAAATGTGAAGGGAGCCACAACTAGTTACAAATCGCATTCAATTATACAATAATCCATCCAAACTATATGAAGCTCTAACTAGGGTTTGGGAATTTTTTTTCCTAAATTTACTAAATTAAGTAGGATATGGGGTGAAAACAGTGGTAGAAAGTTGACTTGTAAAACAAAACAATGCTAAGCAATCAAAATGTTCAAAAACAAGTTAAAATAGAAACCCAACACTGAAATCTTTGTTCATGTCAGCACCTTACCTGTAACCACCAAAATTGTTGGAGGTTAAAGCCCTAGATATAACCCTCAATAATAATAAAACATAATTAAACTAACAAACTTTCTTAGAGAGAGGAGAGATATGGTACCTATAAAGGACTATATTGGTTTGAGGTGTTGAACCCGTATACAATTACACTGAAAAAAATTAACTACTCGAATCCCAGAAGTTGAAAGGTTTAATTCAAGAATCCCCTATGGGATTGGAAAAAAAATAAATTGGGAGGCTTGGATCCTTATAATCTCCTGCAACTGGTAGTCGAAAATTTTGAATGATAGGTTTAGAGCCTGCAAACCATTCAAATAATTCAATCAAAGTAGCATTTTAGAGTAAGAAGGAGAGAAAAATAAACCCTTGAACCAAATAATATACCTTGGTTAGGCTGCATAGTCCTTTGGAAAAAAATAGACATTCTGTCCAAAAGATGGAAGCGATGACAAGAGTCGGATCGCCCTAAGAATCGAACCAGCACCATGGAAAACCCTGAATCACCAAATACCTCAAAGTGGCACTCTTTTGCATATCAAAAAGAACAATCAAAACCCAATCGAGAAAATAAATATGGGAATACTATTAGTATTAGACAAAAATGACCATAAATGTTGGAGGAACCAATAAAGCATCACCAATGTTAATATACGCTGGTACAAATATCATATGACATTCACATGGGCAGGGATATGTGGGCCACTCTCATAATGTAAAGTCGATATTTCAGACTTCCATTGGAGAAAAATGCACCACATTAAAATCCCGCATGAAAGACCAAATTCATATATATAGCATTTAAAAAGGACCATCATAGTTCATATTGATATAAGCATGATGTTTAGGCTATATGAACTTCATCACTTTAGGATGGGACTCTAATATTGTATTAATTCAAAGGTAAGTTTGGATTATTAAATATTAAAGGGAATTTAATATATATATATATATATATATATATATATATATATATATATATATATATATATATATATATATATATATATATATAATGAGAGTAAATACCACAGGGAGAAACCATTAACAATGATGGAAATAGAATTTAAGTTGGATCCAAATTTTAACTAATTGGTTGATAATACTAAAACCAAGGGTAGAAGATATTATAGTCATTTTATCATTTTCATGCAAGATCCATTTATAATAGTCCATATTAATAGTAATACTAATCAAATAATTATAGAAAGAGAAGAAAAAAAATTGTGTGAAAATTGGGTATGTTACATTGTGAAAGTTGGGTATGATACAACTCCCATTGCATGTGCAATGTTTTGTCTACTACAAACCATTGCATACATCAGACTACCAACTACACTCGCATATGGAACATGGGACATATACTCTTCCTCTCCTTGTGCCTTTGGACACTATTCAACAAATAAATTTACACCAATAGGAATGTGAACCTTCACTAGTTTACTATTCTACATATTAAACCTTTGCAATATTGTCTTGGCATAATTCCTCTAGTTTAATGAGAGCTTCCTCTTTTCTTTATCTTGTTTAATTTCCATGCCCAAATTATATTTTGGGGCACCAATATCCTTCATGTCTAATTTGGAGGATAATTGGGTCTTCAAATCCTGGATATTTTCTTTGTTATTTCCAATCAACAACATATCATCCACATACAAGAAAAAAAACAACATGATCACCAATTAATTTAAAATACAAACAATGATCTACTTTGCTCCTTGTGAATCCAAGTCCACATATATATGTACCAAATGTTTGATACCACATCCTTGTTTATTTCTTTAACCCATACATAGACATTTTTAACTTGCATACGAGTTCTTTCTTACCCTTCACTGCAAATCCTTCTGGTTGATTTATGTAGATATCTTCTTCTATATACCAATGAATAAAATATGTCTTCACATCCATCTGTTCTACCTCAAAATCAAAAGAAACAATAATAAATAAAATCAATATAATAAAAGCTAACTTGGCATTAGGAGAAAAAATATAACCAAAATCAATTCCCGACACCTGGGAATAACCTTTTTCTATCAACTGAGCTTTGCATTTCTCCATCTTTCCTTTTGCATTCATCTTCTTCTTAAACATCCAATTTCTGATAATGCGTTTCCTTCTAGCCAGAAACTTTACCAGATCCCAAGCCTCATTTTTTTCTAGACATGCCATTTCTTAAACCATGGCCTCCTTCTAGAGTTTTCCATCCTCTCAATCCATCACCTCCCTGAAAATTCTCAGATCATGATTAGTAAAAGATAAAGAAAATTTTCAACATAAGGCAGATGGACTATACCTCTCTAGCAGCCTTCTTTCTCTAACTAATCTCCTTTAAACTGGAGTGTGTGGCTCTTCCTCTTCTGATTCTTGTTCCACTAAAGAGTTTGATTCTTCCCCATTTAGTTCAAACGCTAACTTTTTAGTTCCTTTGGTAGCACTTAATATTTAAAAAAATCTTTCACCTCTCTAAAAACCACATCTCAGTTGTACACAACCTTTCTTGTTTTTGGGTTCCAAATCTTATAACCTTTTAAACCATCTTTACACACAATAAAGATGCACCTTTCAGATTTACTATCCAAATTGGTTCTTTTCTCCTTTGGAGCATGTACAAATACATTATAGCCAAATACCCTGGGATGTGAGAGAGATGGTTTCTTACCAGGCCATACCTCATGTGGAGTCTTATCCTCCAACACTAATGATGATCATTTTTTAAATAGGTAACATGCACTATCCATTGTCTCTTCCTAGAATTCTTGTCCTAACCTAACATCACTAAGCATGCACCTTCCCTTTTCCATCAACATCATATTCATTCTTTATACAACCTCATTATATTGAGTTATGTATGGAGTAGTGTTTTTTCATTCTATACTACAATTCTTACATAACTCTTCAAATTCATTCTTGTAGAACTCTCCCCCATTATCTGTCCTTAATGCCTTAATCTTCTTCTCTATTTGATTTTCCATTAGAGCCTTAAATCCTTTAAAGCTATCAAAGACTTCATATTTCTTGCTGAGGAAATATATCCATGTATTCCTCGAGAATTCATCCATAAATATTTAACCAATGATCGAACCAACACACATCCAAAAATGTCACTATGCTCAAGATCCAATATCTCTTTCACCCTCTTAGCACTAGAGGGGAAACTCACCCGATTCTGCTTCTCATATACGAATTCCTCACAGAAATTGAAATCCGATGAGAATTTATAAATACCTTCTAACATACCATTACCATGAAGCATTCGGAGGCCTTTCCTCCAATATGTCCAAGTATTTGAAGCCACAACATAGTCTTTTATCCAAAGAATACTATATTTTCTTCTCCACTTTTCAAAAACCATAGAATTCTTTCACCCATTAATAACAATGTTACCCAGAAGCTTGTACAAATTTCCAATATGAAATCCCCGTATCAATACCAATGCTCTCTGAACCTTCTTGCTAAATGTTTTCTTGAATGTTGATTTCACACCTATATCATCAATCTTGCTTACAAAAATTATTTTTTTGGCAAATATAGGAATGTTCAAAACACCAATATTTTTTCTAATCCTTCTTCGTTGTAACTTCATCTAGAATTTTTCATGTCTTATGATTATGTTCTTCCTATCATCCCCTAGGAAGACATCGACCCCATCATATTTCTTATACTTGTAGAACCACTCCCTGTGGGGAGTGAAGTGAAAGGATACACCTGAGTCAATCAACCATGCCTCATGATCTACATGTGTACTTGAAGAAGAATCCAATTATACATTCCCACATTCATTTGAGGTGGTTTGCACCTCTACAAAAGGAGCATCATAAAATCCCTTTCCTTTCTCAAGAGTTTTATATCTAAAATCCTTTTTGTAGTATCATTATTTTTCACATTTCCAACATACCTTTACAAATTTCCCTTGAGATTTGGATCTCCCTCTAGATTTATATCTCCCACTTGAGGACTTATTTCTATTTTAGTTTTGGGACCATTCTCTTAACTACATGGAATCTCCATTCTGGTTCTCCATATTTTTCAGTCTTATCTCCTCCAACAACAAGGATGAGGCTCTTTCATCAAATTTCAAGGTAGTTTTATTGCTACCTATAACAACAACCAGACTATGACATAAGTCTGATAGAGAACACAATAGTCTGATGCACTTATATTCATATGGAATTTTAATATCAATAGGTAACAACTAACTTAGCACAATATTGAAGGAATTTAGATGCTCTATCACCAAGTTTCCATCCTTCATCCTCATGTTATACAACCTTTTATGTAGCAACAATTTGTTCACCAGAGACTTATATTGATACAAAGTCCCTAACTTGTCCCACATAACCTTTGTCGTAGCTTCACATGATACATTCAATAATATTGAATCTGAGAGACATAATTGTATTGCACTCTTTTCCTTCTCATTTAACTTTTCCTAGTCTTATGCCAACATTCCTATTCGGGTTGCACCTAATTCTAGAATGATCCATTGATATCTGTCCACCAATGCATCCTTCATCTTGAGCTTCTGCAACTCAAAATTTTGTCCATTGAATTTCTTGATTTCTATCTTTCCACTATTCGCCATATCCTTTCACTGCAAGAATTGATCCCATAGACATCCCACCATAAGATGGACTACCACAGGCTTGACCAAAACCCCTAAGCCAAAAAGCATCCCCTAGAAGCCGAAACAACTCTGATTCCAAATGTAGTTTTTAGCCTTGTACACAAATTATCTGCAAACAAATTATTAAAAGTAAAAAAAAAACAAAGGGAAGATGATCCAAATTTAAGCAAGAACACAAAAAATTATAGACATAGCCATAAATATAGAGATTCAACAAATATAACAATTCATTTCATTAATATTAGATACTGAAATATGCTTACAAACAAAATGGAAATAAGACTAGCTCGGGTGATGGTAGCTTATCTCTGAGAAGAGATGTCGTGGATACATGCCTCTTAACTGTGTTACAATGAGGCTTGAATGCATATTTATTATTGATAAATAATGCAAAACCCTAAATGTCCAAAAACATAATCCTAGGAGATGAAACACAAAACTATGGGCCCCGTTGGGGTAAATTGGTACATCAACTTCCCAGGGTCGTAACTTTGGCATAAGATCTTTGTTTAACGCACACAATACCTCATTAGAAACATCTATATAAGGAATACAACTTCTGATAGCGAACATCAAATTAATATCAAGAAATTTTCTGCCAACAGTTTTCCAAAGACACGTCGTTTAGGGCCTCAAAACAACTCTGGAAGTTCAGGACCTAAAAAAACTACCAAAAATAGTAAACTATGCTACAATTAAGGAAACTAAAAAATTGATAGAAACAATGGTTGGGGTCCAAGTGGAATTTGAGGGTTGAAACCAATATCCACATGGATAAGAAGAACATAAAAGATATACATAGATATTTTCTCCTTGAACCCAAATTAGGAAAACCAGATTGATTTTTCATTATATTCCTTTATATGTCACATTAAATTATATCAATTCCAAAGCATTCATAAACCCCCATCCATTATCAATGGATTGGAACATAACCATAGTTCCCTTGACCGGATCTACAAAATACCATGCCCAAAATTTTATGTTCCCTTGATCGGATCTACAAAATACCATGCCCAAAAGTATGCACGAAAACAATGCATAAAAATAATGCGCAACAAACATGCCCCCTTCTGGCCGCCCCCATTGTGCTTGATGCAACATAACAACACGTGGGGATAGTTGTGGAAAGAATATAACACATACCCAACAATTACTTAATGTATTTCTGCGCACGCACGGAACATGTCTTATCAAATACTACAATATAGGCCATATATAAAATATCTAAAATATTTCATATATGAGGCATTACATTGGTCATTATTCACATAGAGTATACAAAATTAATGTCTCCATACCTATTTTGGTATGATTTGAAGCTTCACCCATCATATAAGCATTTTACACCATATGTTTAATAATACTTTTATAATACATTTAATTCGTATATTATACATATGTATCACATTGTATGAATTTCATAGGCAAGTATACATAGATATAAATGTATACCCATCTCTCTCTCTATCTCTCTCTCTCTCCCTCTCTCTCTCTCTCTCTCTCTCTCTCTCTCTCTCTATATATATATATATATATATATATATATATATATATATCCCAATGGGACTTAATACACGGGTATGGAGCCTTGTGCAGAAAATTTAGTTTTCAGAATCCAATTGGAAAATTTCTCTTCAAGTTCTCACTTATTTTGTAATAATTCCATGTTATTATGCCTCCCTGAGAATTTATATCTTTCTCTAAGTGATTTTGAACATGATTCCACCATTTTAACTTTTGTCAAACAATAGGTGGGAAACCTTGCATCAAACAGTTGTTGAACATTCAATTATTTCCTCATTTTTATTTTGACATTTGCCCAATCAAGCCAAGTGTTGAAACGTTCGTTCTAATACCAATATGTAATGTCCCTAGCCACCATCTGAGCAACACTACATAGCAAAAGTATGAATTTCCTTGGATCATTTTATCAATATCTTTGTAGAATCATATAAGTTATAATTTCCTTAACTAGACCCTAACAGTGGATTCCTTAACAGAGAATCACATCTAACTTTAACTCATATAATTAGGGTTGTCTTAAACGATAACTCATTCTTGAGGAGTAGTTAAAATTAAAATATAACTATAAATATGACTCAAAAATGCATCATATAACAGAGTACCAAATAATTTAATCCATAATCTAAAATCCAGAATGGCATATATTTTGTAAACATAACAAGTTAAATTTAGTTAGCATTTCAACAAGTAAATTGTAATTCAACACAACATCAAGTAAGTATGTTTATCTACACAATAAAATAAACTAATTTTTGGCTGCCCACATTCCACCCTATCATAGACCACATGGTTCATTAATTCCAACCATGGGTCACCCCCGATCTGATGTTGAAACTTAAAAGGAAATAGTAAACCAAATAGAAACCAAAATTTTTTGGCCAAGGTGCCAACCTAATAGCGATGCTCCTCTAGGGATATTTAAGCACCCTCCAACTCAAAGCCAAAACAAATCCCCGTTGGTATCAGAGCCCATACTCAGGACTCACCAACTAGTCGCCATAAAACCAAATTTCAACTTCCATCCTCATTCATGCAATTCTCATCAGTATCATAATACTTATAGTTCATGGGCGACCTCCCTTTTATTCATAGGAAAGTATGTATATAGATATATATATATATATATACACACATTTTTCCCACACTCCATGGCCTTTCCACCATGTGGCATGCCAAAGCCACGTGGACCCTAGTGTCTAGCTATCAACACCCATTATCATCAACACTATTGTACTTTCCTCTCGAGTCACACCATCCCTCATACTCCCCTTATGTGGAGTCCCTGATAGTCACCCTATTTTATTGTTAACAAATTTTTTAATACATCATAATTAGTAATCCTTCTCTCTATCTACTTAGCCTATTAAATGCATATCAATATGGGAATGTTGGCCTCATCATTTAAACTTTGGCTCAACAACCTAATCATCTACAGTATTCAGCTCACCAACTTAAATGTTATGGTACATTATTTACGTAGGCGCATTGACCCTACCATGTAATACTCATCCCTCTGGACTGACCATGTAGATACTTCCAAAGACTCCCCTACTTCAATATCCACATATACAAATATAACATAAGATGTCAAAAAAGGGGTATAAGAGGTTTCTTCTTGTATATTTATAATATTGAATTTATTTCCTACTGAAATAGGGAAATGCAAAGGAGATTTCACTTACCCTCCTTCACGGTGAGATACTAGCTTGTCATTAAATTCTTTTTATAATATTATTATAAGTAATTCCTAGAAAATCCAAGATTAGACTAAGGGGTTTCCTTTTGTTGTCCATAGGTTAGTCTTCTAATTCACTTAGGTTTTTTTTTCAGAGGAATTTTTGGGGTTAATTACATACAACATTACTTATTTCCACTTCATCCCTCATAGCTACCATATTTTCGACTACCCATTACAGGTTCTCAAAGCCATCTTCAACTTTATCTCTATCCACTAGCTTTATAAAATTTATTTTTAGTTAGGGTGTATACATAAAGGGCCTCAATTGGCCAAGGATTCAAATTTTTGTTATATAAATGACTTGGGGTTTTTCATTATAATTTTTGGGTAGAAATCCTAGTCAATATAGCTATAGTTTTGTAATATTTATTTTAACTAAGGGATTTTCCACTTTTTTTTAACCAATCTCTTCCATACTCTACGATTTGGGTTGCAGATGAAACTTGCATGTGTTGGGTGTGGGGCCTGATCATCCTCTCTATTTAGAGGTATCACCACATTGGACCCCAGTTCGTAATGTGGCAGCAACACTGCCTGTAAAATGTACACTGCAAGGGGGGTCTAAGGGGGCTGGCTGTGATCTTTGGGAGCCCCCCCCCGGTGGGGGATCGGGGGTAGCGCCCCTAAAGCTAAAAATAGATGTAAACTTACCTTGTAAATTTTTTTAATTTCGTAGTCAATCTGTGTTGTTCATTAGGCGGAGATCTCACGGTATAAGTTATGTTTAACTTAGGGTTTTTTTCCATAGAAGGCAACCCCTCACTATATATGATGGAATTGTATTGCGTCTATGTATATCTGTATTCTGAGTGAGAAAGGGAGAGGAGATTGTGTGAGAGCAAAGAGGGAATTACAACAGATCTACTGTAGGTTGTATCTCTTCAGTTTGATGGATAATATAAATGGAAGGACTGGTTGTTTCTCGATGGGCATAGCCCAAATTGGGTGAACCACATATATTTGTGTCTTCCTTGTTTTATGTGCTTTCTATGTTTATATTTCTGCAATATATTTTATGTGTTCCATTGCTCTGTAATATATAATTTTCTAACACCATGGCCGGAGATCTAACTTTTCTTCTTTATTTCAAGAAAGACAAATTTTGTATGTATTCTCTTATGTGTTAATTTTCATGTTAATGTAAACATGGTCATAATTTTTGGGTGTTGATAGTTTTATTCCCTTCCTATTTCCATACATGTGTACAAGGCTATTCTTTGTAGGTACTAAAATGTGCACTACAACTTATGTATTGTTATGAACATATTTCATTATGAACTATGAGGTTATTTTTTATTTTAAAAAGAATAAACTAGGCCAGAAGCCTGGTGGACTCCTATCATGGTTGTCAACCAAAGGTATTTCTTTAGGCCCTACTATTATCTTTCCCAAGACTACTTGTCTTTTGGCCAATTGACAAGGTTTCCCTTCCTAATCCTTGGTCTGCAACATGCCAACCTATGCATGATATTTTACTTTTATTCAACTGATAATTTTCCTTACTATCTTATAACATCTTCTTTTTTCTATAGCTTGTAAATGCACTCAACTTTTATACAAATGAAGTGTGACTGTTTAAGACATATTGTTTGTAGATTTCAATTTTCTTTACTACCTAGATAATTCTTCTACCTTACTCAATTCTCTCATGTTTTTCCTTCACATTAACCTTTAAAGTGAATACAAAGGCCAGTTCCTGGGTAGGTTTTCTTTTCCAAAAAAATTACTAATAGAGGAATGCTTAGTCTTTACCTATCAGAAACTCTATAGTTAAATAGTTTGTCCCTTAACCATCAACCTTTGTATAATAGAAAACACGCGCACACATACACACACATTTTATTCACAAAAGCAATAATAGGATTTAACCATTCACTTCCTTAAAAACACCCAGGAGAACACATAATAATGATGAAATCCTACTTTATTAATTCATAATATAATCTTTAAAAGCAATTTATTCTACAAACTTTTCCATATGTTCTTATACTTATCTAAAAATCCTTAGAAATAAATTAATGGTTTCCACATTCCACTCGATCATGGACTATTTTTTCCAATAGTTCCCCCTAAGATCTAACTCCTCCCTTCCAGGGAAACAACTCGATTCTTATTCCTTATTTTATACCTCCTTAACCCCAAGCAACATCTTTCTAATTCTAAGTTCAATTCCAGTCTTTGTCTCCCACTGGTGCCTTTCTTTTCTTCTGACTCTCTTTATCCCCTACAATCCTATTAAAAAAGCTTCCACCCATGACATTAATCTTCAATTATGTATTTATTTGGTGGTCAACTCGGTCAATAGTTCTCGCTGTGTGGAAAAATTGAGGATTCTTTATTTTTTTTTCCTCCCCCTTATTGGGAATAATTGATTCCAATTTTTTCCTTGGCATTTAGGAGTCTATTCTCCCACATGATAGCCTTTAATATATTTTCAAAAAAAATTATATAGAAAACAATTTTATTTTTATTAATCAAACTAAATTTTTTACATTGTTATAACATATTACTTGTACCACTTGACTTTTCATTGACATGTCTAATATAAAAGCCATGAAAAAATAAATTTACCAAGAGTATCACAATCGATTTAGTAATGTATAAAAAAAAAATTAATATAGATTTAGTAACCTATAGTTTTATCTTACTCGACAATGAACCTTGGAGAATTGTAAACCACAAATATGTAGAACATTGAATAGAGAACAAGTCACAAACAGTGAGTCACAAGACATGTCTCGTACATTTAAATTCTTTATAATTATGATTCAATTATACTTTTCATTAATAATGATAAATGGTTATCAACAAGCATCATAATAAATTTATAATCATGGTAGGTAAATCTGAATATATAAGCATGGATTTATATATTCAATGAATTTATTATTGAAAATTCTATACATTGATTTATAAGAGACAACGAAAGCATCTTAACTATGGATCTACAAAGTGTTGATAGGGATCCAATTTTTTGAGGTGCAACTTTGTTTTAGAGTGCAAAATTTGTAAAATGGTTTATACCACAAAAGATTTGATCCCTCTGAGAAATTGATAGATCTTTGATTAAAATGGACACACACACACACACACACTATCTATAATATTTCATTATTTCAATTGCATCTTTGAACGTATTAACAAATCAAAATCTTAAATTGAATTTTTAAGTATATAAATGGATTCAATGGCTTCAAAATTCCCATTGGTTCTTGGATTTTGTAGAATACACCTTGAAAGTATGTCAAATATTTGAAAGATTTTAGACAAAATGAAATGAAAGTATATACAAAAGAAGCCAAAATTTAGACTAATATGACTTTAACCATAATAATTTATTTCTTTTAATTGCTTTATATAATATATACACATATATATTTTTTTATTTTTTCCACCGTATAAAATATATACATAATCGACACTAAAATATTTTATTTACCATGGACATTGAAATATTTTATTTATTAGCCATGTTGAATTTTTGATATTGAATTGAATGGATTACACACGTCCTTTGTATTAAAGAGTAATTGAGTTTGTTTTCTATTCAATTACTTTTTCCTTTTAGATATTTTATTTAGAAGACATTTTGTTTCTTATCATACTGACATATTTGATGTTTTTTACTTTTTATTTTTATTTTGAAAAGGGCACATGTTAACTCAAAGTTGAGCATGGACAAAATCTCACATCACCCTCATACTAGGTTCTAGAATGTGCCTCTTGGTGCAATGAATCTATGATAGTTCTTTGTAATATTATTTATATCTTTATAAATTTTAGATCTCTATATATAAAAATATTATTATTTTTCAATATATATATATATATATATATATATATATAGAGAGAGAGAGAGAGAGAGAGAGAGAGAGAGAGAGAGAGAGAGATATCTTAGAAAAAATGTGTATTGTCATGTTATTTATCAATAGTTAGCAATATCAATGGAAAAGTATGATATTTGTGTTTTAGACACCCAACACCTAGAATATGACAAGCCAACAAGTTGATACATCTCTATCACTTGATAGTTCTCGAAATTTCAACAACTACGTGTCTTAGCAAGTTCTATCACTATCATGTTAATAGGCCCTTAGAACCCTAGAAAAGTCATTGAACATATATACTACTTGGCCCAAAATTTGACAACCAATATATCAATGGGCTGGGTACCAAATAACTCACATGATAAAAATTTGATCTACTGACATTTTCAGTTCATGTTAGCACCAGATGATAAGTTCACATAATGATTTTTTTTTTAAATCGAGGATCTATTCATTAATCAAAAGGAGAGTACATATATATGAAAATGTAGGTAGTCTCACCTCAACTAGGTTTGTTGAAAAATGCTATCACCATATTACAAAAAAACATAAGCAAAATAGATCAAAATTCTAAATCCTAATAGGCTAAAAGCACCAAAAGACAAACATAACTAGAAGGAAACATGAGACCATGCTCAATCATCATAAGTATTTACACTAGATTGTCTGGTGCAGTCCCTAGAGGGGGAGGGGGTTGATATGAAAGTTTAATATGTTTCTCAAAGTGGGCCATCCACATTTCTAGCTTCTTTACCTTCTCTGCTAGCATATTTTGTCCTTGCCAAACCACCATAATCCTTTTTTTTACATGTCATTGAAATTAATGCAATTGATTTAGTCATTACGAGATTTTTGAGGTCTAAAATGGGCCTCCTAAGAAAAATGTACACCCAAAATAAACTTTATAATAACCAATAGGATTCAAGATGATGATGTCAAATATTTGGGATGATTCACCATTTTCGGAGTAAAAAAGTAAAAATATTAAAAAATAATAAAATAATAAAACTACTTTTTGAACTCGTATTTTAAACTTATCTCCCTAAGGTTTTACTCAAATTTCAACAGGGAGTACTCATTCGATGCAAAATTTAGTTCCTCATCCAAGGATTACCCATGTGTCATACTTTTAACAAACTTTACTACATGAAAAATGAGAAATACATCAACAAAAAAAAATGATTGCAATCACATTTTTCATGTATTTCTCATTTTTCATGTAGTAGTGTCCATCAAAAGTATGAAACATGGATATTCCTTGGATGAGGAATCAAATTATGTATCCAACAAGTTTTTCTGCTCGAAAATTGAGTAAAACCATAAGGATATAAGTTGAAAATATGAGTTGAAAAAATAGTTTTTTCTTTTTTCCCTCTAAAATTTGATGATGTAATGTAATCTTATTTTATTATTTCCACTATTATTTTATAATTTCCCTAGGAGGCCCATTTTAGACCTCAAAATTCCCTTAATGGTGGCAATTACAACCTCCCAATCTTCCTTTATAGTCATGGCGTACGCTTCTAGGTGATCAAGATCATACTAGAGTAGGTCATGATAGGAAATAGAGTGAATCTTTGGCCCAAAAACTCCTGTGCGCCCTTACCTAGAACTTTGACCCCTCACACTTGCTCCACCCCCACAAGCCACACTACCTTTCTTGCTATTGTTAACTGCATATCCACCCTGCACAGATCATGTTCTACCTCTATCGTTGTGAGTTCTAGATGATGCTCTGTTCACACCACCAATAACACACCTTCCCTGCTTGGGTGCTTCAACATTCCTATCCCCTAGTGCCACCTCCAACTTGTTTCCATAACCAACCTTACTGGTCAAGGCTCCCCTCTG
Organism: Pinus tabuliformis; assembly: GCA_031772625.1. NCBI lineage: Eukaryota > Viridiplantae > Streptophyta > Pinopsida > Pinales > Pinaceae > Pinus > Pinus tabuliformis. The sequence goes on from CM062816.1 coordinate 784,979,898, forward strand.
CATAGGATAGGAGCAACAACTATGTGACATATGTGACATGGTGACTGCCCAGGAAAACACATCCAATATAATACCTACAACATTGTTCAACACCTCTTGACATGTCGTGAACAAAAGTGAGCCAAATGCTAGCCCCAAATTTTCCAGTTGGATCCTTACTCTCAAAGATGACAAACACCATACACTAGATAGGAGGGATGTGTGCTCACCCACAATTATGTGTTGTTCCAACTAAACTGACGACTCTTCATCACCTCTGATAGGGGAAGCAACTAGGAGGAAAGGCATGGACAAAAAGACTTGACACCAAAGCAAAGACACTCCAGAGATAAACCCAAGCCAATTAAGAGCTAAAAAAAAAATCCACCAAACCTCTCTGCAACCTTCGAGACCAATCTCCACTCACATTATTATGTGCCTTAGAATTTTAGGATAAAACAACAGAGAGAGGAGTAACCAAAATATTTCCAACAAAAAAAGACCCAGGCACAATTCCAGACATAGAAAACAATGAGGGAAAAAACTATCGAGCAACACATATATGGACACTAAGACCAACGATCTTACCATGGAAATTTCCCTTAATCCACTAACAAAAGTGAGGTGCCAACAACTAGTAGAAAAAATTGAAGTTTTTTCTATTTGTTCACATTGCAGGAAGCAACGGTGTCATTTTCTCCACCACTCCTATATTACTTAAGGGACAAAGATCCTAGATAGACTAACATTGGTCAGGCCAAAGTATTCCAGCCTCAACACTACCAATGTGATATACCATTCCATAACCTAAGCATTTGCCATTAACCATCTTTCCTTGCAAACACACATTTCTATGGAGGATGAATGACGTCTTACATGTGGCACTAATCCTCTCACATTATACCTTACATAATGCAAGGATAGATAATATTTCCTCCTTCCCATCTTCCATATGTTAACTTGCATTGTGCACATGTCGAGAATGTCTTGAATTTCGTCACCCCCATGGGGGATAAGTTCACATAATGATTAATCAAAAGCTGAACTTCCATTTTTTGATGACCAGATCCCATCTTTTGAGGTCCCTAAACATGTATCTCCATTAACTAACAAGGTTTTAGGTTTTGAATGTATTGGGGATTTGTAGTAGGTATTTCTCGTTAAGTATCTTATAGTCATTATAAATGAATGTAAAAATTTACATGTCAGTTGAATATGGGAAATGTTGTAATATTTGTAAAATAAATCCTTAAGTAAATTAATAATAATAAAACATAATGTTGATTCAATTATAAAAGTAAAAATTAACCAAATAAATAAATCCATTCAATTCAATTTGTTATATTGCAATCTTTTGTTCTCACAAAAAATCATAATATGCAGATTACATTAAAATAAATTAAAATAATAATAATTCATATTTGTAATAATGGAATTTGAGAAACACAATTTTTCTTATCACTTACATAGAATGGCATTAGAATGAGCAGAGACTAGACAAAGTCATATGGAAAAAGAACAAAGAATATGGGGTGGTGACATCAAAACTAAGTTATGAAGTGCTGGTCATGCAAGAAGTAGAGTTAGACCCTTTTTAGTGGTCGTTTGGAAGTAGCATTGTCCTTTAAAGATACACTTATTTCAACGATTGGTGCTAAATAAAAGGATCCTCATGCAAGACCATATTCAGGGAAAGGATCAGGATTACCCACGAGACAAGTTACACTCTACTATGATAATGAAGAGTCAATGGCACACTTGTTTCTAGATTGTTTTTTTTGCAGGAATTGTGGAGAATGATGTTTTCTAAGGAGGCTAGCATGGGTATGTGGTTTGGTAGATCGTTAGGAGAATTCATCATACAGTGGATAAAAAACCCATCCAGTGAGCATATTTCCATCATTCTAGGTTTGGTCCTTTGGCATATTTTGTTACACTAAAATAGAACCATATTTGATAGTTAGGTCCCAAATACACGACAAGTGGTGAAAAACAAAAAACATAGAGGAGTTCAACATAGAAGGTTTAATGAATAAGAACATAATTTCAATTATGCCACAGATAGGAACTTCAAAAGCTTGGGCCTTCTTTGATGGATCCAAAAGTCATCTCGAGGCTATATGTAGAGCGGAAGTTACAATACATTTAAACAACCATCACACCTTCTTTCTTAGCTTACAGTTAGGGCCTGACACTAGTAATCAAGTAGAATTGATTGGGTCTTAGCTCGCCCTTAACATTGCAATGTCCAAGAATGTGAATTTCTTACAAATTATTGGCTATTAACTAGTAGTTATTAATTGGTTCTTGAGAATTGGTACATTACTCAACTCGGTTATAAATACTTGGGAACAAAGAATTCATCAATTACATGAATTTTTTGAGGAGTTGGAGGTATCACATATCCATAGGGAACACAACATTAATGTAGACAAAATATCAAATGAAGCATTACTCTAACTTGTAGGATATTTATTGTTTATGGAAAAAAGTCACTAGTGTCCTTAGGGTGAGTGCCAACAACATTTTATCAAATTGAAACTCTTGTAATCATTTGCACCTTTATTTTTTATTGTTTAACTATTTTATGGATTGTTAGAATTCCTTAGCTCTTGATAGACATGTCCAGGAGGTTGTAATTGAACAATATTTTGTTCACATTGATTTCAATGAAATAACAACTATATTATCCTTCATTTTTCCATGGGTAATATATATATATATATATATATATATATATATATATATATATATATAATTTCTGGAATACTATGTGATAGCATTAAGGTGTGTGATGTTTTGTGTGAACACTTCACCCATCCTGAAGGAATTGATATGAAGAATACCAACAATGAACAAATATATCATATGTAAATGTAAACTGAACATTAAGATTAATAACTTTTTATAAAATTTTATTAGTAAATTTTTTATTGATAAAAGTCAATGAAAATGAACATTAAAATTAATCCATAAAAGTGACATATTAATCAAATAAAACAAAGTATATTACATGAGTTAGTGAAAAGTGAATGTAACAAATTTAATAATTAATAAATAATAAATAAAAGGAAATAATAAGGGAAGGAATGAAATGAATTATTTTAGTAGTAAATTCTTTTATTGAATAAAGTCAATGAAAAGTGAATGTTACAAATGATTGATATTTAATAAAAGGGACATATTAATAAAATAAAATAGATTAGAAAAATGAGTGAAAGGTGAATGATACAAATTTAATAATTAATAATTATTAATTAATCAATAAAAGGAATTTAGAAAATAAAAGGGAATAAAATAAATTAAATTAGATTAGACAAAAAATTTTAATACATGATTACACTAGAAAAATATTTAATTTATTTTAACTTATTAAGGAGAAAAGGATGGGGGGATATATTAAATTATGAAAATCGTATTAAATTAATATAACAATTAAATTAGGAATTTGGTACAAAGAAATATAGGACAAGGATAAGGATAAGGATTAAATGAATAAGAAGGATGTGATTGATACTTTTTAATTTTTTTAATAGAATTTATTGAATGAAACATGATATATTAATTAATTGCAAAGGGATCCATAAAGGTAGGATATATAAATTAATTTATTGGGGGTTGATAAAATAAATTAGGTTAACAATTATTACTAAAGAGAAGGGTGGAAAAATATTAGTGTAAAATAAAAATATATTAACGGAATAGTAGAGAACGTAATGGAATAACAAAGTGATAAAAACGATAGAAATGCTAAAAATTAACGAGGGTGGGGAATCGGTGAGATGGACAATGAATTTTAAAAATAATAGAAGAAATGGTATGATAATAAAAATAATAATGTTAAGGATTAAAATAGTAGAAACAAAAACTATGATCACAGTAATTTAATTAGTTTTTAGATGAAGATATTCGAGTATAAAAGAAATTAAAATTAAAAGAGGAAATAAGAGGATTAGGAATAAGAGGTGGGGAGGGATCATTAAGGATATTTATGTTTCTTGTAAGAGTTAGGAGGTTTAGGATTGTTGTCATTGTTGGCATTGATTTCAAGTTAAGTTAATTGATTAATGTTGTTAAGTGTTATTGATGTCACTAAGAAAATTAGTGATAGTTCATGTTGAATGGAAAGTGTGTAGGAATTTACAGGGTAAGTTCCTCAGAAAGAACACCAAAAGGACACTGCTCACAACCAGATCACAGATCAATACACCAGTATTTTTGACGTGGTTAAAACCCTCAAAGAGGGAAACAGTCCACGACCTGCGCCAACGTGGCTACTACAAGAAATTTATTAATCAAAGAATGAAAATTTACATAAGCTTCTCTCATGCACGGATTACCCGAACAATTACCCTCCATGCGCTTTAAATAGAACTCATGGACCAATCGGGTGTCAAGCCACAGATCAAGTGTCGGTAATACCGAGGAGAGAGTGAACCGTCGGATCACTACATATCGTGACCGTCGGATTGTAAGTTACAAAATGTACAACGGTAAAGAAACACACTTTACCTAACTCTACACTAGACCAAGTTGAACTTAACTATATCCTATGTGTCGGAATATCCTAACAAAGTGTACATAAATGTTGAATGATGAATATAAAAGGTTGAAGCAATGTGAAGTGAAAAGGCTATGCTAATTAATCTGAAGGCTAAGCATTGAGAAAAAAACTGAAATATATATATTTGTTTGAACAGAAAATGTAGATAATCCAAATTTGATTTGTCTCTTGTAATTACTACTGAATGAGCTATTAGTTTAGCTCTATTTTATACTACAAATAATTTTTTAACTGAAAATGAAATGACAAGCTTGTGAGAAGTTTTGGAAGTCTAAGAGACTATGCTTCATTTCATATTCCTCTAAAAAAATGCAAACATCCAAGAGTGATTGATTATAAAACAAACAATATGTAATGAAAATGATGATATTCATTTTTAATGGAAGTGGCCTGCATCAGAGAAATAATGAGTAGTAGCATAAGGGAAGAAGAGTGAAAAGAAGGAGCAGCGCAACAGAATAATTGACAACAAAATTGGATATGGCGTAAGCAACATTTGTGACTTGAGAAATTTATGTTCTTTTTTATGTTGTAGGTTGAAAAATAGCATGTTGTAGCATGTTGAGGTAGGAGCCTCCTATTGGTTGTAGCTTGCAGAAAACTTGTGGGAGTTGTAGCTTCCTTTGAGGTAGAAGCCTCTTATAGGTTGGAGCCTATGAAAGTCTGATGTAAAAAGGAGTAGAATATTTCCTTCACATCACTTTCAGTGTAAAGTTCGAGGCTTTCTCCCTTCACAGTTTCCACTTATATTTGTTGTCTTCATGTGTTTAATTCTTTCATGTTGTGTGAATTCTTTCAATTCTTGGTAAGCGAATTTGCAAACCTCTCTCCTTGAAATCTGCAAAAGGAATTGTTGTAGTGGCTACAACTGCCCTCCAAAATTTTTCCTTAGCTTGATTTTGGAGCCTCCCTATTAACCATCCTCAGCAGCATGTCTTGGACTGTCAAGTACATGATCTTCAATGGTTTTCTAGCAGCATGAAAACCTGTGCTTGATAGCTTGTTGCATTCCCCTCACATGTTGTTTCTTCGGACTTGGTCCAGCTGCTGATTGAGCAGCCCCCTCAAGAAAATGCGCAATTCTAGAGGGGAAACATTCTTCCCTCCAGAAACTGTACAATCCTATCTATAAGCCTAGTTGCTTAAGAAATTGTGCAATATTGTCAATCAACGTTCCTAGAAAAAGCAGCACAATCTGACCTATCAGGACTGCTCAGCCCAAAAATTGCACAATCCTGGGCAACATTCAGCTGCTCAGCCTAGAAATTGGGCAATCCCTCTGGGAAGCCAACCCTATTTTCTCCCAGAAACTGTGCAAAATTTACCATCAGTCAGGTAGGTTGTTTCATGTGCCATCGAGTTGATCGGCTCCACCCGGGACCGAGAAACTTTAATTGCATGCATGGGATTCTTTTTCCTGAAATAGAAAAAAGAAACATGCCAAAAGCATCCAAATATTTTTGGGAGATACTTTTAGTAACTGGAAGTTACATGAAAATATTGTTTTAGGATCTTTCCTCCAAGTGTTGCTTTTTCCTATATTTTTGGCATGTGCGTCATTAACCTTAAACTTATTTATTTGATGCTTCAGAGCTCACTTATCCACAATGATCTTGGAGCTCTGACATCCCAAAACAAATCTTGGAGTCTTCAACACATCTAGCTCAACTATTTATGAGTAAGTCCACTTAACTTGTCTTTTACAACATTTTTGTCACTTTTTGTTTTTTGGGTTGTGTGAGTGTTGTCTGCTTGATTTGTGTGAATTCTTGCTACCATTTGCATGGATATTAGCTTGTACTAGAGCCATTTCAGTTTTTGATAGCATCTCATGGTTGACGCATGCATGACATTTTTTTGCACGAACAGTTGCCGATTTGGTGGCTCACTTCACACACATGCATGTTGTTCAATTTTCTAAATGTTCCATTCACTATTTGCATGCATGATCATTCAGCCCTACTTACACTCAGTATCACCATGCATTCACATCCCCATATGCTTTCAGTTTCCTGTTGGCGGTTCTGGACAACCTTCGCCCGAACTCTACCTCACCAAGACAGCATTGCATAATCCTGAGAGTGAAGGCTTTGCCTTCCTCCCAGAAAATGTGCATTTTATGCCCAGTGACTGTACTATAGTATTGCATTGCACAATCCTAAGAGGCAGTGATTGCTGGTTTAGAAAATCGCACAATGCAGTCATTGGGCCTACAACCCTTGCCAACTAAAATTGCACATTACACAATCCCACTAGCTAGCAAGCCAGTCTGGGTTGTGAATTGGACAATTCAAACAGGCATCCAGCCTCCCAACAGTATATATTTCCTTTTGCGCACTTTCGGTAGCTAGTGTTTTGGCCTACCAAGAAAAATTACACAATCCTAGTCAGTCAATCCATAGGTATGTTGCATGTCATTCCTCAAGTTTGCTTTCATTTTAGCTGACAGATTTCTTGCCATGCATGTCTCCATGTCTCCAGATCTAGTAGGTGTTAGTTCACCTCTTAGCAGTTTAGGATCAATGGCCTCCAAGAGAGCAGGATTAAAAGACATCGACAGAAGCACAACTGGAGCAACAATTGAGCGAGTGTCTACAAGTTTGTTGATCTATGAAGACACCAAGATGATTGTAGATAAGGACATAAAGTTGAAATGGAAATAGGTCAATGATGCATTTGCAGGAACATTTGCGGAAGACCTCGAAGACCAACAACTCTATGTGAACATTCACAAGTTTGGTTTGTACCAGATTGCATGCAGTTATCCTGTGTTCCCATGCACAGACATGATACATTGGATCAGCTTGCACACTGATCCCGAGACGATGACATCAAGAAGTGCCAGTGAAACAAAGATTACTACCTCCAAGGCAAAGGATTATGAGAAGATGTACCATATGTCAAAGCTAGTGATTACCATGCATACACCCTTCAACATACCCATAAACAATGCCAAATCTAGGGATATCTTTAAGAACTTGGTTAAGGAGATGTCCAAATTCAAGATGACACCCAACTAGGTTTAGAACATAAAGATACTGCGGAAGGCGTATCAATACCTGGTCATCTTTGCATGTCTCTTGTATGGCCAAGAGAGCATGGAGACCTTCCCACAGAGTTGGGTGATTGCATTGGACCAACTGTGCAGTGAAGGCAAAGCATGCAACTAGTCTGACATGTTGACTCACAGGCTAAAGGAAATGTAACAAGAGCTCAAAAGCTGCCTAAAGGTTAGGAAGCAGAAATATACATGTCCGCTTACATATTGGATGCAATCTATGCCCGTTAAGAGTTCCTAGGCTTTAAGTGGGCATAGACATTGACAGAGACCTTTGTGAGCACTTATTGTAAAATGTTGTCCGAATGCAGCTTCGGAGGATTCATCGCACAGCTTTCAAATCATTTTGTCACCTTGGTGTACAAGATAATATTTGAACAGGATCCACTTGGCTTGTTGATGGCAGCAATGGAGGCACTGATAGATATAATAGATTGGTATGCCTTACCATCCAACACCTTCATACGGATGTACAACACGGAGAAGCCTCTACATATTCTACCGAAGTTTGCATTGGACAAGCTTGTCATGCAAGAAGTATCATACCACATCTTGGCAGGACTATCAGCTAGGCTGCACCGAAAGAAGAAGGCACCTTGGCCCACTCTTTCATTGTAGATCGAGTTAAATGAGATACAAAATTTCAAGCATGCATATGTTGAAGCAGAGGAGATCAACAAATATCCATTCGACGCGTGAAGCTACAATACGTATGATCCGCATTGTTTTGTAAAAGATCACTACATGAGAGTACAGTTTCAGTGGATCCACGAGGCATGTCATTGGGCAGAGGAGGACCCATGGAGATATTCTTATAACTTCTCCAGGCCTAATGAACCGGTCGGCATTGCTATGGAATTATTAGCGAAGCAGCGTGAAATAACATCCAGGAGAGCACCAACAGCAAAGGTAAAAATACCAGCATGTGACAAAGGCAAGAGGAAGATTGTCAAAAATGCGGAGGTAGAGAAAAGCTACAAGTTACAAGAAAACCCACTTGTGTAGAAAGCATCTTTGGAAATAGAGGCTAAGAGGCAATAACGTAATAGGAGGAACTCGCAAAGGCAGAGAGAAAAACGAAGAATATAGGAAACAAAGAACGAGTTGCTTGAGTTGAATGAGAAACTCTAGAAGGAACAGGAGTTGCACAGATAGGAGAAGGAAGCATAGAAGTAACAGGTACAAGAGGGGGTGCAACATGTACAAACATATGAAAATGCACCTGTACAGGTATTCAACTCATCCAAACAGCTAGCACCAAGCAAAAAGGGTGAGAAGTCGCAATAGAAGGCCTTTACTCAGGAGATTAAACAAACACTTGAGCAAATGGATATGAACATGGAGCAACAAGAGCTAGAGCAAGACATTGACCTCATGCCTCACCACCAAGGGGTCGACCCACCATCTTCACCTATCCAGAAGTGCACCAAGTCCCAAGAAACCAAGGAGACACTAAAATCCTTGGAGATAATCTGGAGGGAGAGATGCACAACATCTCATTCAATGAGTCCCAACATAAAGTTGTGAAATCTCGCAGAGTGTCAACTCCGGATGATCATGCATCTCCTACACAGTTTGAGGAATGAGTGATTGTGCTCGACATGTGCAAACATCCAGCAGCATTGCTCGATGCTACCAGAGCATATGCCAAGTCCACTAACTCGAGTGTTCACTTCTTGATAGTTGAGAACAAGCGAATGGCTAAGGAGTTACATACATCCAAGCAAGGAGGAGAACTCGTTACAACATCCATCCAATAAGAGATGAAGAAGGAAATATTGGATGAATTATTGTCCCTTGACATAGTCATACAGGCATTGTGTTCCATGTTTGGTACCATGCATAAGGCATTGTCCGTCTCAACGGTTGGCAGCAACGATGTGCTAGGAGAGCACATATCTTGTGGAACATGCATGATGTTGTTGATTACATGCAAACATGGACAATGAGATACAAGGGAGCCAATTTACACTTGCCCAAGATGATGAAGCCCAGAGCGGTCGAGTTGAAGGCATGCATCTAGAGTCAAATATGTAACTATGAAGATCTCTCATAACTCATCACTAGATTGTAGGCTTCCCTTACACGAGTATTCAAGAGCATGAATGTTGTTATGCACACACATGCGATCCCATCTATTGGGACACTCACCCATGAAAAGGGAAAGGCATAGACTTGACTGTAGCTTGACTCATACTTTAATGATTTGATGCACATAGCCACTAGCCTAGACTTGGTGATCAGTGTAGACACTATGCATTAGTATGTTGCTGGTCTGGCCATACTCAAGAAAATGATGCACATGTTATCAGACGAGTTGGACAGAGGAGCTCAAGCTGTGTACCCAAATGATATGGAGGAAACAGTTCGTTTCTAGAAAGATGTCACAACAGAATACACGGACACTATCGTGGATTACCAAGAATGCATCAGTTCACTACTGTTGACCACCATGAGGATGTCGAAGAGCTGATATTGCCACAGCTGCTGTAGTCATAGTGATGTCTTGCATGGCTTGCTCAAGCCTATTTTGTCTCACATGGGTACATGTGAATATTGTATGTAATGTCTTATCAAGTGGATGTTCAAGTTTCGATAGTTGGATGTAACAGTCATAGAGTAGATGAAGAGTCATGAGGATAGATGAACTGTCACAAAGGGGAATGTCAATGGCCACCCCACCCTTTGCTATATATAGTCCCTCATAACTCATTGTAGAGGCTTTTGGTTAGCCAAGCTTCCGATAGGAGTATCTTAGAGAGAGCTTGGATAGTATTGTAATGACCCTTGGCTTCTCCACTATGTAGAGCTAGTATATCTCTTTGGAGGAGCAGGCGACAGTGACTGTAAAGTTCCACTGTTAGAACTAGTGGTTGTTCATGGTTGTATTGTATGACTTGAACTTACACTTCCTAATATAACATAGTGAACATGTTTCATGCATATGTCATATTGTATTTCAGCTATCTTGTTTACTCTAAATGACATATCTATTTTCTTATGCATGCATGTGTAGCTATTTTTTGTATGTGTATGTATGAATATTACTGAAATGTGTTGCTAGTTTAACCATCACTTTGGATTGCTAGCTTACATTCCTTCCAAGTTGTGATGCATCTTTCCTTCTGTGTTCCTTTCTTAACTCCGTGATTTCACAAGTTTCCAAGGGGTGCACTCACCTCACCCTTTGTGTGTTAGAACCGCTCATGCACCTTCCTTGATTTGCCGCATATGTCACACCCTTTCTACCAACAGAGACATCTTACTTTTCTATCTGCGAAACTGCAGTCAAGGCAATCCATACGACCCACTGCTTGGACTCCCACACTAAACGTTCTGAGGTGTAGTTGGGGCTTCTTACCAGGGAGATTCCCTGACATGTTGGCGGGTCTAGCACCGTCAACATTTCTAGTGCTAGAAGGAGGACTAGATGACATCTTATGTCCTCTCATCCTATTTTGTACCTTTGCACATCTATCATGGATTCTGTTACACTCACCCCTCCACGATGTTTTTTGCATTCCAAACCACTCAACATCATGCGGGAGTTTTTGGATCGCTTATCTAAATTCACGTATGATGGTGAAGGTGAAGTGGCCTAGCCTGTGTTCTTACCAAACTTCCTTGCCATGCTTGACGAGGAAGATAGATGTTTTGACAAAGAGGCTATTTTTTTACTTGCATACACACTTTGCGAATCCCCACAATAGTGTTTTTGTAGCCTACCGGCTAACATTGTGCACTCACTTAGGTAGTTTTGTGATCTCATTGAATCTACTTTCCATCATTTCGATCTAGAACCTCTTTACCAAAAATTGTTACAACAACGAAAAGCCCCACATGAATCACCTATGGATTTTTAGCAACTCTTTCGTGTTTTGTAGTTTGAAGCTTTGAAAAGCTAGATGAAATTTCCATATCTTAGGGATAGATTTGAGTAATTTCTTAACAAATCAGTCCATCCTAAGAAGAAGTTTGATTCTAAGCCTCACTCAACATAGTTTAGTGATGGAGTTGTACAATCACATATGGTTACAGCCATTGTCACAAGTGACTTTCTATCGTTCCCTCATCAAACAGCTCCACACTGGAGAGTGATGCGGGAGAACATGCACACACATTTGTTCAACTGTCACATCCTCCCAACATCATTTCACTTAATTTTTGCACAAATTTGGTTGTGCCTCCATTGAGTTGTCACATGCATTTTGTACGTCAACCTCCAACTTCGTACTCGGATGATCGTCTGGATGATACTGTCTTGTGTTCTTCCATTCCAGACTCTACATTTGCTGTGAACAAGGATCAAGCTGTCAACAGAGTTGGTGTTGCACAACCAGCATGTGTTGTCATTCATGAAGAGTATGACTGGGGGCTTAATCATCAATAGTCAAAGAAGGATGACTCCCTTCTGTCTGAACCCCCTCCATTATTTCTCGACATATTTGATGAGCCTTCCACCCATGATTTCTCATGTGTATCTCCATCTACAAATGCACCCATTTTTTATCATTCGCTAGACACACTGGATGTCAGTCTATCATCTGAAAACGGAGAGGATAAATTATTCATTGAAATTCCACTTGACTTTTCATCTTCTTTTTCTAGAAACATCGAGGGTGAATTTATCTGCTTCTCATCTACCCCTCTGTTTGATTCATTAGATCACGAGGATGTCGATGAAATCATTGATTTTATTGATCGTAGTTGTTGTGAACTATTTTCTCCTGTATTCGATCACGATGATCACTCTATCGGAGTTGATATTTTGAAGCCACTTGTTTATGATGATCTATCTGTCGATGAAGTCAAAACCCCGCAGACTATCAAGGCACCTTAGCCCATGCTAATGGTTATGTCAGGCCCACTCTATCCTGAGGATGGTTTCACTTTCGATCAGGAAATTGTTGAAACACCCAATGCTCCTCATCACTCATATGTATTCATTGAAGATCAATCTCACACACAAATCATACTTCCTCCACTTGAATTGCACGATCCTATCACTCATGCATTGGAGGAATCTTACATAGTAGGCACGTGTTAACGATGTAAGTTATCTTTGTTTCTTTCGTTTGCTTGCATGTCACAGTCAATATTATGTGTACGCTTAACAGCTTCATGTAATATCGCACAACACCATGATGAGTCCATGGATTACATGTCATGTACTTTCACTAACATATGCTCCATGGACACTTTTAAACTTGGAGTGTGTTTGTCTTCATTGATATATCTTTCATGTTCGCTGGTTCGCACAGCTATGTTTCTCCTGAACCATGCCTTCACCAACAGGGGTCAACCAATGCATCAGTCAATGCATTGGAAGAATCACTTCACATGATCAGGCCCATGCACTATTAGCTTAGGAGTAGGAGTAGTGTTTTCTTTTGGTCTTTTTCTTGCATGCTTGTTTTCTTACTTGCTTTGCATGTTCGTTTGTCTATTTGCTTGTTTTCTTACTCACTTCGTTGTCACATTTACTTCCACTTTCAGCTTATTTTTTTGTTTGTTCACTTGTTTTGTTCTCATAGGTTAGTTTTGCAAGAACCATGTGTGACTCTTGAAACAACCTACGTAAAGTAGAAGAGGCCTTGTGCAGATATAAATACTTGGTTATCTGTCATCTGAACTCTGTATGAAGAACTTGTTATCATCAGTCCATGATATGCCAATGGAAAATATGTACTATTCGAATTGAGCCTTGGTGAAAATACAATGATCGCACATTGACTAGTGTCACCTAGTCTAGTCTATTATTTTTGGGTTAATCCTTGCTAGCTCAGCCAAATATAGTAAGGTCAAGGGGGAAAAATTAACAAGCACGTCAGAGGTATATATAAAACTACTTCTCTGAAGGAACAACCTCGTCTGCTCTCAATAATTTGGGATCCCTCTTCCGCCTCTGAAATGAATAATTGCTAGGCACATGTTATGAAAAATGAAATGAAAAAAAAAATGAAAAGAGAAAAGTTTCAAAATGAAAATGAATAAGGTGAAAGAAGAGAAAGGCTTCTTTCATAGAGAGGTGATGCAAGTGACTCCGTTGGGGAACTGACTAGGCTCACCAGTAGCGGAGTGATACTTGTGTTCATGTGTGACTCTGATGGGGTACTTTCCAGGCCTGCTGGCAGTGGAGCAAAATGAGAGATGACACTAAGACTCTGATGACTATATTGCTTGTTCACCAATATACCCCACATCCCTAATCGAAGCGACTATGTTAGCTTGGCTTGGAATGTGTGTCAACTGACCAAGTGCTTGGAAAATGCTACATATCACAATCAAGTAAGTGTGGAAACCAAGACAAGCAAAGAATTGAACAATACCTTCGGAAGTGTTAGACTTGCTTTTCACGAACAAGGTACGTTGAAAGAGTTGGAGTTCTAGCAGTGTGTCGCCAAGTGTTGTATCAACTACAACCACCCTCCAAATTTTTTCCTTAGCTTTGTTTTGGAGCCTCCCTACAAACCATCCTTAGTAGAATGTCTTGCACTGTCAAGTACATGAGCTTTAGTGGTTTTCTAGCAGCATGACAGCCTGTGCTTGCTAGCTTGTTGTATTCCCCTCACAAGTTGTTTCTCCAGACTTTTTCTAGTTGCTGGCTGAGGAGATCCCTCAAGAAATTGTGCAATTATGGAGGGGAACCAATCTTCCCTCCAGCATAATCTTGTTTGGTAGCCTACTGGCCTCAAAAATTGCACAATCCTCCCAGTCAACCTTCCAAGAAAAAACTGTGAAATCTGACCCGGCAGGACTGCTAAACCAAGAAATTGTGTAATTCTGCGTAGTAGTCAACTGCTCAGCTCAGAAATTAAGAAATCCCTCTAGGCAGCTAGCGTAGCTTCTTTTGAGAAACTACACAAAATTTACCATCATTTAGGCATGTTGTTGCATGTTCAATCAAGTTGACTGGTTCCACCCGGGATCGAGAAAACTTGACTTGCATGCATGGGTTGTTTTTCCTCGAAATAGAAAAAAGAAACATGAAAAAAGCATAGTTGGATTTTAGGGAGCTATTTTTAAGAGTTGGAGGTTACATGAAAATATCATTTTAGAATCTTTCCTCCAAGTGTCACGTTTTCCTAGATTTGTGGCATGCATATCATGAGCCTCAATATTATTTATTTGACGCTTCAGATATCACTTCTCCACATTGATCTTGGAGCTCTAACATCCCACAACACATCGAGGAGTCTTCGACACATCTAGCTAAGCTATTTATGGGTAAGCCTGCTTAATTTGTCTTTTGCAGCATTTCTATCGCTTCATGTGTTTTGGCTTGTGTGAGTGACGTCCCCTTGATTTTTGTGAATGATTTTTGTTGTTTTCATGCATATTAGCTTGTCCTAACACTATTTGCATCACATACATAACATTATTTTGGAATGGTCATCGATTCGGCAACTTGCTTCACACACATTTATGTTGTTGCATTTTCTGAATGTTCCATTCACTGTTTGCATGCACACTCATTCAACCCAACTTTCACTTAGTATCGCCATGCATTCGCATTCCCATCTACTTTCAGTTGCCCATCTATGGGTCTGGGCAATCTTGGCTTGGACTCTGCCTCACCAAGACAACATTGTGCAATCCTAAGAGGGAAGGCTCTGCCTTCCTTCTAGAAAATGTGCATTTTTTCCCAGTGACTCTCCTCCAGCCTTGCATTATACAATTTTGAGAGACAGTGACTGTTGGCCTGGAAAATTGTGTAATGCAGTCAGTGGGCCTGCAACTCTTGGCAGCTGCAATTGTGTATTGCACAATCCCAGTAGTGAGTAGGCTAGTCTCAATTGCGCATTATGCAATTCTAGCAGCCATCCAACCTCCCAATAGTCCGGACTTCCTTTTTCATAGTTTCAGAATTCAGTCTCCTCGCCTCCCAGGAAAAAATGCACAATTCTTGCCAGTCAATCCCTAGGTATGTTGCATGTCATTCATTAAGTTTTCTTTGGTTTTAGCTGACATACTTATTTCCATGCATGTCACCATGTCTCCAGATCTAGCAGGTGTTCATCTTCCTCTCAGTAGTTCAGGATCAATGGCCTCAAAGGGAGCAGGATCAAAGGACACTTACAAAAGTGCAACTGGAGAAGAAGTGAAGTGAGTGTCATAAGTTTTCTAATCTATGATGACACCAAGCTAATTGTAGACAAGGACATAAAGTTGGAATGGTAAGAGGTCAATGATGCACTTGCAGGAACATTTGGGGAAGACCTTGAAGACTTCCAAGTCTATGTGAATATTCACAATGATTGCATTCATGTATCTCATGTTCCAATGCACAGACACGATACATTGGATCATCTTGCACACTGATCCTGAGATGATGACATTGAGCAGTGTCAGCGAGATGAAGACTTCTACCTTCAGGGCAAAGGATTATGAGCCGATGTACCATATGTCGAAGCCAGTGATCACCATGGAGACACCCTTCAACATACCCAATAGCAATGCCAACTCCAGGGATATCTTGAAGAACTAGGTGAAGGAGCCATGGCAATTCAAGATGACACCTAGCCAAGACTACAAGACAAAGATACTGTGGAGGGTGTATCAATAATTGGTCATCCTTTCATGTCACTTGTATGGCTAAGAGAGCATGGAGACCTTCCCACAGAGTTGGGTCATCATGTTGGACCAACTGGCTAGTGAGGGAAAAGCATGCAACTGGTCCAACATGTTCGCTCACAGGCTGAAGGAATAGGTAACAAGATCTCGACAGTCACCCAAAGGTCAAGAAGCAGAAGTCTACATGTCTGCTTACATCTTGGATGCAATTTGTGCCTGTCAGTAATTACTGGGCTTGAAGTGGGCATGGACATTGGTGGAGACGTGTGTGAACACTTATTGTAAAATTTTGTTTGAATGCATCTTTAGAGGAGTCATCACACATTTGTTAGATCATTTTGTCACCCCCGTGTACAAGATGATATTTGAACATGAGCCACCTTGTATGTTGAAGGCAGAAAAGGAGCCACTAATCGATATAGTAGATTGGTATGCCTCACCATCCAACACCTTCATACATATGTATAGTGTGGAGAAGCCTCCACATGTTCTACTGAAGTTTGCCTTGGACAATTGTGTCATACAAGTATTATCGTACCACATCTCAACAGGAATGTCAGCTAGGCTGCATCGGAAGAGGAAGGCACCTTGACCATCTCTTCTGTTGTAAATGGAGTTATACGAGATATGGAATTTCAAGCATGCTGATGTGAAAGCAAAGGAGATCAAGAAATATCCATTTGATGCCTGAAGCTACAATCCACATGAACCACATTATTTTATAAAAGATCGCTGCAAGAGAGTACAGTTCCAGTGGATCCACAGGGCATTTCATTGGGTAGAGGAGGGCCCATGGAGATATTCTTACAACTTCTCTAAGCCCAATGACCTGGTCGGCATCATTGTGGAATGGTTAGCAAAGCAGGGTGAAGCAGTACCCACGAGGAACCAACAACAGCAACAACAGAGGTAAATATATCAGTGTGTGACAAAGGCAAGAGGAAGATTGTCAACAGCGCAGAGGAAGAGTAAAGCTACAATTTCTAATCAAAGCCACTTGTGCAGAAAGAAACTTTAACAATAGAGGCTAAGAGGCAACAACACAATAGGAGGAATGTGCAAAGGTAGAGAGAAAAATGGAGAATGGATGAAACATAGAAGGAGTAGCATGTGTTGAAGGAGAAACTCTGGAAGGAACAAGAGCTACATAGATTGGAGAAGGAAGCATAGAAAGAATAGGTACAACAGGTGGCATAACATGTACAAAAATATGAAACTACACACGTATAGGTATTCGAATCATCCGAATAGCTGGCACCAAGCAGATAGGGTGAGCAATCATAGGAGCAAGACTTTTCTCAAGATATTGAACAAGAACTTGAGCAGATGGATACAGACATGGAGCAATAGGAGTTAGAGTAAGGCATCAACCTCATTCCTCACCACTAAGAGGTCGACCCACTAGCTTCACTTGATCCTGAAGTGGAGAAAGTCCCAAGCAACAAAGGAGCCATTGAACTCCTTGGAGACAATTTAGAGGGTGAGATTGACAACATCTCATTCGATGAGTCCCAGCATAGGGTTGTGGAATCTCACAGAGTGTCGATTCCGGATGATCACACATATTTTTCATAGTTTGAGGAACGAGTGATTGTTTCCAATGTGCGCAAACATCCAACAGCATTGGCAAATGCTACCAGATCATATTCTGAGGCCACTATCTCGAGTGTTCGTTTACTAATAGCTGAGAATGAGTGAATGGCTAAGGAGTTTCAAACGGCCAAGGAGGGAGGAGAACTAGTTATAGCATCCTTCCAAACAGAGTTGATGATCTGAATTTAAACAGGAATGCAACAAATTACAGATATAACCTTAAATACAAAGATGCAGTAGAAATAACACTTCATTTCATTAATATCAAATACTGAAATATGTTTACAAACAGAATGGGAATAAGACTAGCTCGGGTGATGGTAGCTTATCTCTGGGAAGAGATGTGGTGGCTACATGCCTCTGAACTGCATTACAATGAGGCTCAAGGGCTTTTTTATTACTGAACAATAAGTAAAAACCATAAACAACCAAAACCCTAACTCGAGGAGTTGTAACACCAAGAGTTGATGGGCCCCATTGGGTGAGTTGGAAAACCAACTTCTCGTGCTCGCGACTTGGTCATATTATCTCTATTTGATGCACATGATAACCCGTTGGAAAGATCTCTTTGAGGACTACATCAAAATAGATATAAAAAATTCCCCAAGTCATTGGTGGTGGATATCCAAAAAAACGCCGTTTAGGGCCTTAAAATGACTTCAAAAGTTTAGGACCCGAAAAAATTCTAAAAATAGTAAAACTGAAAGAAACCATGGTGGGGGTCCAAGTAGAATTGGTGGGTGGTCACCAATATCCAGCTGGATCATTCCTCACACCTTACGAAGAAATTTTCCCCATTGCCTTTGAGTTCCTCCATGAGATGAGGAAACTTTTGTTGAATTTGGTCCATGGTAAGCCACTTGCCCTCGTGAATGAGTTGGCCTGCTTTGACAGCTCGATACAGTTGGATCTTCTACTAGCGAGTGTTCTTGATATGCGTTTCCATGATCTAATTAGTTGTGGCTTGTTCCATGCAATCTGGATTTAACTTTATAGATGTGATTTGTTCAGCAACATCTGATTTGTCCAGCAATGGTGAGAAGTATGGTCGAAGGCAGTCCACATTAACACTAGGTACAGGCCAAGGAATGGGGGAATGTTGAGCTCAAATGCATTGTCACCCATAGCCTTGGTAATGGTACAAGGACCATATTGGAGTGGTCTGAGTTTACGATAGGCTCTCGTAATTTGTTCCTTCTACAAATGAAACCAAACTTTGTCGACCACTTGAAACTTGTGTGGCACCCAATGTTGATCATGTCCCTACTTGTACTCGGCATTTGGTTTCTCAAAAATGTCATGAACCTCCTGGAGGATATGTTGGATGTGCTCGATGAAGTTGTTTGCCTTATCGTCTTCCAATTGGACATGAGCCAAAGCTTCATGAGTAGCTTCAAATGGTATGGCCACATCAATGGCACATAGTGGTTGGAATCCCAAGCACACATGAAAAGGGTTGTGGCTAGTTGAGTTGTGAAGAGGCCAGTTATAACTGTGCTAGGCATAGCGAAGGCTCTCATCCCATGTGTGTGGATGCTTTGAGTTGTACATGTGAAAAATGTGTACGACCATCCTATTGACAACCACTGTCTGGCCATCAATCTGGGGATGGAAAGTTGTGGACTTAGTGAGCTCAGTGTCCAGTATCAACCAGAGACTGGACCAAAATGTACTGAGTAACCTACTGTCCCAATCTGAGATGATAGACTGTGGGATCCCAAAGTGTACCCACACTCATTCAAAGAAGAGTTTAATAGTGGCTTCTGTTGTGATATTCTTCTTGTAGGTTGCTAGAATGGTCATCTTCAAGAATCTGTTGATGACCACAAAAACATAGTCGTTGCCATGCTTAGTAGAAGAAAATCCTGGCATGTAACCCATGGAGATGGATTCCCATGGTCGATTAGGGGTAGGCATTGCAGTATAGAGGCCTTGCTTCTTGATGATTGGTTTGGCAATGGTGCAAGCAGTGCAGGATTTGATGTACTTCCCCACATCCTATCAAAGACTCAACCAGTAGAAATACTTCTACAATATTGCCACTATATTCTTGCCTCGAAATGCCTAGTGGCTTGACTATAGTGCACTTCCAAAGTCATCTTGTTTCGCTTGCTTGAACGAACACAAATGTATCCCAGGTGGCATAGCAGGGTGTCCTGGAGATGAAAATATGGAACTTGCTAACCCTCCAAGAGAATTTGGTATGTGTGGTCGAACACTTAGTCACTTTTGTAGAGAAGTGGCCAATCAGAAGTCTTGTTCCCAATATAGTGGAGCACGATGGTTAATGCCATGATCGGTGGTAGGCTGAAGCAGTCTGCAACATTATTAGTGCTACCCTTCTTATACTTCATATTCAAATGGAACTATTGTAGGTATGTGGACCACTTTTGATGGAAATCATTCTGCAAATTCCCTTGCATCTGTATGAACTACAGGGATCAGTGGTCTACGTGGATGACCGTTTCCTTCCCCAAAATATAATGCTTCCATTGCTAGCAAGCCTCCATAATACATCTATTTTTCATAAGTGGGATAATTCCAGACTGTGTCTGAAAGTGTCTTACTATGATATGCCACTGGATGCTCTTGTTGCGTAAGGACTTCCCCAATAGCATAGTCTGAGGCATTTGTCCCGATCTCAAATGGTTGTTGCAAGTCTTCTAAAGTGGGCACTAGTGTAGAGCAGAGGCAATGTTTGAACTCTATAAATGCCTTCTGTTGAGATTTAGACAAAAAAGAATTTTTCTTTTGCTCCTCCCTTGGTGACTTGACTGAAGGGCCAAGTGATATGAGAGAATCCCAACATGAACCTACCGTAGAAATTGGCAAGACCCAGAAATCTACAGAGCTCTGTCAAAGTAGTTGGGGTTGGCCAATCCCGAATGACTTAGATCTTGGCTGGATCCACATGCACCCCTCGTTCATCAATAAAGTATCCCAAATACTGAACATGGGTCATGCCAAAAGTGTATTTGTCCAAATTGGTGCACAGCTTGTGTTGCCATAGTGTTTGGAGAACCTGTTGGATGTGGTGGAGGTGCTCTTCCCAACTCTGGCTGAGGATCAGGATGTCATCAAAGTATGCCACTACATATGAGTTCGTGAATGGCCACAAGATGTCATCCATCAGCCTTATGAAGGTTGGAGGAGCATTCGTCAACCCAAAAGGCATAGCCAATCATTCGAAAATTTCCTCCTTGGCTTTGAAGGTAGTCTTCCACACAACAGAGGGTTCAATTGGTACCTATTGATAGTCGGACTTCACGTCGATCTCGTTGAAATATTTTACCCCCTTCAGTTCGTCCAGAAGGTCATAAATATGTGGAACCGGGTACCTATTTTGGACAATGATCTTGTTCATTATTCGGTAGTCAATACAAAGTATCCAAGTCCCATCCTTCTTCTGTGCCAACATGATCGGGCTGCCACAGGGAGATGAACTCAAACAAATGTATCCTTTTTGCAGCAACGCGTGAATCTTCCACTTTATTTTTTCGTTCTAAAAAACGAAGCGCCGATGGATTGGTCCATTGGGCAGCGGCGCACCTGGGGTCAGATGGATGGAATGCTTGACTTGATAGTGCAGAGGCACCCCTATGGGGGAGGTGAATATTTCTTCATACTCCTCCACAAACTTGTCCATTTGTTGTTGCCGTGCAGAGGGGCCTTGTCTAGAGGTCATGGCCACCATCTTATTCTTCCCATGAGGGCGTATCATCAAGAAAAAAAAATTCCCAGTTGTGGAAATGAGCTTATTGCATTGTCTTTCAGTAACCAAAGAGATTGCAATAGGGTGTGCTACCTTCGGTATCCTGTATAACCTGTTTCACAAAGTAACAATAATAGCATGAGGCCTTAACTCATACACAACATGTTGCTTCCATAAGTATCAGTTGGCCCAATAATACATCACAAACATCAAGGGGAGAGACGTCACATAATACCTCATCTATGAAGGGCTTGATGTTGTATGGAAGGGAGCACCTCTTGCTAATGTGAAGATCTCGTTCTTAATGAAGCCACCCAATGGTGTATGGTTGTGGATGTGTTGTAGTCACTAGGCCCAACTACTTCATGACCTCTACGGAAATGAGGTTCTTTTGGCTCTCGTTGTCGACAATGAACTGTAGCGAGGAACCCTTTACCCACATCTGGGAGTGGAAGAGGCTCTCCTCCTCCTCTGGATCTTCGAGTTCCTCTATCTGGATCTTCGTAGTGGAAATAGTGGGATTGGGCCCTGCATCGAAAATATGCTTCCCTTTGTCATTCCCCTTATGGGGTTCTAACTCAGAGTCATAACATGAATCTGATTTTGAAGCCTTTAACTCGATCACCAGTGGTTGCTTGGCCTGACACTCACTTGTGTTGTGAGTGGAGCTCTTATGGAACTCACACCACTTTCCCGTGTCCTTGTTTGGCTTCGTGGCATTTTTATTTGCTTGCAGCTTTGGGGGGTTGTCCTAGGCTACCCTGCCTTGGCATTGTCCTTTGTTCTATGGTTTGGGGGCACCTTTCCCTTGCTTTGGATTCATAGATACAAAGTTTCGCTTCTTTTGTTTAAACTTTTACTCAATCTTGACTGCATATTGGTATGTCGTGCCGAGTGAGGAGATGTCCAGGAATTCCATCTTGTCCTAGACGTACTTGTGTAGGTAGCCGAGGTACTTGAGAACCAAATGCTTCTCAAAATCCTTGATACCCAAGTTCGTGCTAAGGGTATGAAAAACATTGGTAAACTTGGGCACATCTTGGTCCCTTCCCTATCCCAGCATTGTCCACTTTATGTATTTATCCTCATAGCTCTTGACAAGGTAGTACTACTCCTTGATGGCATCTCATAATGAGTTCCAAGTGGGTGCGGCTGAAAATAGTGAGTTTGTAGTTTCATCCTTCTGTTCACAGTAGGTTTCCCACTAGTCCTTGATGTGAGGTGCTAATCTGAGAAGTGCAAAGGTGATCTTTTCCTGGCTAGAAAAATCATGAACGAAAAAATATCCTTCTAGAAAATTTAACCATTTACCTACCATGTCTACATCTATCTAACCCTCAAATATGTGAATGTCAATGTTAGCTTGTACCTTAAAGGGTGTGGCACTTCCAGAGTAGTTGTCAGAAGTATATGTGTCACCCCTGGGTAGTTGCTTAAGCATCTGGGAAAATTTGGCCATCATTGCATTTCTTTGTCACTCGAGGTCTTCCTCGAGTAAGATTTTGATTGGATATCCTACCCCCTCATCTTTCTTTTCATTCGCTATGGGAGGCCATCAAGATTTTTGAGGCTGGTCTTGCAAAGGTTCAACTAGTTCAAGCCCTAACTCCTTTTATCTTGACCTCGTTGGGGACGTTTAAAGAAAAACAAAGAAAGAGCGGACTGCTCTGATACCACTAATCCAGATTTAAACAGGAATGCAAGAAATTATAGATATAACCATAGATATAAATATGCAGTAGAAATAATACTTCATTTCATTAATATCAGATACGAAAATATGCTTACAAACAGAATGGAAATAAGACTAGCTCGGGCGATGGTAGCTTATCTCTCAGAAGAGATGTGGCAGCTACATGCCTTTGAACTCCATTAAAATGAGGCTCAAGGGAATTTTTATTATTTAACAATAAGATCAAACCCTAAACAACCAAAACCCTAACCGGAGGAGACGTAACACCCAAGTTTATGGTCCCCGTTGGGGTGAGTTGGACGACCAACTTCCTGGGGTCACGACTTGGTCATATTATCTTCATTTGACGCACATGATAACCTGTTGGAAAGATCTCTCTGACGAGTACAATGGAAAAGATGATTCTAGACGAAAATCGCTGGGAATAGATTGCCAAAAAAATGTCATTTAGGGCGTCAAAATAGCTTTGGAAGTTTAGGATGCGAAAAAATGCTAAAAATAGTAAATTGTGCTACAATTAAGGAAATTGAAAAGCTGAAAGAAACAATGGTGGGAGTGCAAGTGTAATTAGCGGGTGGCCACCAATATCCACTTGGATCAGTTGAAGAAGGCAATAATGGATGAGGTATTGTCCCTTGACACAGTCATGAGGGTGTTGTATTCTATGTTTGGTACCGTGCATAAGGAAGTTGTCCATCTCAATGGTTGGCAACAACGATGTGCTAGGAGAGCACATATCTTCTCAAACATGCATGTTGTTGTTGCTTCCATGAAAACATGGACAATGATATACAAGGGAGCCCTATTACACTTCCCGAAGATGATGAAGCCTAGAGCGGTCGAGCTGAAGGAACACATTTGGAGTTAGATCCACAACTATGAAGATCTCTCGTAGCTCATCACTAGTTTGTAGGCTTCCCATGCACAGGTATTTAGGAGAATGGATGTTGTTTTGCATGCACATGCGATCCCATCTATTAGGACACTCACCCAGGAAAGAACAAAAGCACAGATCCAACTAGAGCTTGACTTGTACTTTGACGAGTCAATGTGCATATCCACCAGCCAAGACTTGGTGATCAGTGCGGACACCATGCATCGATATGCTGCTAGTCCAACTGAACTCAAGACAATGATGCACATGTTATTAGACGAGTTTGACATAGGATCTCGAGTAGTGTACCCAGATGCTATGGAGGCAAGATTTTGTTTCCAGAAAGATGTCACCAAAGATTACATAGACGCTATTGCGAACTACCAAGCATGGCATCAGTTCGCTACTATCGACCACCATTAGGATTTCGAAGAGTTGATATTCCCACAGTTGTCTGAGTCATAGTGATGCCTTGCATGGATTTCTAAAGCCTATTTTGTCTCACATGGGTACATGTGTAGATTGTATGCAATGTCTTGTCAAGTGGAAGTTCAAGTCTTGATAGTTGGATCTAACAGTCATAGAGTAGATGAAGAGCCATGAGGGTAGATGAACTATCAAAAAAGCAATGTCAAGATTCACCCCACCCTTTGCAATATATAGTTCCTCATAACTCATTGTAGAGGCTATTGGTCAGCCAAGCTTCGGATAGGAGTATCTTAGAGAAAGCTTGGATAGTATTGTAATGGGCCTTGGCTCCACTTATGCAGAGCTAGTATATCTCTTTGGAGGAGCAAGTGGTAGTGACTGTAACATTCCACTGTCAGAACTAGTGGTTGGTCATGGTTGTATTATATGACTGGAACATACACTTCCTAATAACAGAGCCAACACATTCATGCATATGTCGTATTGTATTTCATCTATCTTGTTTACTCTAAATGATATATGTATTTGTTTTCTTACACATGCATGTGTAGCTAATTTCTGTATATGTATGTATGAATCTTACCAAAATGTGTTGTTGGTTTAACCATCACTTTGGATTGCTAGCTTACTATTGGGTGGTATAAATGCTAGGTTTTATATGAACAACTTGAATTTGGAATGACCCAAGCTACAGCAGATGTGTGGCTCTTCACTCACATATTACCGTCACTTCTTCCCTCGAGCTTCCCGGCAATTAAGATGACACCAACATCTATACCAAAATTTAATTTGTCAACTCGGGGTCATAAGACTCAAAGTCAAAGCACAGGTAATTCCAAAATACGACCTCAGAGATTTTTGAAATTGAAACCCTAGAACCTACAAGAAATGAAAAGGGTATCAATCAAGTAAAGGAACAACACTCTTCAAGGAAAAATAAACACACCGGGAGTCTACTTCTGGCTCCTCCTAGGTTGGGTTGACTCTTGCAATAAGTCTTCCTCAATTTTCCAAGGGACAAAGGAATGTAGGTTCTCCTCACACTCGCAACCTTTTCAGGAAAATATATGCAATTCAAGCCCAATGAAAAGCATCTTAAAATCTACTGCTACACTACAAATATGAGAGAACATGAACTAAGCTAGAAATCATAAGATCTACTGCTATACTACAAAGATGAATTGAGCTAGAAATCATAAGCAACCGAATCTTACAAAAATAGTTGAATGTTTTTAAAGGAATCAAGATGATGATGTTCTTCTTCAACACGAAGTGTATCATAGAAATAAGACAGATCCATATGTTGCTTCCATGCTCACAGAAATACTATGATATATGCAACATTCATTATTATGAAAGGAATATTAATCATGATTATTGATCTTCACTGATCCTTGCATTATTTTGTTGAGATAATAATGAATGGTAAGAAATCAGCTCCATGAACGCTCTAATTTCCCTTTTAGAATCTTATAGTAATTTTCATTATGTAGCAGTTGAGATCAAGGTAAATATAATGTTTCAATTCTGCAAACCAATTGAGATGCAAATGAAAGTATATTCTCTTCCTCACTCATTTTAATATAACATCATTATTCAAATTTAAATAACATTCAAAATGATGGAAAAAATTTAATAATCTGCTTGAATTACAGTCTAGACCAAAAGCATGTTGTCATACTACGCAAAAGAAACTGTCACATAATCAAATGGTAATCTATGCCAAAAAACACTATATCAAATCAAATTATACCAATCTAAGCCAAGGAATCATAGACTAAGAAAAATAACCGACATTAAACCATGCAAGAAAATCTAGAACAAGAATTGAATCTGAGTGGAAGTATTAATATATAAAACTAATGCGGGATTGTATTAATTCTAAAATTGATATTGCATATTTGGACTCCAGTGGTCCCCTTGGTCATTCCACTGAGCGCATAGTAAAACTTAATCTTCTACATTATAAAAATACCCTTCCTCTATCAAGCGCAATACATCTAAGTCTTGGTTTCTACCTGTGCTATCGATTCAGATGTGCCCCCTCCATGCATGTGTCCCTGATATAGAGCATGGCTTCACGTTTTATAACCATACTAGCACACCAGCAATCGGAATTTAATGGTGGTCTAATACATAAATTATATTTCAAATTTGTTTTAACTAAAAATAAGAGATACAATAACTGGATAGCTACAAAACGATCTGCAGTTCCCCTAGAAAGGCAAAAAACTAGTGTTTTAGATATTGCCGGAACGCTGCTGAATGCAGTTTGACTGAATGTTTGATTCTAACTCCACGTACTATTTGGAAGGCCTAGAATCCATCAAAGGAACACATCAACATATTGATTTCCTACCCTCCAAACCCCATATGGCCATTTTCTTTCATGATAGTCTGAAGTATGAAAATAGTGGAAGTGAGAACAAGATTTCCACTGTTGGTGTAGGAACTGGGCTAGTGGAATAGGAAGTGAACTAGTGGAACTGGATCTATACATCTGCCATCCAGGAAACTTGATATTAGTGGTGCTTTGAAATGAAAAAACCTTCAGATTATTAGATAAAGAATAATTCAAGAATTCACAGCTTATTACCTCTGGGTGATTATACATTAGCATACAAAGGATGGTATGGCTATAAACACATGGTGTAAACACAATTCATTTAACAAAATGCATAAAAGGTTGAGACAAAACAGAGGCTCAACATCCCCCCATGCTCGGCTTCTTACATGTCCATGTGCAATCCAAACTGACAGATTGACTTCAGACTTCAAAAATTTCAAAAGATGTAGAGTTGTGGCCTAGAGCCCTACTGTATTAATCAAAATGTTCAAGTTCTTGATTGTTGTGCATTTGACAAATTCAACTTCTCTTTTCAAAATCCTGTTATGGGTAGCATAGGACCTGGCTCACCTAGTCCATTCCTTGACCAACTTTTGTAATTTCTCCATCTTAACACCTAGTATGACGTTTTTATTATGTATCTAGGTGCATAGTTCCTCCCAATTTTGGTTCTCTCCTCTTACAATGTCTTCACGAGGAACGAGCTCTCGCACCTTTTTCTTCAATCTCCTGATCACCCTATTTTTCTTCTGCAGTATGTAACCATCGGTAAGCCCTTTTGATCTTGGTTGATTGCTGGAATGAATTTCCATCGTTCCAACCTCAGGGGGTTCAAATTGGGACTCAAATCCTTTGTCCATGGGGCTTTCAAACTGAGGCTTTTCCCTTTCAAAATTTTGATTTTTTCCTACAACTAGTTCAGTGACTGGTTTAGTTACCAAATTCTTAATATGGGACATAAATTTTTCAATAAATTCAACAAATTTCTAGATTTTATCTTCCTCGATGGCACCCATCTGTCCTTTTGCCATTTTTTCTTCCTCTGGATCCAAATCATACTACATGTAATCCATCGTCCTACAGTGGGGGTCTGAGGTTCTAATGGCATTGTTATAGGCGTTATAGGGTTTACAAGTGTTGTAGGGATTTTAGGAATTTCTACCTTTTTCTTCCTCCATTTCTTGGGATGTGAGTAGAGGAAAGCGTCCATTCTGTTTTCCTCTAGGTTTTCGTTTGCCTCACTTGACTCATCAGGAGGCTGGGCGCCGGGCTCCTCAACAGCTGCTATAAACATATTTCTCCGAAGAAAATCATCACAGTCATCATTCCTATTGCCTAACTCATCTTCAATTAATATTTTTATGAGCCCATAATTGTAAAGGCTTGCCCTAGGGTTTTTAGCAGTCCTATGGACCCCTTGTGACATCTTTTGCAAGCTCTTGAGAAGGAAATATGGAACATTGATTCTTTGCTCACTAGTAAAATGTAACATCAAACCTAGACGATAAAGAAAAATGGTTGTATACTTGCCTTCGTAGGTCAAACATTTCTAGAGAATGAATAGAGGATCATGATATCCCCTTTTCCCAGTTAACCTCTTGATGCCCTACTTTGAGAGATTGCATAGTCTATCACTCATCTACACTTTTGTTCTTAAAACACTTAACCCCTTCTAAGGGTAGCCCAGTTGCTCGAGAAATGGTCTTTTCATTTACATTCATAGTCACATCTCCAATTCGAGCTATTTTCCCATCGAATCCTTGAGAGAATTGAAATGCGGCCTCATCTTCATGGCCCTAGAATTTGGCCATGAATTTGTGCCACCCATCTCTTATTAATTTTCGTTTGCAAGCATTGTACTCTGGATTTTTCTCTAGCTCTTCGATGGATTCAATTTCATGGTGGTCATATTTCTTCGTCATGGCTTGGATGGATGATATGTGCTTCCAGAGGGAGACGAAAAAAACTGACTCAATATGTTTTGAAGCAGAAAGTCAAATGACTTTTAGACTAAGTACTTCTGAGTGACATAATGGTTCATAATGCACATTCAATGGGATTTGCATATCGGAGGACTCATGGAGCATCAAAGGGTCATGCAAATGCAATCATCATAAAAATTGTCACGAATTAACCTCAATCCTATCCGAATATAGCTTTCCTATCGTTGATCAACTATAATGATTACTCACATCCATCGTTATGACAGAGAGGAGTATGACTACGCATTATCAGTTATGATTAGCTCAGTTGACAACATAAAAATTCCATTGGTGAAATGATGAAAGTTAGCGCGGAAAAATACTTAAGGTTTTTTTGCATCAGTAAATACTGATTTATCTTTTGCATTTCCCATTAGGGTTCTACAAGCCCTTGCGAAAGCATCGAGGACATAAATTATTAAAGTAGAGAGGATTAACATAATCAATGTTAGGAAACAACATATATACAGATCATAAAAGGAAATAAAATATGTACCAGTCATCCTATTTTGGACAATTTCCATATCCGACATAGATTTCTTTGAAGAATTCCGAGTCTCATGAGGATTAAAGATTAAAATTTTATTGAAAGAGGAGTACAATTCAAAATACGCTACAAGATTCTCATATATTTTTTAACAATCCTGTACTTATGATAACAATCCTATTCTTACTATGACAATCTTGTTCCTAGAACATATAGGGGTTATTCAGAGGCAGCTACAAACAATAAACATTGTCGTTAAACAACACCTAGTGAATAATCATTATTGAGTAATTCATCCCTATGAAAATTAAAGTGAGTGATGATACTAGGAAGAGAGTAAGAATAGAGTTAAGATATTACATTCTTGGATCAATCAGTAACCTTGAACACTCTAAATTTTTGTTGTCATATTGATGCAAAAACAAATTTCCACTCAATCTGGTACAAAAGATTACCTTCACTAAGGGTACCACATCATCGAAGATCTCTAATTTTTGAAAGATAGAACTTGATGTATCGTGTTCAAATTGTCTTAAAATCATTGTCCAAGAAAAAGGATGAGTTTCAGGGAAAGAGAAGGATAACCAAGAAAATCATAGTACGTAATTAACTTTAATACCACAGACATAACCCTGTTGCCTGCAGGTGTCCATAACCTCAACAGGATGTCTTTTAACCCAGCGAAATTTCCGTGTCCCACTTACTAGATATATATTCAGAGATAGATTTTTTTAACTTTTAGATGAAGGTCAATATCTTAGCTTGGTAACTAGCTAATGGTAGTGCCACTCACAAGAAGTAGCATGGATGAACAGGTCGACTCATGATGAGACATCCTATCTTCTAGATTTTGGCTAAAAGCCATTACTCTGGCTTGGTGACTAGGAGCAGTAATGTCATACATGTTAGGTCCCATGATCGTGGTAGGTAGGTCGGCTCATCACGATACATCCTATCCTCCCCTAAATATTTTGTAAACTATGATTTTGATTAACTTTAGAGGCTAGTTAATAAGTGGGGAGACAGATATACTCCTTAAGAGTTATAGGGTGGGGTGAAAAGTTTTTAATGACTAATCATTACTGGCTAGTTTCTCTACCCTAAATACTTATTAAAGATAATCATGAATAATGAATGAGAGATTCTTTGAATTAGGAATGCTAGTGTTCTCATGAATAACTTATTGTGATCTTTACTAGAGTGCTTCACCATAGGGGGTTTCTCAATAGTACCTTCTAAGGGAAACCAAAAACATATATCTCAATTGATAGCTCATTAGAGTGATTAATCATGGTTACCTTTGCAAAATCATGAGGTATTAGAGTGAATCGTACTCAACAAGATTTGTCACAAAGGTGTGTTAACAACTAATGTAGATCATAAAGTGGTTTCATTAGCTAAGA
The DNA here is from genome assembly GCA_031772625.1 of Pinus tabuliformis. Classification (NCBI taxonomy): domain Eukaryota; kingdom Viridiplantae; phylum Streptophyta; class Pinopsida; order Pinales; family Pinaceae; genus Pinus; species Pinus tabuliformis. The sequence goes on from CM062816.1 coordinate 785,010,593, forward strand.
AAAAACCCTAATAGATTTATTCATGACACTAATTTATTGTTTCTACCCTACCCTACCCTCAGAAGTGGAAGACTCCCTTCTACATATAGGAGTACTTCCAATGCATCCATGTGCGTAATAGAAGGACAATTATACTCATGTTCAAGTTTGCAAAGTATATACAAGAAAATACGAGAACATGAGGTACCAGCTACTTTAACTGATGTGATGCTACAAATTTTCAAATGATAAGGGAGAAGTGCATACTGACAGTCATTTCAAACCAATATTCTATGGGATCCATATACTCTTGGTCATTTGATTCTTGGGCAGCCTCCAGTGCAGCATGCAAATCCTCAACATTTCTTTGCTTGTCTTCTAAAGTGCAAGCTGGATCAAGTAGGTGTTCTTCAATATCTGCTTCTGATGGCTTCTCCTCATCAAGCATGATCCATAACTGCTTGATCTCCTTAGGAATATTTCCTAGATCTTCATGAGCCTTCTCTTCCGAAGGAATAAACTTTTCTGTGATTGAGGCCAAAATATGATCTTTCTGTAAAACAAAGACTCCAACTTCTTCTAGAATTTGAGATAAGTCTTTTAATAGCATCACATTTCCTGTCATTTTCCTGCTAGCTGGTATAGTCAAGACATGGATTTAGAGTGGGGGTTCTTTTAGTATATGCAAAAATTAACTCAAAATATTAATAACAAGAACAAACTAAAATCGTAAGCTAAGGAAATCACACTTGAAGAAATTAAATAATCTAAATTGCGGCAAAGAAAGCTACTTAAGAGATTATTCCTATAAGCTCAATCACAAATAAAAACAAATCAGGCAACAAACATTGCACTAAATAAAATCACTTATTTGCAGAAAGGAAAAACTGGCTTGTCATCTTTCTAGCAATACCATCTAGTATGCTGCAGCAAGCAAGGGGAATCTCGCTAATCTAAAAATTCAATTGAGAAAAAACAAGTCACGAGGCCTTATTTTACAATGCCTCCCTGACAACGGCGCAAAAATGTTGGGCGATATAAATGCTAGGTTTTATATGATCAACTCGACTTTGGAAGGACCCAAGCTACAACGAATGCATGGCTCTTCACTCCCGTCTTACCGTCACTTCCGCCCTCGAGCTGCCCTGCAACTAAGATGACACCAACATCTATAATAACATTTAATTTGTCAACCCAAGGTCGTAAGACTCAGATGTGTAGCATAGGTAATTCCAGAATACGACCTCAGAGATTTGTGAAATTGAAACCCTAGAACCTATAAGAAATCAAAAGTGCATCAATCAAGTAAAGGAACAACACTGTTAAAGGAAAAATAAACACACTGGGAGTCTACTTCTGGCTCCACCTGGGTTGGGTTGACTCCTGCAGTAAGTCTTCCTCAATTGTCTATGGGACAAAGGAATGTAGGTTCCGCTCACACTGAAAACCTTTTCAGGAAAATAAATGCAAGACAAACCCAATGAAAAGCATCTTAAAATCTACTGCTACACTACAAATATGAGAGAACATGAAATAAGCTAGAAATCATAAGATCTACTGCTATACTAAAAAGATGAATTGAGCTAGAAATCATAAGCAACAGAATCTTACAAAAATAGTTGAATGTTTTTAAGGGAATCAAGATGATGATGTTCTTCTTCAACACGAAGTGTATCATAGAAATAAGATAGATCCATATGTTGCTTCCATGCACACAGAAATACTATGATATATGCAGCATGCGTTATGATGAAAGGAATACTAATCACAAATATTGATATTCACTGATCCTTGCATTATTTCGTTGAGATAATAATGAATGATAAGAAATCAACTCCATGAACAATCTAATTTCCCTTTCAGAATCTTAGAGTAATTTTCATTATGTAGCAGTTGAGATCAAGGTAAATATAATGTTTCAATTCTGCAAACCAATTGAGATGCAAACGAAAGTATATGCTCTACCTCACTCTTTTTAATATAACATCATTAGTCAAATTTAAATAAAATTCAAAATGATGGAAAGGATTTAATAGTCTGCTTGAATTGTAGTCTAGACTAGAAGCATGTTGTCATACTATGCAAAACAAACTATCACATAATCAAATGGTAATCTATGCCAACAAACACTATATCAAATCAAACTATACCAATCTAAGCCAAGGAATCATAAACTAAGAAAACTAACTGACATTAAACCATGTGAGAAAATCTAGAACAATAATTGAATCTGAGTGGAAGGATTAATGTATAAAACTAATGTTGGATTGTATTAATTCTAAAATCAATATTACATATCTGGACTCCAGTGGTCCCCTCAGTCATTCCACTGAGCGTACAATAAAACTTAATCTTCTACAGTATAAAAATACCTTGCCTCTATCAAACGCAATACATCTAAGTCCTGGTGTCTCCATGTGCTATCGATTCAGATGTGCCCCCTCCATGCATGTGTCCCTGATATAGAGCATGGCTTCACGTTTTATAACCATGCTAGCACACTAGCAATCCAAATTTTATGGTGGTCTAATACAAAAATTAGAGTTCAAAATCATTTCAACTAAAAATAAGAGATACGATAACTGGATAGCTACAAAACGATCTGTAGTTCCCCTAGAAAGGAAAAAAACGAGTATTTTAGATATTGTCGGAACGTTGTTGAATGCAGTTTGACCAAATGTTTAACTCTAACTCCATGTGCTATTTGGAAGGCCTAGAATCCATCGAAGGAACACATCAGCATATTGATCACCTGCCCTCCAAAACCCATATGGCCATTTTCTTTCATGATAGTCTGAAGTATGAAAATCGTGGAAGTGAGAACAAGATTTCCACTATTGTTGCAGAAACTGGGCTGGTGGAATAGGAAGTGGACTAGTGTAACTAGATCTATACATCTGCCATCCAGGAAACTTGATATTAGTGGTGCTTTTACGTGAAAATACCTTCAGGTTATTACATAAAGAAGAATTAAAGAATTCATAGCTTATTACCTTTGGGTGACTATATATTAGCATAAAAAGGATGGTAATGGCTATAAACACCTAGTGCAAACACAAGTCATTTAAAAAGAATCATAAAAGGTTGAGACAAAACAGAGGCTTAACACTTACTTTCCTTTGATGTTTTGATTCATCTTTTCTCGTGTGTTGCCTTCTTAACTCTGTGCTTTCACAGGCTTCCAAGGGCACACTCACCTCACCCTAAGTGTGTTAGAACCACTCATTCACCTTCATTGACTTGCCACATATGTCACACCCTTTCCACCAATAGGGACATCTTACTTGGCTCTGTGTGAAACCACAGTCAAGACGATACATTACGACCCACTGTTGGGACTCTTACACCAAATGGTCTGAGGTCTAGTTGGGACTTCTTACTAGGGAGATACTTGGACATGTTGGTGGGTCCAACACCATCAACAAGAATTCATAGCTATTCAGCACAAACTTAAATCATTAACTACATAAAAACAATATTAAGTTGAGAAAAAATAAAGAATTTAAATTACAGATCCCCCCTTCTTTGTAATTTCCCATCTTAAATATCAATTGGTAACAAAGCTAGTTCCTTAAGTAGAAGTCTAACAACTAGAAGGATGGCTGAAGTAAGTAAAATGGCTAGTCAAGAAGGATGCTCAACAAAAAGGGCCCCTCTATTAATTGGTACAAACTATGCCTTACGGAAAGTCTGAATGGAGACATACTTAATGTCTATAGGAATAGAAGTCTGGTCTACTATGTTGATGGGGTATGAAGAGCCAAAGGAAACAACTAGTGACAAAGATGCCAAGTTAAAATTTATAGCTGATACAAAAGCTACAAGTGCATTGTTGGCTTGAGGGGACATGGATCCAGGTTTAGAGTTAGTTCTACTGACCAACAAAACCCTACACTACTGGTCCTTTCAAAAACAACCCACGTAGTGCACACTGCAATCTCACCTAAGGCAGTATTGGGGGATGCTAGAACCAGGCTTCTGCATCAAGAAGGCTATCTTATGTGATTAAGGCCTTTTCTGTAGCTTTAGGTCTGGAATGACCTTCACTAACCCTTATTCATGAAATTGAAGTGATTTTCAGTTAAATAAAGTTAGAAACTTCACATAAACATCTAATCATGCATAAAATATCATATAACAGTGGATCCATATCTTTGTAGAGTTCTTAGGATAAAACATAGATAATGTCATTCAATTGCATGTAAGTACAGAAAATACACATGTGCATAAAAATAGACATATAATTTCTTCCAATATCTTTTATTACTTCAGATCTTCTTTACACAACTTTCCTAACCCTGCGCAAACAGTTGCAGGGCCCATGCACTCAGTTATGGAAATACCAAGCTCTTTGCACACTCAACTGTACGAGGCTTCACCTAAATACAAAAATATCTACAAAATCGGACACCAAGATCTCTCATCCTTCAAGTGATTGATTCTCTTACACTCTCTAACATAGCTTTTATACTCTTTTCTATTACAATACCATGGTCTGCAAACCATGGGTGGATCTAAAAAATACCAAAATATAAGGGTTTTTGACCTTCCTAAAACCCCTTGAGCCCTATTTGACCTACGCTGCTTGTGTTGTGCTCCATAAAATTCGGATACCTACAATATTTTAAAAAAATTGACCCAGGGGTCCTCGTCCCAACAGGCTCCCAACACAATTATGTGACTCCTCCTCGAGTCACTTCACCAGTATGCTTTGGATCTTTTCTTTTAGGCTGGTAAATGAAGATTTCACTAGTTAAAGAACTTTCGTGAATTAAACTGCTGTGTGTCAAACTTCTTCAACCAACTTTTACGTAGTTGGCACTTGTATTGCTAATCCAATGGTTTGCTTTGGCTGTTGCATACTCTTAAGTCTGCCATCCATAGTCCATGAAAGCTACCCTACTCCTTCTTCCCATGACTGCATCCATGGAGTGATGATCTACATCTTCTTTTGTAGCTCCCCGATTTGTCCTTGTAGGGATGTCCCATATTTCAACCAGGTGAACTATTGCACAAGGGCTAAGGTGTGTGTTGTTGCCTTCATCTCATCATACTGAAGTTGCTTGTCTTAGATTGTGACTTCAATATCTTTCACCTGTGGATCCTCCTACAGTGAGGCCCACAGTTCTAGAGTCTCTTCAAAGAGTTGGCTACACTCTTTGACTACAGCATCGAGCTTCACCCTGTCCGTTCTAATGGTAGCCTCACACTGCTCTCGGATCTCTGGTGGTGTGGTGGGCTGCAGCTTCAATTGAAGCTCAATAATTTGTAGCTGCAGATCAAAGCAAACTTTATCCACCTGCACCTTTGATTCTCTAAACACATCTGCCAGTTGTTGAAATTTTTCTTCAAAAGTAGCCTCAGAATGAATCTGGAGCTTGGGGAGCTCACTACATACTTTGGAAATGGGCTTCTGAAGCTGCACCCTTCTCGCAGCTCCCTCAGCATGATCCTGGAGAGATTTATGCTTTTCATCCCACATTTCTTGACTAGTGATCTCCGCATCCTTGATGACCATGAGAGCATATTACTCTCGCACCTTAAGATCATCTGCTACACCTTGGTGTAGCTCATGCAATGTGGATAGGGGGAGCGCTGCGAGGTTAATACCTATGTCTTTAGGTAGTTGGGAACTATCCTATTCTACAACATCATTCAGATGTAAGGATCCATCAAGCAGGGGTACAATACAAAGCTTTGAATTGAGGACTGACTACACACAACCCGATGTCATTGGTTGTGCACTCACTTGAGACCAACTCGCTTGAGCTATGCTCACTTGAGCCTGGCTCGACTGCACTTGAAAATATTTGAGGCCTGCTTGTACCTTCATCAAAGTGAACTGATATTGTTATTCGATGTGGCCAAAAATATCTTCTATCATAGACCTAACAGTATCAACAATTTCATCAGGTCCCCTTTAGTGAGGGCGATGGCCTCCACACTAACAAACATATCAGACTTGTGCTTCCTTCGTGCACCTCTCACACTTGATTTTTGTCACCATTTAATAATAAAGGGAGAATCAATGTTCTTCGGGTCTACAAAGGGGTCATCAATACCATGATCAAGTTCTTCTGTATGTTGCTCTTCGTCGTGCTCGCCCTCTGGTTCCTACATGGTATTCTTCTCTAGGTCGATGGTCACCATCTTCGTTCCCTTCTGCACCACTTTACTAGTGCCTATTGGACCTTCTGCACTACTCCCTCTTATACCTTCGACAATATGTGTTGGAAGGAACTAGTAAGTTGGACACTGAAGGACTAATGGCGTGATATCATCTTTGGTGAGAAAAAATGACAATGATGTCCATTTCTTTGTCAAATCACGCCTCACGTGGATGTATACATGATGGAAATTGACATTAAAATTTGCAATGTGTCGATATTCTTTGAATATACTTGGTGATAGTCATGGATTTTGGTTAATCACCATAAGCCATTCCATCTCAAAAATTACCAAAAACATCTTATTTTCAATGATGCAGGTAGGGTCCTTGGTTGCCCACAATGAGGCAAATTTGGTAGCCTCACATAACTCCAGATCCGTCATAGGGAACTTGGAATCCTCTGGTGTCCTTCAAGCTATCAACTCTATTAATAATAGCATCCACACATAGTGGAATTCTATTCCTTCTTCCTGATATTGGGAACGGGTTCCCCCAAGGACAGTTTTAGGGCTAAAAGCCCATGTTTTGTGACAATTTTGTAATAAATTTGTAAAGGATCTACATTTTGTGGTCGCGGAGTGCGAAGGTGTCATGAGTCATAAAGGGTTGTCCGCCCTTATTTTTGAAGTGTAAAGTCGGGTGTAAATATCCAACCATAGTCCGCAGACCATGGTGTTGTATAAAAAGGAGCTAAGTAAGTAAGATCTAAGTAGTTTTGAGTAGATAGAGAAGAATGAAGTGAGGAGTTGAAGATTAGAGGCTAAATTTTCTAGGGTCTTAGCGTAGGTAGAAGCTCTGCAGCTGAGTGTGCAGAGGCCTAGGGTGGAAGTCTGCAGCTGAGTGTGTGGACCCCTACAACTGTATGCGTAGGGTGGATAGAGTCTGTATTAATCTAAAGATATCAATAAAGAGAAGTATTCTACAAATTCTGTGTATTTAGTTCTTGTTAATGCATTTTCTTATATTGTGTTTTGGGTTAAACTTATAATGTTTATGTTATGTGCAAATATATGTGATTATATTGGGTAATTAAACGCAAGTAAGAATATCAGCTTTCATGAGGCTAACTATGGTTGATTAATAACATAATTAAAACACTTAAGATAACTTGGGAACCTAGACAACAAGCTATCATAGCTGCATGGAAGTACCTGGATCACGAGTTAAGGCTGCGTGAAGGTCAATCTATTAGAAATAATACTGAGATGGGGGCTAAATCAGTATTATTAAATCAATAAAACTTTTTCATTTCCATATTAAGATTCATATACGCTAGTTCAGTTAAGGCAAATCGCGTGTATAGGCAACTGTGTGTAATGCAGCATGCGTATATCCAGTAAACTTATGATTCAGTTAGTTGATCCTTAATGAGTGCATCAGAACATTATTAACCATATGAACAGTAAATAGGAGCAGTAAAATAGAACAGATCATCACACACAAGAAGCACACATGAACACCATGATGTAAGGTGGAAACCCAATGTGGGTGAAAACCATCTGTTGCAAGTCGTCTCAATCTTCTTTTTAATAAGAAACTTCTTTATACAATAGTTCTGTACTGGTGTAGTCTTATACCAATACACAGGCTTCTACCTGCAGAAGGCTACAAACTTCTCTCGTTCTCCAGGCTCTCCTGGAAGGGAGCTACAACCCCCTTAGCTCTTGTACTATCCGATCCATTTACTACTACGTAGGTTCCGGCCTACTAAATGCTCCAACCTTCACTCATTTTCCAGATACTACTAGAAGGGAGCTGCCACCCCCTTAGCTCTTGTACTAACTGATGTACTAGTACGTAGGTGCCAACCTACAGAAGGCTACAACCTTCTCTTTCTTCCTCCAGGTACCACATTTCATAAATTTTCAGAAGGGGTACCCCTAAAACACAACACCATAATCTAAAGGCCACGTTTCATCCAATTTTCATACTAGACCCATCAACAACATTGAATCACAAAATCAATCACCATTGCAAAACACCCATCAACTACACCTGCATCATCAATCTCTGAATCACCCAGTACTGAAACACTGAAACCCTATCAACAACACAATCAACAGAACATAGAACAGACACCAGAACTTTGCAACAATAACCAGATCCAACTACAACTTCAAATATCATGTCTCATAATGTATATGCTACTATGATGAATCAAACCAACATATATACGTGCTTTCACCAAAGCCAACCCACATACAGATATGCAAATATTTACTCATAACTTTGCAGCTGTTCTAGACATCAGTCATACCCAGATCATAACATTCATACAATAAAACATGCGTCAATAATTCAGATCTAGTCTATCCATAATCAAACCATATAATGATAAAACATTCCAAGCCTTAAGATCTCGTTCCATCGTTCATCATCATTCACATGGGTGCATCCTTGGCTCAAATCAATCACAGCATCACAAACCCATAACCAGCATACTAGATCTCACACTTCATCAGATATTCATAACTTTCCAAAATTTCCTTTGCCTAATGATCTTCTTCTCCTTTTATAGTCTTAGGCCTTACTCAATACCATGGTCCAAAACCATTTAGAACCAATACTAGGGACCCAATACCTGGGTTCAATACTTCGGACGCAATATCAAGGACCAAAACCATAGGTCTAAACACCATGGACCCAAAAAAAAGCTTTCCCACATGTACGCGCTTTTCCGTGCATGAAAGTACGTGCATACGCATACGCGACTTTTGATCAGCAATCCCCCGTGTATACGTGCCTTTGTATATAGTGAACCTGTGTGTATAACTTGTGTGTATACCCTACTTTGTATATAGCGAACCTGCATATATACGCGACTTGGTACATAGTGAACCTGCGTATAACATGCATATGTACGCGACTTGGTATATAGTGAACCTGCGTATATACTCTTCTTTATTCATTTTTGTAGTCTGATCATCAATTCTTTGCTACTGACCTGCTGCACTATAATCTGTCATCTTGCCATCAAGGACAACACATGTATGATAATGCCAACAATCTCCCCCTTTGGACTTGATGGCAAAGCTAACTTGTCATACTGAGAACTGTCATCTGATTCCTTTGAGCTGTCCTGCATCCCATGTATTCTGTCACATCTGATATCTCTTCTATAGATTCATCTATATATATATAAGTGAGTTGTTCTTCTACGAGTGGGTTGCCATCAAGTACAACACATTCATCATAATGCCAAAAATCTCCCCTTTTGGACTTGATGGCAACAACACCAAATCACTCTCCCCCTTTGACATCAAGGACAAAGGGCGGACCAAGATATTCTCTTTCCTTGATAAACATTCCGTTGTCCATACTCCCCCTGAGTACTTGCTAAAATCTATGAATGAGCTCCCCCTTTGTATATACCAAGGTGTACCAATCTAACCATGCTCCCTCTAAGTACATGCTGAAATCTCTGCTATGCTAAAGTGTGTCGTTCATGCTCCCCTTGACTGTAAGAAAGGTCTACAAAAAGATGTTCTACAAGAAGAACATGACTCTATCATAAATGACCTTCCTATCACCAAGGACTCATACATACATCCATCTCCCAACCCAATGGGGATATACCAATATTGACTCATCCACCCAACCAAGTGGGGATATGCCAGATACCAAATGTTTATACATGACTGAACTATTACATCATCCTTCCCATGCATAGAGGGGGTACAAATTACATGATATGACCAAAAGGGATTCATCAAATGACTACAATAGATAGAGACAAACTATTACATCACGAGTCTTGATATGACCTTTCCATGACATTTATAACAGAGACCAAACATCTAAATAAGATCATGATAGTCATCAGCAACTATCATACACAATGTATGATTTGCTCCATAATCATCTGACAACAGCATCTAGACTAGCAACAAGGTATGTCTGCATCAATTCATCCTTTTGAACATAATTCTGCATATGACATATAGAATCATTCACATTATATCATATGTGAAAACACCATAGCCATCTCATCAACATCAAGATCTGCATGATCCAAATATCATCTCATGGGAACATTTGCATCAATCAACATATGTAAGTATCAACCTATCCTCATATAGGTAAGAACTTATCATCATCATGTCTCCAACAATGCAACTTTGAGTAAACATTCATGTATCTAGAACTATGTATCTTGAGCTCAAGATCATTTGTCAAGAATTCTTGATATCATCAATAGCAACAATCCTCATCCACATGAGCGCTAAGAACTATAGGAATCCTGCATCATAATTGTATTATATGATCTTTATGAACATGATGACAACAGCGTATGAGTGACTCATCATCAAGTGTATTCAAGCTTTGTACTTCTCCTTGTCCTTATGAAGATCACCATGTAAGCCCCATATATGCATCCACAAATCTAATCATAACACCAACTATGTAAACCCAAGAATCATACGAGATTTTGTCATGGACAACTCATAACCATATCATAGCAAGATGTATCATTTAGCCATATAAGCATCATCACTAAGGACTACTAACCATAATGCCAACAATGTATTATCAAAAGCATATGCTTCCCCTAAACCTATGCCATCTTGCTTACTGTCAGATCTGATCATGCATATATCAGCAAGAAGTATCATCATCCACAAGTTAAGATCAAATCATTCCTAAACATCTTACAAGTATCAAGACATTTCCACACAACATCAACAGATTGTAACCATTATTAAACAGAGCAAATAATGGACTGAATCATATCAGACCCCCTTTCCTGAGCCTGTCCCATTGCTTTTCCTCAAACTAACATATACGCGACTGTGCAGTAACCAACTCACATATATACATGACTTCCCTTTATGAAACTTGCGTATGAGATTTAGGACACTGAAGTTTTTCACTTTCAGGTCCTTCTGAGTCTGTTATGTCTGTATATTGTGTTGTGCCACATCTTTCTGACTGTACTTCCTTCTTCTTCCATATCTTCAAGTGTGATGATGTTTTCTCCTTTTGGTATGGTGCCTATACTTTTTTCCTGCATTCCTTTGCTATATGTCCAAGCTTGTTACATGCATAACATCTTACATGTTTCATATTCCTTCTATAGAAATCAACAGCTCTATGACCAAACATATTGCAAGAAAAGCAATATCCCTTAAAGTACCTGGAACATGATGATCTTTCCGAGTGATAGTCTTGAACCATTCTTCTTCTACATCTGGCTGCAACATGTCCAAGATTTTGACATACATAACATTCAACATTATTCATTTGAGGAATTGACCGACTATTATTTCCATAGTTAGGAATAAAAGATTTTCTTTGAAGAATTTCTTTCCTTGGTTGTTGATGGGATTGACCTCTCATCTCCTTGTTGAGCATTTCAGATTTCACATTAGAGTCCCTTGTCTTACTTTGTGAACTAGATTCTCCTTCAACAAATTCATGAAAACCAAGACCCGTTTTGATAGCAGGAGACCTTTGAGTACTAAGAATATCATCCAAGATCTTAGTACTATCTTGAAATCGTAAGAGCTTATCCTTTTCTTCTAAGTTATCTTTAAGAAATATTTACCTCAACCTGATGTTGCTCCTCCTTTCCATGATACTACTTCTTCATGTTTTCTTCATGTTTTCTTCCTTCTTCCAACTAATGTCTTAGTTCAAGAACTCCATTTTCTTGTTTTTCAAGAGCTTGGAGTAGTTCTTTATCCTGCCTTTTTGATTCTTCAAGATCTTCTTTTAGCGAGAGGATCGTAGCTTCAAGACTTTCATAGTAATTGGATCTGTCTCTAAGTTTCTTGATTGTTGTGCTCCTTTCATTGACTTCATTTATTAATGATGTCACTTCATCCTGCAACTTTTGACATTGATCTTCCTTGTCCTTGAATAACTTCCTTACCTTGTTTCCTTCCTCTAGTTGACCTTTTAGTTTGGTAGCTTCTTCTTTGAAAGCACATTCCCCTTTGTTCAATAGATCTTGTTGATCTCTAATTTTGTCTCTAAGCCTTTTAAATTTTGCCTCTATTTTATATCTTTCTTGCTCACCCATAAGAGAAAATTCAGTTGTTTCGCTATCAATTTCATCATCTTCAAAAGGATGGAATGTATCACCAGAGTATAACAAATTCATACCTGCTAGTTCTTTTTCTTGTTCATCTTCATTCTGAAGTGATTCTGAATCTGAAGTTCTTCTTCCACATATTCCCCAATTGATTCTCCCACTGTCATAGCTCTTCTTGCATGTCTTCTTCTTCTTAGGTGCATTCTTCTTAAGCTTCTTTCCCATTGATCTACAGATCTCCTTCAAGTGATCAAGCTTCTACCAAAGGACCTGCTCCGATACCGATTGTTGGAAATAATACTGAGAGGGGGGGGTGAATCGGTATTATTAATTCAATAAAACTTTTTCATTTCCATGTTAATATTCACATACGCTACTTCAATTAAGGCAAACCGCATGTATACGCAACTGTGTGTAATGCAACACGCATATATCCAGTAAACTTATGATTCAGTTAGTTGATCCTTAATGAGTGCACCAGAACATTATTAACCATATGAATAGTAAATAGGAGTAGTAAAATAGAACAGATCATCACACACAAGAAGCACACATGATCACCATGATGTAAGGTGGAAACCCAATGTGGGTGAAAACCACCTGCTACAAGTCATCTCAATCTTCTTTTTAATAAGAAACTTCTTTATACAATAGTTTTGTACTGGTGCAGTCTTATACCAGTACACAGGCTTCCACCTGCAGAAGGCTACAACCTTATCTCATTCTCCAGACTCTCCTGGAAGGGAGCTACAACCCCCTTAGCTCTTGTACTAGCTGGTCCATTTACTACTACGTAGGTGCCGACCTACTGAATGCTCCAACCTTCACTCGTTTTCCAGCTGCTACTGGAAGGGAGCTGCCACCACCTTAGCTCTTGTACTAGCTGATGTACTACTACATAGGTGCCAACCTACAGAAGGTTACAACCTTCTCTTTCTTCCTCCAGGAACCATGTTTCATAAATTTTCAAACTGGATACTCCTAAAGCACAACACCATAATATGAAGGCCATATTTCATCCAATTTTCATACTGGACCCATCAACAACATTGAAGAACAAAATCAATCACCACTGCAAAACACCCATCAACTACACCTGTATCATCAATCTCTGAATCACCCAATACTGAAACCCTGTCAACAACACAATCAACAGAACACAAAACAGACAACAGAACTCTGCAACAATAACCAAATCCAACTGCAATTTCAAATATCATGTCTCATAATGTATACACTACTATGATGAATCAAACTAGCGTACATACGTTCTTTCACCAAAGCCAACCCGCATACAAATCTGCAAATATTTACTAATAACTTTGCAGCTATTCTAGACATCAGTCATACCCCAATCATGACATTCATACAATAAAGCATGAGTCAATAATTCAGATCTAGTCTATCCATAATCAAACCATATAATGATAAAACGTTCGAAGCCTTAAGATCTCGATCCATTTTTCATCATCATTCACATGGGTGCATCCTTGGTTCAGATCAATCATAGCATCACAAACCCATAACCAGCATACTAGATCTCACACTTCATCAAATATTCATCACTTCTCAAAATTTCGTTTGCCTAATGATCTTCTTCTCCTTTTATAGTCTTAGGCCTTACTCAATACCATGGTCCAAAACCATTTAGATCCAATACTAGGGACCCAATACCTGGGTTCAACACTTCGGACACAATATCAAGGACCAAAACCATAGGTCTAAACACCACGGACACAAAAGTAAGCTTTCCCACATGTACGCGCTTTTCCATGCATGAAAGTGTGTGCATACACATACGCGACTTTTGATCAGCAATCCCACGTGTATACGCGCCTTTGTATATAGTGAACCTGCGTGTATAACTTGCATGTATACCTACTTGGTATATAGCGAACCTGTGTATATACGCGACTTGGTACATAGTGAACCTACGTATAACATGCATATGTGCGCGACTTGGTATATAGTGAACCTGCGTATATACTCTTCTTTCTTCATTTCTATAGTCTGATCATCAATTCTTTGTTACTGACCTGCTGCACTATAATCTGTCATCTTGACATCAAGGACAACACTTGTATCATAATGCCAACAATCTCCTCCTTTGGACTTGATGGCAAAGATAACTTGTCATACTGAGAAATATCATCTGATTCCTTTGAGCTGTCTTGCATCCCATGTATTCTATCACATCTGATATCTCTTCTGTAGATTCATCTAGATATATATAAGTGAGTTGTTCTTCTACGAGTGGGTTGCCATCAAGTACAACACATGCATCATACTGCCAACACAATCGTACAACTTCGCTGAGGTATTTAAGGGGGCAATAAAGGGGTAGACTGATAGGGCCTAAAGCTTAGTGACATGTGTGAAAGTAGGAACATAGGGTATAAACCGACATCACAACCATCTCAAGGTGTGGAAACTTGGTTCCAGCATCCCCCCATATTGCTTCAAGCAAGACTTTGGTCCGCGCTCTGCGGGGTGATGCTGAAAGGGCCAGTAGTGTAGGGATTTGTTTGGCTAACTAATGCTGAACCTGGATCAGGCCTCAAAAAGCCAACAAATGGTGTCGTTTCTAGGACTGGAATCTGCATGAGAGATATGTGATGTCATATCACTGGAATCCAACTAAGAAAGATTTCAAAGACTAGTTGGATATGAAGATCCATGAATTTGCGGTGCAGGAGAACAGAAATCTACAACTGATAAAGGAACTGTTGCTGGACGGATACTTATATACAAAAATCCACGATATCTTTTTTGTTCCTTTCTAGTTGAGTTATACGAGTGGATCGTGAAGCTATCAGATAGCCAAGGAAGGTGGAAACTTGATGGTGCTTTTGTCTCGACCTGGAGTTAGTACAAAGACTCGAAGCCTCTGAGGATAAGATTGCTTGTGCTATTGATCATTGGCTCGATCACATCATAGGAGGATTCGTAACCAAATTCATGGTTGATACCTCAGTTAGTTACAACGAGGTGGTGTGGTGCTTTTTCAAAGGTCTGCGAGGTAAATATTTGAAGTCTTTAAATACCTGGATTAAGATGATACTATGTGAAAAATGGGTTATGCAGCTACCTTAATGTTCAGAGCTATGAAAAGTGGAAATACTTACAAAAATGAAGGAAGAAAGGGTCTTGAATATAGCCCACTAATTTCACAGTTGTTCGGTGATGAAGAGGGAGTAGTGCAGGCTTCTCTGTGAAGTACAGTTCAATTAATAAGATAGGGATTCCCAGAACTGCCACATCCACCTACATCGCCTCCAGCGTCACCACCGTCACCTGCAACTTTACCCATACCACCACCACCTCCACCGCAGTTCAACATGGTGAATTCAGTAAATCTGCCTTTGCTTAAGGGCTTGGAAAATGAGGATCCCAACCAATTTTGGTTTGTCGTGAAAGCTCTATGGGAAGCTTAGGGCGTCAAAGATGATTGCATGAAGAAGGAAACATTGGTTAGTACCTTTTAGGATTGCACACTAACTTGGTACATCAAGTACTCTAATGATAACCAAAACGTTGGGTTGGCAGAGATCCAAACTACACTAAATAAAGAGTTTAGTAGGCCTAAATCTAAGGCACAATTGATTATGGGGTTTAAAGAAATCATGATGAAACCAGGTGAGACACCTTGGGAGTTGGATCAAAGATTGAAGTGTAAAATCTGTGAAGCTACTATGAACTTAGCAGATGGACAACATCGCGAATGGTTCGTGGCTTAGCTCTTGCATCACCTAAGGGTTACAAGTCTATCACAACAGAAGATTACGACTCGAGTAGAGGCCTTGGAGATTGACATAAGACTGCATGAAATGTCGATGAAAGATATGAATCTTTGGGTTCAACAAATCCATGTGCAGTTAAAAAATATTTGCCTTAAAATGAAAATTTTGAAGCAAGACAAAACAATTTGACTGGAGGTGTGTGAAGAGATATGGCACCTGAAATGTAAGTGTCAAGGGCATGAAAAATATCATGTCCCGATATTTGCAAAATATATTGCAGGAGGAGGACCGATGCCTTTGAGGCTAGAAGCCCAGGTAGGACCGAGCACAGGGCCTACATTGTTGTGCGCTATATGTTAGGTAGCAGGGAAACATACAACTGATAATTTCCATTTGTTGCAAAAGTTTGTAGAAACACCACAAAAACTATTCTACAACTTCTATAGGTTAGTAGGGCATGATGAGCACAATTACAAAAGTTATGAATTGAATGGACATAACACCCGCCTATAGAGTCCAGGCAGAAATGTGGCCTCTTGACCAAAGTGTTGCGATAGCGGAAACATGCTTTCAAGGGTGCGGACTAGGCCGAGTTGGAGGAGGATCTGGCAAAGGTTAGGGACAGCTGATCTGTTACAATTATGGAGGACCATGACACTATGCTTGTGAATGCACTAACTCAATGTGTCCATCGTGCAAATATTGTACTCAGTTTGATCATGAGACAGAGGATTATCCCATGCTGATAGTGAGGATATGCAAAAAAGGGGTACTACCACCTCAGCCAACCTAGAACCTATAGATGATGAGGGTTGAGCCACACGAGGAGGATCCAAATGTGAATATAGTGTTCTGAAGTGGAATTACAATGGGTGATGATAAGGGGAAGCAACCCGCAGATAGTGCATGGGTTCACAAAGCTCCAGTGAAGTAGGCTAAGTTTGATTTGGAATGCGCACACGAAATGTTCATGGGAGCAAGGAAGAGCTTTGTTGAGGCCTCTAGATTAGGGAGAAGGGATAAGCCTACAAGGGATAAGCCTGCTTAGGAAATGGACCCCTCTATGCTTACGACCTTTCTAAAGACCTGCATGAAGTTGTTGCGTGATAGAAAGGCTGTGAAGGGGTTACAAGAACTTATAAATAGATGTGCCAGAAACACTCTGGGTGAACCGCGCGTGGTACATAAGATTGGTAAGCATAAAGAAAGGACAAGGCGTGAGATGAGACTAACCGTGAAGATAGGAGAATATGAAATGGATCAGGTTATTTTGGATCTAGGTTCAGATGAGAAAGTTTTACCAAAGCAAACTTGGGAGTGGATGGGAAGACCTGTGCTGCAGTGGTCTCCGATTCAGTTAAGGATGGAAAACTAGAAGAAGATCATCCCCATGGTATGGCTGCAGGGAGCAATTGTAGATATTGAAGGCATGAGTGCATTGGCTGACTTTGAGGTGACAGAGATTGTGGATGATAGCAACCCCAACCTTGTGCTCCTTGGCATCGATTGGGCTACTGACATGAATGGGGTAATCAGCCTAAAGAAGCAAAAGATGATATTCTAAAAGAAATCTCTTTGTGTAATGGTAACCCTAGATCCTCCTTAAGGATCTCGCTATACTAAACCAGTCTACGATTATG
Organism: Pinus tabuliformis; assembly: GCA_031772625.1. Taxonomy (NCBI): domain Eukaryota; kingdom Viridiplantae; phylum Streptophyta; class Pinopsida; order Pinales; family Pinaceae; genus Pinus; species Pinus tabuliformis. The sequence goes on from CM062816.1 coordinate 785,028,155, forward strand.
AGAGAAATGAAGATTTGGACTGCATATATAAAATAATAGCGCGTGACCAAGATTGGGTGAATCTGATAGTGGATGGATGAATTACATGGTATCATGAGAGTTCCTCCACCTCAGACTCTGATGAAGAATTAGATTGCTGGCAGAATCGGCTACATGAAGTAACCACGGTGAGCTATAACACAATGACCTAGTCGCTACACTGTGTATCATTAGAGGTAATAAATTTGCACACTTAAGATGGCTTGAATGATGTAGATGTATTTTTGGATGCATTTGAGAGAGAAGTACTAGAGAAGAAGCATTTCTAGGCTTTGGATTGGGCACTATGCTCTATGCCTGCAAGATGGTGGGGTATGCACAAGGTTAGTTTTGATGATTGGCATGAGTGTAGGAGTATGATGAGAACACGCTTTTGAAAGATGAAGGTATGAATGGTAGACAAATACGACAGGAAGTATGATCTGTACGCACACTTGGCCAAATGGGCTAAGGCTTATGGAGCGAAGCCCCAACCTGAATGGGTGCACTTTTTCTATGACACCTTGGATGTCATCTCGATGAAATGGTACTTGGAAATAGAGCTACGCCATGGTATAGGTCAATGGGATATTCTGTGTGAAGGATTCATAATGACGTTCATCTTCGAAGATGCATTCGATTATATTAATGAAGCGCTACAATAAGTTAAAGTAGCAATCTTTAGGATACCACAAGATCCTTTAGATCTAATTCAACTCGATTGTATTACTCATATGAGCCACACATTGGAATGATACAACATGACTATTGAAGAAGAAGACGATGATCCATGAAAGATTAACATCCCTGAAATTGAGGGTCACTGCGAGGTCGAGGGACCGCAGATTGAGAATCCTGATATAACCGCACCACTGAAAACGAAATAGGTAAATAATGGTATGAAGGTGGAGCCCAAATTCGCAAAGATTGGAGATTACTAGGATGACATGACGATAGATAAGGTCACCAAATTGCTTCGCCAATATCAGGATTTTTTCCCTACCAGGTTTATAGACCTAAAGGGGATTATAGGAGACCCGGGCATTATGAAGATCACGCTAAAACCAAACGTGAAGCTGGTTAAGCAAAGACCTTACTGTCTCAATCCGAAGTATAAGGAGAAGGTCTACTTAGAGCTAGACAGGATGCTTGTGGCAAGCATCATTGAGCCCGTAGAAGAATCTGATTGGTGAGCTGAATAGTGGTACAGGAAAAGAAGCAGAAGGATGAGATAAGGATATGTGTAGATCTCAAGAAGTTGAATGTCACTTGCGTACATGATCCTTTCCTGACTTCATTCACTGATAATATATTGCATAATGTAGGTGGTTGGGAAGCGTACTCCTTCATTGATGGGTTCTTTGGGTACCATAATATCAAAATCACACCTGATGATAGAAGCAACACAACCTTCATGACTGAGTGGGGATGTTTTTAGTACACTGTAATGCCCTTCGGATTGAAGAATGCATCTGCGATTTTTTTCCATGTAGTTATCACTACATTCAAAGAATTCATTCATAATTTTTTGGAGGTGTACTTTTATGACTATACTGTGTTTGGGTTGCTAGAACGCTAGGTGGCAAGTTTGTGCCTGATGCTAGATACTTGTCGAAGGTACCAGATGTTGCTTAATCTAAAGAAACGCCTATTTTTCATTCCTTTTGGGACTCTACTAGGTCATGTGGTTTGCTGACAGGGATTGATGGTAGATGTTGGGTGCAGGATCCCCCAAGGGTAGTTTTGGGGGTTAAAGCCCAGATTTTGGTCCAATTTTGTAATCCAAATGTAAATACTCCGCATTTTGTTGTCGCGGAGTGCGAAACTGTTAAAGAGTCATAAGGTTCTCCGCCATTATTTTGAAAATGTATTGTCGGTTGTAGAAGATCCACCCATGGTCCACGGACCATGGGATTGTATAAATAGAGCTAAGCTCTAAGTAGATAGGTAGAGAGATAGATCAATAAGATAATAGAATTATGGAATGATGTATGAGAGATAGCTCTAAATAGAAGTATAAGTGTTGGTTCATAGCATAGGTAGAGGCTCTGCAGTTGAGTGCGTAGAGGCGTAGAAGTCCGCAGCTGGGTCAATGGACCCCTGCAGCTGAGCATGCAGGTGGGTCGAGTCTACAATCATTCATAATATCAATAAAGAGAAGTATTCTACAATTTATATGTCTTTACTTCCTATTTATGCATCTATTATATTGGGTATAAATTTCGCTTATAATGCTTACATGATGCACGAATGTATATAATTGTGTTGGATAAGTGACCACAAGTAGGAACATCTGTTTATGTGAATCTAACTAAGACCTGAGAATAAAACACTTAGCCTAGTTAGGAAGATATTGTAGTTTACTACCCTGGCAACGCGAAAGGACTTCAGCCCCTAGTTAGGGTTGTGCGAAAGACGATTGTTGTTGTTGGGAAAAGTATCCAATACGGAATGACCCTATCCCACTCTAAGGGTGATAGTTCCTTAGCAACAATCAAAGCAAAGCTATCTGAGATTACTTCTTTATGAGATGTAAGAGAGGGGAGAAAGAGATCCACTAACCAATGTCTTCCACTAATGATTGATCCAATCTTCTCTCTTTGTTGCTTGCCCTCAGTTCCTTGATCTTTCACTGGCCCAGCTACACCAAGATCCTGTAAAATGGCAAGAGAGGGAAACTACAAGAAGCATACATTCATAATTGATTCAAGGATTAGAATAAATCAAATACACACGTATAACAACACACCATTGAGACACATGCATATAGAAGAACCTCAAATGCTTTATTAATGGAAGAAGTAAGGTTCAGGAAGTGATACAGCCATAAAAGGCCCAATCCAGCATCACCTTCCCAGCAGAAAGAAATCTCCTCTTCACCTCCTTCAAAGCAAATCACCCAATAGTTCTAAACTCAAACCAACAACAATTCTTTACATTCACAAGATTCCAGCCTCCCTAGACCTCATGAGAGAGATCTATATATAGGAGTTTTGGAGAAAGGATGAGTCAGCTTGAGGCTGGCATGAAGCTGACTAGTGTCCTCTCTCACTTCAGTTATTCTTCAGTTCTTGAGTCCACTTGGAGGTTCTTGCTTCCACTTGGATATCTAGAGCCTCTTACTCATCACCAGTCGAATTCCCTGATCCAAGTGTCATTTTGGAAGCTTCCTGGGCATTGACACCTTGAGGAATGACTGTGCCACATGTCCAAACTCGCCCAGCGTAGGTAGCCTTCTTTGCAGTTGACATTCAACGCAGGTAGACAGTGGAGCAGTTGACATTCAGCGCAGATACTCAGTGGAGCAGTTGACATGATCCAGAATTGCCTTGTTTTTGAGTGTTTTCAGGTGGAGAACTTTTATTCAGTGTTGTGGTTTGCTGACCTTGTTCCTCTAGGGGTAGGAACAACATGTTTGGGGACTTTGGATCCCTTAGATTATGGACATTTCATGCTTCATGATGTAAGGCACAAAAATGTCTATAACAGTTGCCCCCTAAAGTATGAGGTCGTTTATCGGGTGAAATGCTTTATCAGGAGGATCCGAAGTTCATTCAATCACTGAGAGGTGACCTGTAATAAAATACAATACAATACATTATTTTTCATTCTGCTTTCATGATCTAGCTAAGGCGGGCATTCCCATGCTCAGCTTTATAAATTCATTTTGGTACATAGAACAGATGATCGTCTGATGATAGACTGATAATTTTGGTGAAAATTATCATCCTTTGAGTAGGATGATCATCTGCTGCAATGATGTACATGTCAAATGTCTTTATATTTCCTGAATATATATCGTAGCCCGGATGGATGAAACTAGATCTGGGGTCTTCAAACTCGTTCGATCTTCACTCTAAGTACAAGTCGATCCATGTGAGAATTGCGCTGAAGTCGAACATGGAAAGACATCGCTTGATTACCGGTCAATGATGTAAACCGTTAACAAGCGCGAGAGGAATCACCGATAATGATAATGACCCTCAAGGTACGACAGTACAATCCACGTGGTGTGAATAAAGGACTTGGCGTCGAACACCACGCAAAATCTTTTGGTCGAAGGTCATTGATGTATACCTGTCACCGGAAGTGAGAAACTTGCCATTGAGGCATGCAAGCTTCAAAGTACTGAGGGGGTTGTTCCTAGATCAACTTCTTGGATAATGAGCTGAAGTCGACAAGAAGCGATCCGTCAAAGGAGGGCCTTAATGAATCCCACATCAGTGACATGGAACGGAGCTAATGATTTTAGTGGAGGTGAAAACAATCTGTGACATATGATTCAGGGTGGCGGTCATGAATGGATGAAGTATAATGTATGGCAGTGGATGGGACACGGTTGACTCTTTCTGAACAACATCTCTTGAACATATAACGGCACTGATGCGATGGATCGGTAGCATTACCCCAAATGTGGATGGTTTGGCGAGATCATGGCGATGAGACTGGTGAATGAAACAACCCAACCCGATGTAGTACGGAGGAAAAGTGTCATGTTCAAGAGCGACTTGCTACCATTAAAGCTTTGAGGTTATCCCAATTTTTCCCCAGTCATTTCTGACCAGTACCTCTTTATTTTTGTCAAGCTTGAGGAGGATAACATATGCTTGTTCTATAACCTGCCCTTCGGGCAAGCCCATCGCTATGTTTTAACGAGCCTAGCGATAGGGAAACTCGTTCTCGTCTAAAGACAAGTTTGTCACTATTTAATCATTTTAACGAGTCTAACGACAAGGAAAACTCGGTCCTTTTCATTTTTAGAGAGTCTGAAAAGGTACATAAAGTTAACTCCAAAATTCCTTTTTCGTCATCTAATCCCTTAAGTCCGAAAAAGTGTAAAACAATACAGAAGGGATGAGTTTTCGATAACTTTAACGAGCCGAATAAAACAAGCGCTCAACCTTTTTGTGCAATAATCCCTCAAGTCCAAAAAGATTAAAATCTAGAGGAGGGATAGCTCTTCCGGTCCTTTAACGAGCTGGAAGGCCAAAACTCGGCAATCTTTTCATATTTTATGAGTCAATTGAAAAGAGCTCAAAGAAGACTCGTCTTTTGAGGAACGAGTGATAAACAGGGATAGCAACTGATTCCAGGTACAGGTTGGAATTTTCCAATCACGGCAGTGTCACAAGGATGGCTAGGTGAAATCACTCTTCGCAGCTGTTCCTCAAAATGGGTAAACAATCATATGGAGGTGAATGATCGGCCAAATGACGGTGGAGGTGGCAGGTGCAAACACGACCAAGGCTTTTATGGCTGATAAATTTATGATCACAGTGGTTATTTACCGGGATAGGTTCATTTTTTATTTAAAAATGAGCTTAAACTCTGGAGGAAACATTGCTCACTGCTTATATTTATTTTTTAACGAGCATGAAGACCGCGTTAAAACTGCTCGGATCTTGCGTTTATTTTTTAACGAGCATGAACTTTATGCTAAAATTGCTCGGATATACCAGTCATAAGATAAGAATGTCTCCTGAAAGATTCCATTTTTTATAGAGCTTGCGCCTTACCAAAGCTATGCTCCCTCTCATGCCTTTTTTTATGCAAGTTCGGAAACGGCTAATCTAAAAAACAGATAAATAACCGCTCTTTCCTTGCACTCCAAAAGGGTTGCATGCCCCCAGGTATAAAATACAATTTCAAGGCTGCCCCTCCTCCTTCCCACCTCTGCTTTTCTTTGGGTGTTCACAGCTACTTGTCGTCTTGCTAGTCCAATTTTAACGATACTTGTCTTCTCGTTAATTTTAACGGGTCTATACGATACTTGTCTTCTCGTCAGCCCAACTTTTAATAGATTTTTCGAAAGATCGCAAGAGAACAACTACTTGCGACAAGAGAGCAGCTACTTGCGACAAGAGAAGAACACTACTCAAAGACAAAACATTTGTGTTATTGAGGGAGGCTTGCCTCTTTCTGGTTACCCAAAGATTGTTTCGTTAATCTTTCAAACAAAACACTTCCTCGGCACTGTCTATCGAAATAGACAAGGGTGAATGACTGGTGCCAAACACGTAACTTTGACAAAAGAATCCTATTCTAGAACAACCCCTCTTCCATCCACAGATGGGGTACGGACTAGTCATATTCTCTCGCGAAAATTCTATCTTATACCCAGGGTTTTTTTCTGCCCAAAGCAGACCAGGATGCATGCCACCTGGGTTCCAGTCCCATCTTTCCGAATCACTCGCACTCATCGGGAAGAAGGACTGGGGGTGGAGACATTTCTTGATTGAATAGACCATTCAGGGTTGGTATGTGACTATTTGCGATGCGTGATCCTGGAAATGAAAGTTGGTCTACGAGCTTGACCATTCTTCCTTCGTGTGGAAAACACATTACTCTAAAGAGTGAGGAGACTATTGCTCCCATGCAATATATATAGTCTCGTCCAAGGAGTAGGTTATAATCCAAAGGTCCTTGAACGACCATCACGTTCATTTGAACGGTCTTCCCTTTCAATGTTACAGGCACATTGGGGAGGATCCCTAATGGTCGACTGGTTCCTTTATCGAAACCCGAGAGATTTCTTATCTCAGGAAAAAGCGTCGGGGAACCCAGTGCTTTCCAAGCAACAGAGGAAAGGATACTCACAGATGCCCCTTCATCAATGATAGTGCCAGCCATTACCATTCTGTAAATTTGGACCACGATTCTGAATGGTATACTGGCTGGCAACCGGGGTCTGCCTAGTTGGTTCCAATCAAAGGATACAACCAGGTTGCTTGGTGGTGGGACCGAATACACGGCTGGATATGACCCTGACGATGTTCCTTCCTGCGATAAAGGAATGGGCGCATTGCCCTGATGCCCGTCAGAATCTGTGTTGTTGAAAAGAATCTGGATGGTGTCATCCTTATTCTCTTCACTGAGGGTGTCATTTGAAGATGAATCTTCAGTGACGGTGTCATTTGAAGATGAAACTTCTGAAGGGAGAACCGGGTCAACTGCAGTTTCGACCTTTGGACTTTCGTCCGGTCTGGATTCAGTAGGTTCATTTTCAGTGACTGACGCTTCAGCTGACCACTTGAGCGGGCCAGCTGTATTCTCAACCAACGAAGGACTTGGCACGAGTTTTTTGTATCCAGGAGGAAGTCTCAACGGTGAAACCGGACGATCTTCCAAAACTCTCTTCGCTTCGTCTAAGAAGGGACAATGGTGGATGGCGTGATCGCCTTCACACAGTCTACAGGGGAATCTTGCTCCCCCTCTTTGTCTTGAACCTTCACTTTCGCTGGTTGACGGTAAGCATTCAACATGGCTATCAGAGGTTGATGCTCCCGAACTGTGCAAATGAGGGGACCAGTCCCTTAGTATCCGGGGAATACAGGGACAATCTATATGGAAGTGGTCTCCTCTACATATGACACATGGTGATTTAGGCCCGGTCTGTGCTGTGTGTGGATTTTTGTCAGATGTCTTTTGCTTGCCCCCAGTCACCTTAGGCTCCTTCTTCTTCTTCTCCCTCTTCTTCTTCTCCTTCTTCTCCATGGGAGCTTGGCTTTTGCCGGCTCTACCTTGCGAAGATGAAGGATTGGAGGAAGAGTTATAGGAAGTAGAAGGCTGGTGGGCAGCTCTAGATTGATCTAACTGTTGACTCGACTGTTCAAGAACCATGGTGTTCTGAACTACATTGGTTGAGAATAACCATATTGGCAGGCCAATTGTCAGTCCTGGAAGCGACAATGTGGCCATGTGGGGCGCACCAACTTCTCCCCAAGAGGAGAAAGGACTAGGATTTCCATCATGGGGAATTCCTTGGTTGGTGCGTTCCATGTTCTCAACCTACAGATCAACACAGGAATAGGAGGTGATTATGTTCCGTTTAAAATAAATTTTATAACGACGCTTTAGACACAACTTGCTTTTTCACTTTTTTAAGAGTCGAGAAAAAGCTAAAGATGACTCTAGTCTCCTTCGATGTTTTAACGAGCCTGAAGTGACAAATGCTCGGATGGACTTTTTCAGTTATAGAGTTTGAAAAAGGCCAAAAGAAACTGCTCTGGAGATCTAGGTAGAGGGTGTGCCAAACCTTTCGCAAAACCACAAAATACGTTTTACGGTACGGGTGGTCGATCTTCGTGAACGTTGTGTTCACTGCATTGCGATCAGTAGGGCGGCCGACACGGCTTCCTATGGATAAAGGCTTTGTTCCTATAGGGGTCTCCCAATATATACTCGACGGTACGTGGGAGCACAAGTCCGTATTGATACTTATCGCTTCACCGTGGAGGAATCACCCAACCACTCAACGCTAAGATATCACGTTTAACGACGCCGGAACACGTCTCTAGCTTAGACCTCTATGTGTTTGCATTATGTTTCAATGCGTTGTTATGTAAATTCAATTTATTTTAGGTTGATATTGTTTAGTAGTTTTCCTTTATGGATCACCACGAGATGTATGGTACAACTCCTAAATGTAGTCTAAAGATGAGAAGCAAGCTTTTTCAATCTTTTCAACTTATGAAAATCTTAACTACTGAGGGAAAAGAAAGACATCATCTTTTCACACAGATCATCGAGCACACACTAATGCACTTTTCCTAAATCAACATGCAAGCTGTCAAAATGCACATGCACAATGCAGGTATTTCTTTTCTCTTTCTTAATGTTGGTGTATTACAAAAAGAAAGCTGTTGTATAACTTTGAATTCAATTTCAAGTGGAAGCAAACAAGCTTTTGTCCAAAATCAAAAGACACCTTAAGATTTACTTGTTTCGACACTAGAAATACATAAACTCAAACCATATGATGAAAGCAAATGCTCAATCAGCTATGAACAACAAACAAACTAACTCTTAAGATCAGAACGACACTTATCACAGGTCTAGATCTAAGAGGCCACAGCAAGACTAGTTCACTTTCGTTATGGGAAACTGCAAATGATGTAAGAAATACACAAAGAACAAATACAGTTTCTTTATACAACCGAGGCGGAATAGTGGCAAAGAAAGGTGGTTTCAGATAGGTACATTGACTGATAACAGGATGCAAAAACAAGGATGAAAACAGGGCAATAGAAAGCAGAGAACCCCAGTTGCACAAGGCAAAACTGGTTCAGCGCAGGTAGAACACTGTCAGTTTGACATTCAGCGTAGGTAGCCCCTTCAGGACCTGCGATGAAATGCAGACTGCCTTCACAGTGCCTGCAATGAATAGAGAAACTCTCGTTTCTCTTGGTTTCCCGGTTACAGATTGCTCAAAAATCAATAGTTTTTGGCCAAATCAAAAGCTATCAATCAAGTACACACTAAAGGATGAAAAGGAGGATGAAAAGCTATCACTAAGAGCTGTTCAGAGTCCTTATGGATCAGCTCTTCAAATCATAAACATGCCCAGAAACTGAGCTAGAGTAGCTGCCCTCTACTTTGCATTTGAAAGATCCAAATGCAGTTCGATTCGGTACTCCCTGTGTTTAGGAAATGAATAGCAAAAACAAAAACAACCAACAAGATACGTTCCCCAACGGAGTCGCCAATTTGTTGTTGGGAAAAGTATCCAATACAGAATGACCCTATCCCACTCTAAGGGTGATAGTTCCTTAGCAACAATCAAAGAAAAGCTATCTGAGATTACTTCTTTATGAGTTGTAAGAGAGGGGAGAAAGAGATCCACTAACCGATGTCTTCCGCTAATGATTGATCCAATCTTCTCTCTTTGCTGCTTGCCCTCAGTTCCTTGCTCTTTCACTGGCCCAGCTACACAAAGATCCTGTAAAATGGCAAGAGAGGGAAACTACAAGAAGCATACACTCATAATTGATTCAAGGATTAGAATAAATCAAATACACAAGTATAACAACACACCATTGAGACACATGCATATAGAAGAACCTCAAATGCTTTATTAATGGAATAAGTAAGGTTCAGGAAGTGATACAACCATAAAAGGCCCAATCCAGCATCACCTTCCCAGCAGAAAGAAATCTCCTCTTCACCTCCTTCAAAGCAAATCACCCAATAGTTCTAAACTCAAACCAACAACCATTCTTTACATTCACAAGATTCCAGCCTCCCTAAACCTCATGAGAGAGATCTATATATAGGAGTTTTGGAGAAAGGATGAGTCAGCTTGAGGCTGGCATGAAGCTGACTAGTGTCCTCTCTCACTTCAATTATTCTTCAGTTCTTGAGTCCACTTGGAGGTTCTTTCTTCCACTTGGAGATCTAGAGCCTCTTACTCATCACCAGTCGAATTCCCTGATCCAAGTGTCATTTTGGAAGCTTCCTGGGCATTGACACCTTGAGGAATGACTGTGCCACATGTCCAAACTCGCCCAGCGCAGGTAGCCTTCTTTGCAGTTGACATTCAACGCAGGTAGACAGTGGAGCAGTTGACATTCAGCGCAGATGCTCAGTGGAGCAGTTGACATGATCCAGAATTGCCTTGTTTTTGAGTGTTTTCAGGTGGAGAACTTTTATTCAGTGCTGTGGTTTGCTGACCTTGTTCCTCTAGGGGTAGGAACAACATGTTTGGGGACTTTGGATCCCTTAGATTATGGACATTTCATGCTTCATGCTGTAAGGCACAAAAATGTCTATAACAATTGTACCCTATCGCGAAGGTACTATAAGGTGGAACAAAGGGCTAAGAAACCTGCGTGAAGACAGGTATAGCTAGAATAAAACTACATCACACCCATCTCAAGGGTGCAGAAACATGGTTCTAGGATCACCCCATACTGCTTCGGGTGAGACTTTAGTCCACGCTCTGCGGGCTGATGCCAAAAGGGCTAGTAGTGCAGGGATTTGTTTGGCTAACTATCGCTGAACTTGGGTCAAGCCCCCACAAGCCAACAAATAGTTCCATTGTTGGGACCATAATTTGCATAAATATGTGTAATGTCGTATCACTGGAATTAAACTAAGAAAGAAATTGAAGGTTGGTTCGAGAAAAGGATTCACAAGTTCACGGCGCAGGAGAACAGAAACCTACAATTATCAAAAGAACAGTGGTTGGACCAATATCTGTATACAGAGATCCACGAAATATTTTTCGCATCCTTTCCTATTGAGCTATACAAGTGGATCGTGGAGCTAGTATATAGCTAAGGGAGGTGGAAACTTGACAGTCCTATTGTGTGGACCCCAGATCTAGTGCGAATGTTGGAAGCATTAGGGGATAAGATCGTGCATGATGTCGATCATTGGCTTGATCACATTATAGGAGGATTTGTTACTGAATTCGTGGTCGATACCTAAGTCAACTATAACGAGGCAAAGTGATGCTTTTTCAAAGGACTACCAGGTAAGTAAATAAAATCTTTGAATACTTAGATTAAAATGTTGTTGTGCAAAAAATGGGTTGTGCAGCTACTTTGATGTTTGGGACTACGTGAAGTAGAAACAGTTACAGAAATGAAGGAAATAAGGGTCTAGAGTATAGCCCTTTGATTTCACCTCTGCTAGGGGATGAATAAGGGATAGCGAAGGTCTCTCTACGAAGTGATATTCATTTGGTAATACAAGGGTTTCTATGAATACCACCTCCACCCACACCACCTCTGTCTTCACCACCATCACCTCCAACTTCACCCACACCACCTCTGCCACCACCGCGATTCAGTATGGCAAACACAGTGAAGTTTCCTTTGTTCAAAGGTTTGGGAAATCAGGATTCGAACCAATTATGGTTTGTTGTAAGGGTTGTATGGGAAGCTCAAGGTGTTACATATGACCTTATAAATAAAGCGACATTGGTTGGCACTTTGTAGGATCGTGCATTGACCTGGTATACTAAGTACTCTAATGATAACTTGAATGCAAGAGTAGCGGACATCCAAGCGGCACTAAATAGGGAATTTAGCAGGCCTAAGTCCGAGTTAGAGTCGATTGTGGGATTTAAGGAAATCACAATGTGACCAGGTGAGACACTGTGGGAATTGGATCAAATATTGAAGTGTTATATTCGCGAAGCTAATATGAATTGGACAGATGGGCAGCATCGTGAGTGGTTTGTGGCTTTGCTACTACCCCACTTAAGGAGTGCGTTGTCGTAGTAGAAGCTAACAACTCGAGCATAGGCATTGGAGATTGCCATGATACTACATGAGACTTTGATGCAAGATCCTAATCTAGGAGTTTAGTAGATCCACACGTAGCTACAGAATCTGTGCCTTGAGATGCAAAGTTTGAAGTAGTACAAAATAGTCCGACTAGAGGTGCATGAGGAGGTATGGTGTTTGAAATGCAAGAGTTAGGGTCATGACAAAGACAACTGCCCGATCTTTACAAATTACCTTGTAGGAGGAGGACCGATTCCTTTAAGGCTAGAAGCTCAAGCAAGACCTAGTGCAATGCCTACTTTATGGTGTGCTATCTATCATGTAGCCAGAAAACATGTTATGGATAACTATCACTTCATACAAAAGTATGTGAAAATGCTGCAATAGATGTTCTGTAACTTTTACAGATCAGTAGGACATGATGAGTGTACCTAGAAGAGCTATCAATTGATGATGGATATAACTCCCACCTACAGGGTTCAGGCCAAAATGTTCCCCCTTGACTAGAATGCAGGGATGGCGCAGATAAGATTTGAGGGGTGTGGATGAGGCCAAGGCAGAGGAGGACCAAGTAGAGGTTGCAGACAGCTAATTTGCTACAATTATGGAGGACTAGGACACTATGCCCTCGATTGGACTAATCCAATGCACCCATCGTGCAAGTATTTCACACTTTTTGATTAAGAAACATAATATTGTCCTACGCTGATAGCTAGGATATGTCACAAAGGGGTGCTACCACCTCCCTTGACTTAGAACCTACAGATGATGAAGTTTGAGCCACGTGAGGAAGACGCGAATGTAAATATAGTGCTCTAGAGTGGAATTATGAGAGGGGATGACAAGGGAAAACAACCGAAAGATAGTACATGGGTTCAAAAATCCCCAACGAAAGAGGGTGAGTTGGATGTAGAGCACACTCGTGATGCATTCATGGAAGCTAAGAAGAGCTTTGTTCAGGCCTCCACTTCAGGAAGCAAGGATAAGCTTCAGCCGGAGATGGACCCATCCAGGCTCACAACTTTCCTAGAAACCTGTATGAATTTATTGCGTGATAGTAAGGCTATGAAAGGGCTATAGGAACTTATCAATAGATGTGATGGGACCATGCCAGGTGAACTGCCTATAGTCCACAAGATTGGAAACAATAAAACAAGGACGGGGTGTGAAATCAGACTCACCGTGCAGATCAAAGAATATGAAATGGATCGAGCCATTCTAGATTTGGGATCAGATGCGAACGTTCTACTGAAGCAAACATAGGAGTGAATGGGGAGACCTGTGCTGCAATGGTCTCCAATTTAGCTTGGGATGACAAATCAACAGAAAGTAATACCCATGGGATGGATGCAGGGAGTGACCATGGATATTAAGTGAGTGAGCACACTGACAGATCTCGATGTAATAGAGATTGTTGATGACAACAATCCCTACCTTGCACTATTGGAAATTGACTGGTCTACTGATATGAATGGGGAAATCAATCTAAAGAAGAGAAAAATGATCTTTGAGAAGAAATCACTATGCATAATAATACCCTTGGATCCTACTGAAGGATCACGCTATATGGAACTGGTCTGCGATTATGAGAGTGATGATGACTTGGAGTGCATCTATAAGATAACAGCGTCAGACCAAGAATGGATAAATCCCACTATGGATGGGTGGATTACATGGGAACATGAGAGCTCCTGCACTTTAGATTCTAATGAGGAAATAGAACGCTGGCAAAATCGATTACATGAAGTAACTACGCTGAATTACAATATGATGACCAGGCCGTTGCGCTATGTGTCGTTAGAGGTAAGAAATCTACCTACATACAATGGACTAAATGAGGTAGATATCTTTTTGGATGCATTCGAAAGGGAAGTGCCAAAAAAAGAACGCTTCCAGGCCTTGGACTGGGTAATGCATGCTATGCCCGCAAGATGGTGGGGTATGTACAAGGGGAGTTTTGATGATTTGCGCGAATGTAGGAAAATGATGTGAACACAGTTTGGGAAGCCTAAGATGCGAATGACAGACAAGTATGATGGGAAAAATGATCTGTGTGCACATCTAGCCAAGTGGACATAGGCTTATAGAAAAAGCCACAACCTGATTGGGTTCACCTATTTTTTCATACCTTGGATGTTATCCTAATGAATTGGTATGTAGAAATAGAGCTTCGCCATGGGATAAGTGAATGGGATATCCTACACGAAGGATTCATGATGACATTTAGTTTTGAGGATGGGTTTGACAGTATTGATGAAGTGCTACAAGAGGTGAAAGTAGCCATCTTTAGGATACCATAGGATGCTTTAGACCTAACACAGCCTGAATAGGATACTCAACTGAGTCGCGTGCTGGAATGTTATAATGTAATTGCTGAAGAAGAGTACAAGGATCCACGAAAGGTTAACATTCCATAGAGAGAAGGCCACCGCCAAGTTCAGGGACCACAGATTGAGAACCTTGATATAATCGCACCAGTGAAAACTAGACAAGTGAACATTGGTACGGAGGTAGAACCCAAGTTCGCGAAGATTTGGGACTACTGGGATGATGTGACGCTGGATAAGGTCGTTAAATTACTCTACGAATATCAGGACTTATTCCCTACCAAGTTTATCGTGAAATATCGCAGCAAGAATATTCCAATTTAATTTGTCCTTGAATGACAAATTAAATTGTGAACTAAAGTGGAATGTAGTCTTAACAGCTAGGAAATAATTAATTAATTTGTTTTAAATTAGTTAGTTGGAGAAATTCAAGTTAGAAGTATTTTTGAAGTCATGTAAGAGTTATCCCTTAAATTAAGGAGATAAGATTGAGTTATATTTGAGTTGTAATTAGTTAACTCAGTTTACTGAGCTAAGTCAAGTTAAATTAGTTCCAAACTGTTTAAGGAACTAATAATGAGTTAACAGCCAGTTGATGCATTAATGCACTCAACTAGTGCTACTCTAGTTAACTGAATATTCCTTCATCAAAAACTCATGCATGTCTATTCTGAGAAAGACCCAGTTGAGATTAATGTTGAAGGATAGTCTACTAACAATTGCATTTGATTTCTCATGGAGAGAACTCATGCATGCATTTAAGAATTCATCCTTGAGAATTGTGTAGTTTTGAAGGCTTGGTTTTCCACTTGGTAATGGGAAAGCCATCCACAAGGAATAACGTAAGGTAATAGGAGCTTGGAGGGCAGAGAGGAAGGCTGGAGAGAAGCTAAGATTTCCTGTGTGCATCTGTGAGGATTGTACTGAGACCTGGCTAGCTGTGAGAGCTAAGGCTTTGTATAATTCCTATGTATTTCCACCATGTATGATAATATAATATTGTGGGTTTTTTAGCTGAGGCTTTCCCAAAAGTATTTTCATGTGTATTGTGACATTGATTCTTCTCCTTCTGGCTATATTGTTCATCTCGATCTTTAAGCTTCTGAAAATTAATAGTAGAAGTAGGTTATAGTATTATGCTTTGATTTATATTGCATTATCGGGTTAACCTATCACAAATTTTCTACATGGTATCAGAGCTATGAACATTATACTGAGAAGAGAATTCGATGTTTGAAGCTCGGTGTTGCAGGTGCAAATCGAATTCATATCATATTTCAAGGTTGGCCAATGGCATTCTATGGCTTGAGACTCGAGTATGCCTTCGAAGCTAGCTCGAATT
Organism: Pinus tabuliformis; assembly: GCA_031772625.1. NCBI lineage: Eukaryota > Viridiplantae > Streptophyta > Pinopsida > Pinales > Pinaceae > Pinus > Pinus tabuliformis. Next base: position 785,043,853 of record CM062816.1, read on the forward strand.
ACATACCATGGAAAGATAGAATGGAGGTTGTATTAGAATTAAATGGCTTGAAGGAATTCATTGATTAAGAAATCCCAAAGCTAGCTTCAACTAATGCCAAAGAGTTGGCTGAGTGGAAGAAGTGTGTGGTTAAGGTGAGATGGATCATCCTTGAGGGAGTTCGAGAGCATATTGTTTTTAGTCTCCATGGGAAGGATACTCCATTTTAAATGTGGAAGACATTGAAGGTCCTCTTCTAGAATAGTAGAGAACAAAGGAAATTGGCACTCAAGGATAAGATTCAAAGAATCAAGATGGAGAAGGTCGATACTATTTCCACATATCTGAACAAGCTCAACACCTATAGAGATGAGCTTGGCAGTGTGGTAATATCTACCTCTGATGATGATATGGTGAGCCTCGCTCTCCTTGGCCTTCCAAAGAGTTGGAATAGTTACTAGGACTCTATGAATAGAAGGGAGAAACTGCCTGATTGGGAACGAATGTGGTCGAATCTTATGCAGGAGGAGATCAGGAGGAACACACTGTTACCGGGAAAAGTTTCTATTTAGAATTGCTCTATCCCACTAAGGTGTGACAGCTGCCTTAGAAACAAACAGAGAAAAACTACTTGTGTATTTCCTTCATGAATTATAGATAGAGAGGAATAGAAAGAACCAACCTATCTCTTGCGCTAATCCTTTGATCCAATCCCTCTCTTCTTTGATAGTCTCCAGTTACCTGCTCCCTTGCTTGCCCAGCTTCACAAAGTACCTGTAAGATCATAGAAGAAGAGCACTATACAAAGACATGGATCTATATTCATAAACAACTTAGGATCAGATTTAGGTTAAGCATACAAAATGTAACAAGCATCAATGATACAAAAGCATGGAGGAAAACTCAAATACCTTTTATTGATAAACAAGAAAAGATCCAGGAGGAGTTACAACCAGTGGTTCCAACCCAGCATCAACCTCCCAGCAAACAAGCCCCTCTTCACCTCAAACAAAGCATAAGTCACCCAACAATCTGATGTTTGTCTCTAGAAACCAACATCAATTCCTTACAATATGCAAAATTCCAGCCTCTGGATCTCTGGGATGAGGGATCCATATATAGATATATGTAAGGAGGATTAGTTAGTTTGTGATTTTATTAGTTTCTTCTCTCTGTCAGTTCTTGCTTCCACATGGAGACTGAAGGCCTCTTACTCATCCTTGGTCGAATTCAGTGAGGCAAGTGTCACAGGAGAAGATTCTGGAAGCTTCCATTGTCTCTCCACCTCGCGGAATGACACTGCCATTTGTCATTTCTCGCCCATCGCAACCCACAGAAGGGAATTTTGAAATGCAACGCACCCTCACAGTGTATTTGGGTGCAATGCAACGCACCTAGCCAGTGGAGCAGCTAAAATGATCCTGTTTTGACCCATTTTGAGCAGTTTCTGGTGGAGAACTTCTGGGAGAAGCTGTAATCTGTTGACCTTGTTCCTTTAGGGGTTAGAACAACACTTTTAGGGACTTAGGAGCCCTTGATTTATGGAAATTTCATGCTTGGAGTTGTAGGGCCCAAAAATGTCTATAACAGTTGCCCCCTAAAGTATGAGGTCGTTAACCTTTTGGTGTCGGGTGAAATGCTTTATTATGAGGATCCGAAGTTCTTTCAATGCTGGGAGGAGACCTGCAATAAGATACAATACAATACATTATATTCATACTATTTTCATGATCTAGCTGAGGCGGGCATTCCCATGCTCAGCTTTATAAATTCATTTTCATGTACATAGGACAGACAATCGTCTTAGTGTAGACTAATGATTCTGGTAGAGCCATCATCCTTTTGAGTGGATGATTATATGTGCAGCAATGATGTACATTTAATGTATTTATTTCCCTGAATATATATTGCAGCCCGGATGGATGAAACTAGATCCGGGGTCTTCAATCTCATCTGATCTTCACTCGAAGTACAAGTCAATCCATGTGAGAAATGTTTTGAAGTCGAACATGGAAAGACATCACTTGATTACCAGTCAATGATGTAAACTGTTAACAAGCGCGAGAGGAATCACCGATATTGATAATGATCCTCAAGGTACTACAGTACAATTCACCTGGTGTGAATAAAGGACTTGGTGTCGAACACCACGCAAAATCTTTCGGTCGAAGGCCATTGACGTAAACCTGTCGCCGGAAGTGAGAAACTTGCCATTGAGGCATGCAAGCTTCAAAGTACTGAATGGGGTGTTCCTAGATCAACTTCTTGGATAATGAGCTGATGTCGACAAGAAGTGATCCATCACAGGAGGGCCTTAATGAATCCCACATCAATGACACGGAACGAAGCAAATGGTTTTGATGGAGGTGAAAACGATTTGGTGATATAAGGTTCAGGGTGGCGGTCATGAAAGAATGGAGTATAATGTATGGTAGTGGGTGAGACACAGGTGACCTATCTGGATGACTTCTCTTGAACATATTGGTGACACTGATGTGATGGATTGGTAGCATTAACCCCAAATGTGGATGGTATGGCATGACCATGGTGATGTGGCCGGTGAATGAAACAACCCAACCCGACTCGGACATGGAGTGGAAGTGTCATGTTCAAGAGCGACTTGCTACCAACAAAGTTTCTTTGAGTTTTATTCCCAATTTTTCCCCAGTCATTGCTGACCAGTACCTATTTATTTTTATCAAGCTTGAGGAGGATAACATATGCTTGTTCTATAATTTGCCCTTCGGGCAAACCCATCACTATGTTTTAACGAGCCTAGCGATAGTGAAACTCGTTCTCGTCTATAGACAAGTTTGTCACTATTAATCTTTTTAACGAGTTTAATGACAAAGATAACTCGGTTCTTTTCAATTTTAGAGAGTCTGAAGAGGAACGTAAAGGAAACTCCAGAATTCCTTTTTCGTAATCTAATCCCTTAAGTCCGAAAAAGTATAAAACAATACAGAAGGGATGAATTTTCGATACTTTTAACGAGCCGAATAAAACAAGCGCTCGATCTTTTTGTGTAATAATCCCTCAGGTTCAAAAAGATTAAAATCTAGAGGAGGGATAGCACTTCCTATCCCTTTAACGAGCTGGAAAGGCCAAGGACTCGACAATCTTTTCATATTTTACAAGTCAGTTGAAAAGAGCTTAAAGGAGACTCATATTTTGAGGAACGAGTGATAAAATGGGTAGCAGCTGATTCCAGGTAAGGTTTGGAATTTTCTAATCACAGCAGTGTCACAAGGATGGCTAGTGAAATCACTCTTCACAGTTTTTCCTCAAAATGGGTAAACAATCAAATGGAGGTGAATGATCGGACAATGAAAAGTGGAGGTGATGGTGCAAACATGACCAAGGCTTTAACGGCTGAAGTACTACATTCATGATGGTTATTTACCGAGGAATAGTTCATTTTTTAATGAGCTTAAATGCGGGTGGAAACATTTGCTCATGTCTTATGTTTATTTTTTAACGAGCTTGAACTATGTGCTAAAACTGCTCGATTAATCCAGTCGTATGATAAGAATGTCTCATATAAAAATGACAACTTTTAGAGTTTTGCCCCACATCCTTTCTTTATGCAAGTTAGGAGACGACCAATCCTACGAATTTAAAGGGTTAGAGGTCCTATAAATTTAAAAAAATAAATAGTTGCTCTTCGCTTGCACTCCAAAAGGTTTGCATGCCCCCTGGTATAAAACAGAGTTACAAGGTTACCCCTTCTTCAGTCCGTTAAAACATTTGTTTTACCGAGAGAGGCCTACCTCTTACAGGTTACCCGAATATTGTTCTATTCACATCGCAAACAAAACACTTCTTCAGCGATGTCTACCGAAATAAACAAAGGTGAGCGGATGGTATGGCGTGACCGTCCCTGACATAACTTTGACAAGAGGATCTTGTTCCAGTCCAACTCCCCCTTCCAATCACGGATGGGAGTACGGAGGTCATATTCTCTCACGGAAACCTACCTTATACCCGAAGTTTTCCTGCCGAAGCAGACCAGGATGCATGCCCCCTGGGTTTTAGATATTTCCCCCCGAATCACTCGTGTTCATCGGGTGGACGGACTGGAGATTGAGACATTTCTTGCATGAAAAAACCATTCAGGGATGGTATATGACTATTTGCTCTGCGTGATCCGGGAAATGAAAGCTGGTCTATGAGCTTGACTACTCTTCCTTCGTGTGGAAAACACATTACTCTAAAGAGTGAGGAGACGATTACTCCCATGCAATAAATATAGTCTCGTCCAGGAAGTAGATTGTAATCCAGGGGTCCTTGAACTACCATCACGTTCATGTGAACGGTTTTCCCTCTCAATGTTATAGGCACATTGGGAAGGATCCCTAACAGTCGACTGGTTCCTTTATCAAAGCCTATCAAATTTCTCATCTCAAGCAAAAGTGATGGCGAACCAAGCGCTTTCCAAGCAGTTGAGGAAAGGATACTCACAGAAGCCCCCTCATCTATGATGGTACCAACCATAACCATTCTATATATTTGAACAACAATTCGGAATGGTACACTAGCTAGTAAACGGGGTCTGCCTAGTTGATTCCAATCGAAGGAGACAACTAGGTTGCTTGGAGGTGGGACCGAATAGACGGCCGGGTACAACTCTGACGAACTTCCTTCCTATGGTAAAGGAACAGGTAAATTGCCCCCATGTTCGTTGGAGTCTGTGCTTATGAAGAGAATTTGGACAGTGTCATCCTTGTTCTCTTCAGTGATTGTATCATCTGAAGATGAAACCTCTGAAGGCAAGACCGGGTCAACTGCCGCCTCGACCTTTTGACTTTCGTCTGGTATGGATTCAGATGGTTTATCTTCAATGATAGATGCTTTAGCCGACCACCTGAGCGGGCCAGCCGAATTTTCAACTGGTGACGGACTCGGCAAGAGTTTTTTATATCCAAGAGGAAGTCATGACGGTGAAACCGGACACTCGTCCAAAACTCTTTTAGCCTCATCTAAGAAGGGACAATGGTGGACGGCATGATCGCCTTCGCACAGTTTACAAGGAAATCTATCTTTTCCTTTTTGTCCTGGGGCTTCACTTTCACTAGTTGACGGTGTGTTTTCAACATGATCATCAGAGGTTGACGACACCGGTTTGTGCAAACGAGGAGACCAGTCCCTTAATATCCGAGGGATGCAAGGACAATCTCTGTGAAAATGGTCTCCTTTGCAAATGACACATGGCGATTTAGGCCTGGTCGGTGCAGTGTGTGGATTTTCATTAGACGACACTCGTTTGCCCCCATTCGCTTTCGGCTCCTTCTTCTTCTTCTCTTTCTTCTTCTTTTCCTTCTTCTCCTTAGGAACCTGAATTTTGGCTTTACCAACCCCATCAAGCAAAGAGGAAGGAGGAGAGGAAGAATTAGAGGAAGTTGAAGGTTGGTGGGTAACTCTGGACTCGTCTAATTGCTGATTCAATTGTTCAGGAATAGTGGTGTTCTGAACGACAGAGGTTGAGAAGAGCCATACAGGAAAACCAATTGTCAGTCCTGGAAGCAACAATGTGGCCATATGGGGTGCACCAACATCTCCCCAAGAGGAGAAGGGACTAGGATTTCCTCCAAGGGGAATTCCTTGGTTGGTGGACTCCATTTTCTCAACCCAAGATCAACGTAGGAAAGGGGTAATGAATATTCCATTTAAAATAAATTTTTAGATGCTTTGACAAAACTTGTTTTTTTTCAGTTTTTAAGAGTTGAGAAAAAACAAAAGATGACTCTGGTCTCCTTCAATTTTTAATGAGCCTGAAGTGACAAGTGCTCAGATGGACCTTTTCCGTTAAGGAGTATGAAAAGGAATGAAAGGGACTACTCTGGAGATCTAGGTAGAGGGAGTACCAAACCAATCGCAAAACTGCAGAATAATTTTTATGGTACGACAGTCAATCTTCCCGAATGCTGTGTTCAGTGCATTGCAATTGATAGGGTGACAGACACGGCTTCGTAAGGATAAAGGATTTAAGCCTATAGGGGTCTCCCAAAATATACTCGACGGTACATGGGAGCATAAGTCCGTACTGGCACTTATCGTCTCAAAGTGGAGGAATCACCCAACCATCAGTGAGGACAACAGTTACCAGGCTTTACGACGCCGGAATACGTCTCTAGCCTAGACCTCTAAATGTTGTGCGTTAAGTTCCAAAGCATTGTTAGATTCATTGAATTTATTTTAAGTTGATATTGTTTATGAAGTTTGCCTTTCGGGTTCACCACGAGATGTAGATGTAATTCCTAAAATGAAATCTAAAGATGATAAACAAACTTTTATCTCTTTTGTGCAATGAAAATCCTAGCTACTAGGGGAAAAGAAAGACATAATCTTTTCACAAAGAGAAAAGAGCACACTGTAAATGCACTTTCCTAAATCAAGCCAAATAGACTGTCTATATGCAAATGCACATGCATGTATTTGTTTTTGACTTTCTTAGTATTGATGCTAAAAAGAAAGTTTATGTACAAATCTGAATTTCTTTTCAAGCGACAAATATAAACAAGCTCTTTTTTCGAAATCAAAAACAGAGATGATTACGACACCTTACGATTTTGAAATGAACACTCGTTCTTGAAACTAGAAAATTACAAATTCAGACCAAAGGCAATAGTAACAGGTTAATCAACCATCAACATCAATCAAACTTTCTCCTATGATCGAAATCGACACTTGTGAAAAATTCAAATCGAAGGACGACAGTACGACTATTCTACTTTTGCAATGGAAAACTATAAACGACTCAACAAACACACAAAAACATCTAAAGTTCTTTTGTATAAAGGAGGCAGAATAACAGCAAGGAAAAGAGGTTTCAAACAGGCATATACTGATCATAGGTAGAAAAATTCAGGGATAGAACTGGAAAGAATGAAGCACAAGAACCACAACTGCACAGAGCCAGTCTGATCAGTGCACCTGTAACACAGAGGATATGAAATGCAGCACAGGTTGCCCCTTCGGGAAGTGTGCTAAAATTCTGGATCTCTGAACAGTACCTGCGCTAGGCCAGAAATGAGACTTTGTCCGGGTTTCAGGTCACAGTTTGCAGTTCAGTCCTTGGTTTTTGGCCGAGTAAAAAGCAATCCGTAATGCAACAATCAGGGGTAGATCTAAGGAGGATCTAAGAGCTATCACAAGGGCAATCAGATAGTTTGTGAATCAGCTGTTTAAATCATAAACAGATCCAGTGAATGGATTGAAGTAGCAGTTATCTACTTTGCATTTGTTATGGCAAATGCAATTTGAAAGCTACTTATAAGTTTATGAAACAAACAAAAAAGAATGATACACAAACAAACTAATTAGACATTCCCCAGCGGAGTCGCCATTTTGTTACCAGAAAAAGTTTCTATTTAGAACTGCTCTATCCCACTAAGGTGTGATAGGTGCCTTAGAAACAAACAGAGAAAAACTACTTTTGTATTTCCTTCATGAATTATAGATAGATAGGAATAGAAAGAACCAACCTGTGTCTTGCGCTAATCCTTTGATCCAATCCCTCTCTTATTTGATAGTCTCCAGCTACCTGCTCCCTTGCTTGCCCAGCTTCACAAAGTACCTGTAAGATCACAGAAGAAGAGCACTATACAAAGACATGGATCTATATTCGTAAACAACTTAGGATCAGATTTAGGTTAACCATACAAAATGTAACAAGCATCAATGATACAAAAGCATGGAGGAAAACTCAAATAGTTTTTATTGATAAACAAGAAAAGATCCAGGAGGAGTTACAACTAGTGGTTCCGACCCAGCATCAACCTCCCAGCAAAGAAGCCCCTCTTCACCTCAAACAAAGCATAAATCACCCAACAATCTGATGTTTGTCTCTAGAAACCAATAGCAATTCCTTACAATATGCAAAATTCCAGCCTTTGGATCTCTGGGATGAGGGATCCATATATAGATATTTGTAAGGAGGATGAGTCAGCTTGTGATTTGATTAGTGTCTTCTCTCTGTCAGTTCTTGCTTCCACTTGGAGACTGAAGGCCTCTTACTCATCCTTGGTCGAATTCAGTGAGGCAAGTGTCACAGGAGAAGATTCTGGAAGCTTCCATTGTCTCTCCACCTCGCGGAATGACACTGCCATTTGTCATTTCTCGCCCATCGCACTCCACAGAGGGGACTTTTGAAATGCAACGCACCCTCACAGTGTATTTAGGTACAATGCAATGCACCTAGCCAGTGGAGCAGTTGAAATGATCTTGTTTTGACCCATTCTGAGTAGTTTCTGGTGGAGAACTTCTGGAAGAAGCTGTAATCTGTTGACCTTGTTCCTTTAGGGGTTAGAACAACACTTTTAGGGACTTAGGAGCCCTTGATTTATGGAAATTTCATGCTTGGAGTTGTAGGGCCCAAAAATGTCTATAACACACACGAGATGGTTGTTCATCCAAGAATGATGATGAAGAAAATATGGCCTTAACAAGTAAGGCAAGGAAAGGGAAGGGGAAGGCTTCCCATTTCAAATCAAATTCTTCTCATGGAGGGAAGAAGGGTGACATGTCCAAAGTAAGATGCTTTAATTGTCACAATATGGGACATTATGTGACTAACTGCCCATTGAAGAGGTACAAGAAGGGATCCTCGGAAGGATCGGAAGGTGAGGCATTAGCCTCTCAGTTCGAAATGGAATTTACTCTCATCGTGTGCATGGTGTCATTGATAATGGGTTGTGTCTTGTACCTTGACAGTGGAGCCTCATTCCACATGACCAGTGATAAAAATTTATTCAGTGCCTTGGAGGAGAAAGACCTAAATATGTGCATAGAGATGGGTGATGATGGAAGGTATAGTATTTCAGCAGTGGGCACAATTGCTTTTCAGAGGGAGCATGGAGCTCCTCTCACCTTGACAGATGTGATTTATGTGCCTGGAATGAAGAAGAACTTGGTATCAGTTGCAATGTTGGAGGACAAAGGCTACGATGTTGTCTTCAGTAAAGGAAAGGCATTCGTAAGACACATAGCCATGGGTCAGAACAAGAGGATAGGGATTCGGGTGAAGAATCTCTATAAATTAGAGGCAGCTGATTGTGTAGCATTGATTATGAAATAAGAATTGGTGCAAAGCCAAGATATTGGCGAGTTGTGGCACAGGCGGTTGGGCCATTACCATCATGGGGCTTTGAAGATAATGGAGGAGATATCTACAGGACTTCCCAAAGGTAAACTTGATCAAGTTAACACATGCAAAGGTTGAACCTTGGGAAAGTACACCAAGTCTTCCTTTCATGATCGAGACAGTCGAGCAGAGGCTATCTTAGAGTGAGTTCATAATAATTTGTGTGGACCATTCTAGATGGCATACACAGTGAAGCAAAGATATTATGTGATTTTCATTGATGACTATTCTCGTAAATGTTGGATTTATTTCATGCAGAAGAAGGACCAAAATTTCAAAAAGTTTTGTGAGTTCAAAGCTTTGGTCGAGAAAGAGTCAGGGAAGAAGATCAAGGCCTTGAGAAGTGACAATGATGGAGAATATGTCTCTAAAGAGTTTAAGGACATCTGTGTAGCAAAAGGAATTAAATGAGAGCTGACAACACCTCATAACCCACAACAGAATGGGGTGGCTAAGAGGAAGAAAAAAACTATTGTAGGGGCAACATGGGCAATGTTGCATGACCAAGGCCTACCACTTCACTTGTGGGATGAGGGATGCAACATAGTGGTCTATTTGCATAATAGAATCCCACATTGCATACTTGGGATGAAGATCCCAGATGAAGCTTTCTCCGATAAGAGACCAGATGGGGTTTGGTTCAGGATATTTGGTTCATCGGTATATTTCCATGTGACAAAGGATGCATGGAAGAAGCTTGAGCTAGTAGTAGATTTGTGGATATTTGTGGGGTACACTAATACACCTCAAAACTATTGGGTGTACTTTCCTACCAGCCGGAGGGCAGTGGTTCACATAGATCTCAAGTTTGGTGAGTAGAAGGTCATGCGAGTTTCCCTTGAGAGGGAGCTCCAACTATAGGTTGTGGAGGAACTATTGGTTCCTAAGGAGGAGGAGCCTTGGACTGATGTGGAGCAGCCACATGTAGAGGTTCCAGGAGTGGAGATATCCACTCAAGCAGAGTCTTCCAAAGATGGATGGAAGCGCAGAAGAGAAGATGACAGTTTGTTGGAGGATGCGAAAGAGAATGTGGGAGCACCATCTTCTCAGCACAGATACAGGAGGTCACTTGAGAGGTGTTATCACTCAGAATTTTCCTTAGAAGTTATGAAAAGAAGGAAGCAACCGAGGTAACCACAAACCATTCTATTAGGCTTAGGATCTAGCCAACCTAAGTCCAGAGAGGGCTCTCTCTATGTAGTTTAGCTTTGGTTTACTGGGATTTTAGGCTAGTTCTTAATGTTCATGGGGGTTTTGGTTTTGAATTTAAGGTTTGGTGGTGTAATTCTTGGAACAGATGGATAGATCAGGGTCTTTAAGCCATTGGGCTATGGAGTCAAAAAATGGATAGCAGAACCGGATGAGTTCATTAAAGGGAATGTTCACAAGGTACACTAGCAAAGTAAAGAGCAAATATGTAGGCCAAATGGGTGAAAAGATCCTAACTAGGGTGACAAAGCACGTAAGAATCCATAGACTGGGGCTAAAATGAAGAACCGCGGATAATCATGAACAAGGGGCAATTAAGAATCCTTTGCTTTAGATCACAAGGAATAACCTAAACTAAGGAGCAATCAAGAATTCCTTAACTTAGATTTGTGAAGAAAACATTCAATATGTATAATACTCAACACAGAGTGTAGTTAAGCAATTTCTGAAATATCATTCCATGTTATAGCATTTAGATTTTTAGAGATACAAATAAGATTATGGAAAACTCGAAGAAAAATAACACTGAAATGAGAAAATACTTATTTCAACTTCGCTTTGCACAAGAATCCAGTGAAATATCTGATCTTTATTCCTTGATCCAGCTAGTTGATCCAGTCATTGACACAATAGAATTTCAGACTTAAGACCAATAACTCTATAGAAATGCTTTGAATCCACACTACATACTTCGAATTGTGAATTATTTATACAAAAAAGTATTACAAAATATCTCAAAACAATATCTCAAATTGTTTTGAGATTAAATTAAGGAAATACAAATATCTTCTTGTAAGAAGATATAGACAGCTAATGAACAACTTCATTTTGTCCTTTTTATTATGGTTGTGGTGGCATTTACGGTTGAAGTGTAGACCTTTATGTTGCCTTACAGTTTGTGAAGTTTTCACGTTGGAGTCTTATTTACCTTCATCTTTCCATTGATATTCTTTAATCCTCATACTCTTTGACCCGGTTGTGTTGTTTTTACCTGTTTCACCTGGCTTCCTTCATTTTTACTGTGCAGTAACTTTCTGCTATAAATTTATCACAGTAAATTAGTTATATTTTCCCACCATTTTTCTTCTGGTAATTTTATCTTCATCATCCTTCTATAGATCTCATCAGCTTCACTATACTTGGGCTTGGAGAGGAATAAATGTTTGACCTCATGTTCTAGAAAAAACAAGTTTTCAAATGTGTCATATAACACTTTGCCTATTGGCAATGCTTTTATAGCTGAAGAGTTGGTTTGTTCATTGGCCAACTTTCTGACTTTATCACTATAGTCCAACTGTGTCATGAGTTAGTTGTTTATAACCATAGAATTGGGCAAACCTTTTTCTCTCAAAATCTAGAATTTAGCCATGAACCTATCAATGGCTACTTGCATATTGTGGCATTTTTCTTCTAAATTAAGCATAAGATTCCTCTTTTAAAGGACCCTCTTTATTTCCAAAATGGTCTCAATCCTATCCTTGATGTTTCTCTCATGGAGCTCATATCTATTCTTGCTGTTGAGGAAGTGGTTGAGTCTATTTGCATCCTCAGGCTTATCTCCCAATTCCTCGTTTACTTTCGGGATATCTTCTATAACTATATTTACCAACCCTATTTGTTCAAAAATGACTTGAATTGATGGCCAAATATCATTGACAGAGTCAATGATATTGGCCCACAGCATTTCCTTGGTTTGTCCAAGTGGTTTCTCCAGTGTTAAATTGTTCTCTAGGATTTTGATTCTCTCACCCATTCTCTATGCCTTTCGTGTTTCTTGTTTTTGCTTGAGTTGGAAAAGTTTGCAATTAGTTTCGAAACTTGCCACCTTTTCCTTTAGTCTCTTCATCTTTGTAGCCTGGATGGACATATCTTCCATGGCTTTGACTAGTTCTGCTTCTTTCTCTCCCTGTGTACCTGTTGTTGTTGTAGATTTTGTTGTTACTGGCAATGTTGTGGCAGGTGGAGTAGTAGGTGCCAGTGATGCTTCCAGTGTAGAAGGAACCTTTATAGATACTGTTGGGATTTCATCCTTGGGAGTTGTGGCCAAGTCACTTTGCTTCAATTGAATTAAAGGGTTCAACTCCTTTTCTGTCTCCTTAAGTTGATCATTTAGCTTCAAGATCGAGTCCATCAAATCCTCATGTCTGCTTTGATTCTCTAAGACTTCTAGAGTTTGAGGATGATGCAGCTGGGGTATTTTCAATTGCCTCTTAAGTGCAACAATATCATCATTTTTCTTCTTAATAAGCTTTTCTGTAGCTTTTATATCCTTCGGATCATGTCCCAATTCAATCACTAAGTCCTCTAAGCACTTGATCTTCGTATCCTCGGACTGTGAGGAGGCCTTCTCTAATTGAAATTGTGCTAAAATTTTGGTTTGAGAGTTTTGTAGCTGATGGGCAGCCATGGCTTTACCTGTTAGGGTGGAGTATATCATCTCTCCAGCCTATTTGTGTAGTTCAATTTGGTCTATGGGATGAATATCCCTTGCCAATACTTCAAAATCCATTTTCTTAAAATCTGATGTTGTCTTTGGCTACTGGGATGTAGGCTTGATAAATGACATCTATAGACTCCCCTCTTTAATGTCAAAGGTTGCCATTAGCCTTATTTGATTGGTAGGGGTGAGCTTCAAGTACTGTGCATATGTTTGGGCCTTAAGCCTATCATTTCTAGCTTTGATTTCTTTATATCTTTCCTTGATATCTTGGTCCTTGTCAGCAGGAATTCTAAACGAAGATACTTCAACACTAATTTTCATTTCCAACATCTGAGTTTGTGATTTGGAAGGCTCTTGTATGCCTCCAGATGGAGTCACAAGCCTACTTCTTTCTGCTTCTGCATTTGTGACCTCAGCTGAGTCTTCAGTACATTCTTGCTCAGAGGCTGGATTTAGTTTTTGCCTCTTGTTTGATTCCTACTGTAAATTAGAGGTGGAAATTCCTGAAGTGGAAACCCCTTCTCTATTTCTTTTTGGGATCTTCTACTCATTTTGGGGAGTCTTCATGATTGGAGGAATACTCATAGCAGTCTATGGTTCCTCTAGTACCTGCAAAAAAGAGTTGTCATCAAGTTTCTTTTCTAAATCAATTAGAGAATTCTCTACATATATTCTGGCACTGTCTTGGTCTACTAGGGTGCCTTCCACCCATTTTGTTTGATTTGCATATGCTTCTATTTCAGGTATGGGATGGTGGATGAAAGGTACTAGCTTGACGTTTTCTCTCTTCTTTGTGATGAATTCCAAAGGATCACATCTACAAACAAAACTTCTCTGGAACTTCATATTCTATATTATCAAATCTGCCCCTTTTCGAGCCTCTCTAGAGTTGCATATGAAGCAGCCTACTTGGTCTTTTATTTTGAAATTGGACTTCTTCTTGGCATTGACAAAGTTTACCCCATATGCATTGATGATTTGCCTATAGTATTCTAATGTAAACAACCTCATGGGGAGGTATCTTGGCAACTTATATGGTGCAAGAATGCAACGATGGACCATTTACCCATTTTGGTCTGCTTTGACAGTTGAAGGACTCTCTTTATTTCTGGATTGATTCTTGGAGGAAGGTTTCCATTCAAAATTGTCATAACTGGATGCACAAATAAATCAATGAAGTTTGAAGAAGAGTATGGAGACCAATACTCATGGACTAATGGGGTCCAAAAAATGACTGACCTGGGTTGACCCTTGGTGTCCAGTTTTTGGAGGGTGAATGGGAATTTTTCTGATTGATAATATAATAACATATGGTATAAAACTGACAAGTACTTGAAAACCCTTTCACTGCCCATTCTTGTGAATTGCTCATGCATTCTGTCAGCTATGAATGTGGCAAAGTCATAAATGGTTGCAGGAGGCTATCCTGGGGTATAGATGGACATGAAAGCCATTGTAATTTCATCAATGTACTCACTTGTGGAGTAACCAAAAACACAGGATATCATGGCTACAATTTTTCGACCCTGTGGGGAAAATATAGTAGCTACATATGGAGGGGGGTGTTTACAGATGTTCTTCTCTTCTTGGATGAAGGTTTGGAGCAATTGAGCCAATTTTGTAGAGTTAAGTTTGGGATATAAGTCCAACAAGTCTCCAGTTGAGAGGGGAGTTAGGTTTGGCCTTGGTTGGAGCTGTAACATCTCATTGATGGACTCAACAGTGATGGTGGAAAGGACCTTCTAGTCATGAGACATGATGGTTCTGTGATTGGGCACGTAGCAAGCATAGCACATATTCAATATCTCAAGAAAAATGTGGACTTGGGGGAACTCTTATTTGGGCAAATTTGACTCCCAAAGGCCAATTTCATCAGCATGGTTCAGGAACTTTTCCCTACATTGGCAATGTACTTTGAGCAGGAGCTATATGACAATGGTATCCTTTATATGGAAATCTTTATCAACTAGGGTAAGGTGTTCCAAGACTAAATGGGGTGTAGAGATGGACCTCACATCCATAGTAATTGGGGCAGCCATAGTCAGTTTTTGTGGATTTGAGTATGGGAGGTAAGTTTAAGTTTTTAGGGCAACAGTGTTCTTGCAGATGATTTTGGTCTAAAGTGTAAAAACAAAAATAAATCTGATTATTTTCCACTCAATTTAAAGTGTTATGAGGGCAATTTATTGGAATTGGATGGCTGAGTGGGTTTTATGCAGTTAAATACGTGGAATTACGCGAATTTGATGGTAACTAGTAGTTGACAGAGGTTTGGTGGGGTCTGTATGGCTCTGGTATGGATGGATGATTGTGTCAGACTGTCTGCAGGTTCTGTGGAGAAACTGCGGAGATTCGTGAGCTATTTCAATAGTTTGTAGGAGTCGCAACGATGTTCTGATTTCTCAAAGGTAAAATGCGTGAAAATAGTGATAAGAGGGGTAATCAGGCTTTTATAGGGAACCAATTAACTTTGGCGGGTTTTCACTAGTGGATGAATAGTGGCAGTTTTTAGTTTGAAAGGGGAAAGCAGTTTGGGAGGTTCGTTGAAATTCTTTTGTGGTGCGGGTGGTATTCGGGAGGGGTCGCTCGATTCCACTCATCGAATGACACGTAGCGTCTAGGGTCAAGGGGAAAACCATTTCATCAGGTTTATAAAGGGCGGACATCAGGTTGGCCCGATATGGATGAGATCCATTGGATGTGGAGGAGGGACGATCGAGGGTGATTGAGAGATAGGAGTTGTGCGGGGGTGATTGATTTGATTTGATGGGGAGCTCGAGGACTTAACTATGGCAATTTTGGGATTACCTTAACCTTTAATCTCATCGAGGTGCTTTAATGCAGGATTAAGGGCTAAGGCGGGGTTATTAATATATTTTTGTGGGATATGGGTAGTAATATAGTTTATAATTAAACTAAGGGGTGGGGTTAATTTATGCACGGGAATTAAATACACACATGAAATTCAGTTTTTTGGGGATTTTGTATATATTAATAAAAGTTAATATGAAGGGAAATGAGCGGGGGGGGGGGATGTGCTTGACTTAGGATAAATGTTACATTGTGGGTTTTTTTAACATAGAACATATTTGTTATGGATTTTCCATATGAAAAAGAGTGAGCCTTTAGGAAAAGGGTTTTTGTTGGGGGGATGAATGAATTGCAAGGGATTTTTAACACCTTTGTTTATTAAGTCATCAAGACGAGTGTCTAGTCCCTCAAGAAGTTAAAGAAATGCTCTTAGCGTCTTTGCCTTAAGAAGCTAAAGATATTGATCTTTTATTATGAAGGGTAAGTTAATGGGTGATGTAGGGGTTAAAATGAAAGATAGGGATGTTAAATGAATCATGTTGTGAACCATTTCCTTTTCTTTGTGTATCACTTATGCATATTTAAAAGATGAATTTGAAACAATGACATGAGTGCTTTCTGTATCAAATGACATGATATTTCTGCAAACTTTCTACTACTTACCCACTTACTCATCCTACCATTTTTTTCTCACTTTATTTGGGTGCATTTAGGCTAGCAAACCCTTATCAATATTTTCCTTTCTTTACAAAAATAAACTATCTAATTCTAACCTTACATCTTCCAAGGGCTTAGATTAAATTGATGAGCTCCTTTTATTCACTCTACCTATCTAATGATCTACCAAGATTACATTGTTTGGTCAGATTTTATTCTCTAGCTATAAATAATAAAATTGAAAGCATGAAATAACCAATTTTAAACATTTTGACTATCACGGACTGTGGCATGAGTTACAAGTTTCCTACAATCATTTATTATACATAAAAGGTAAATAATAGTGGCATTTTGACTTGCACACTTTCATGGTCTCCTTTTGTCTTTTGGGGTTCATATATTTTCATATTTTTTTACCTTTTTCATTCTTTTTGTCCTTTGATTATTCTTTTAGGACATACCCTCTTTACATTTTTTAATTTTTATAATATGGAAAACATTTGTAGAAAGCAAAGGTATGTATAATATTACAAGGCTTAATCTCAGTAATTCAAAATTATGACTCCTATTGGTATAGGAACCTAATAGTGCCTCCTCTTGGGGATGGCATTTCCTGGTGAATATCAAGAACTTTGTAGATTTGTGGCCTTTGAATTGTTATTGATGTTACTTTGCAATTTTTCTCCTATTTTTCTCTGCATTATTGATATTTATGACAGTCAATCCTTAAAGCTTAGGGCCTTCTCTTTGGGCTTCAACTTTAAAAATCACCATCCAATCCACACTAGACTGTTTGAAGGAAAATGAAATATGTACAACGGGAAATAAAAATTAGTAGTTAGGTTCAAAATAATGTTTGAGCATTCGACCATTTATTGGCCCACCTTCTGCTTCTATACCATCCATTTCTCTGAGGAAGAAAGCATTATTACCTATGAAAGCATAAATGATATATGGGCCTTTCCATAGGAAATCAAATTTCCCATGTTTACCTTTATCTTCCCTCCTTGAATCCCACTATAGGACCTTGCCACAGAGGTAGAAATATTTAGCCTTGGTTATTTTTTCAAAAATCTTTTTAATCGTTTCCTGCACCACCTGAGATCTGATGTACATTTCCTCCCTAGTTTTTTGAAGATGAATTGTTTGGTTGATCCTTCTTTGGATATTGTTTGGTTCAACTTGAATTTCTTGAAGCAACTTCATCACTGGTGTTCCCAAGGAGGATAGAAAAACAACTTCTATCCCATAGACCAGTTGATATGGTGAAGTACCAATTGATTTCTTTGTGGTTAGTCTGTTGGCCCATAAGGCATTGACTAGCTTTTTGTTCCATGTTTTCTCATTATCCTCTAACAAATTTTTGATGATGTTCACCAGACTTTTGTTTGAGGATTCTGCCAGTCCATTTCCTTGAGGATAATAGGTTGTGGAATGGCTCAGGGTTATATGATACTTGTTGTAGAAATCTACAATTCTTTTGGATTTAAAGGTTGATGCATTTTTAGTAATGAGCTTAGTTAGACATCCAAATCTTGATAGAATATTGGTTTCAAGGAAGGTTATGATAACAGTGTTAGTGGCTTGCCTTGAAGGTATGGCCTCTATCCATTTTGTGAAATAGTCTGTAGTAGTGAGGATCCATTTGTGTTGGGTAGAGGAAGGTGGGTGGATTTCACCAATGAAATCTAAACCCCATTGTTGGAAAGGTGTTTCAGCAAAGATTGGCTTGAGGGGTAAAGGTAAAAGATTTTTCTTTCCCTAAAAAATTTTACATTTGTGACAAGAGGTCACAAATTCTTTACATCAAAAAACAAGGTAGGCCAGTAGAAACCAGCACTAATAATTTTATCAGCAGTGGTTTTCCAGTAAAGGTTTCCTCCACAGTTCCCTGCATGAAATTCTTGTAATGCTTTGTTAGATTCATCCTTTAATAAATAGTTGAGAAGAATGCCTTCATGATTTCTCCAAAATAAAGCATTGTCTAATATACAAAATCTCAAGGACTTCATCTTTAAAAATCTGCTTTTGGTCTTAGATAAATTAGGAGGAGCTTGTAAGTTCAATAAGACATAAATGATATCAACATACCATGGTTATTCAATAAAGGCCTTGCTGACTACTGGAGTTGTCATCCCCTCTTCATTATCTATTTGTGCAATAAATTTTATATCTAGGGCCTAACAATTCCCTTCAACCATGAGCTTGGCTAAACCTTGGCCCTCGATTAACTTAGTTGGCTTGATTTATATACCATATTCTAGAATAGTAGCAATCCATTTTCCCCTCTTTCCATTTGGACCATCCTGAGTTAGAATGTCCTTGACTACTGAATTAGGAGCATAGGCTACTATATGACAATATAAAATGTAAACCCTAAAATCATTTATAGATTTGACCAAGGCAAAGGCTTGCTTTTCCATTATCTTATATTTTAAGGGGGCATCTGTCAGGGCTTTGCTAAAGAAAACAATAAGCTATTCATAGCCCTCGTCATTTTTCTGCAGTAAAATTGCAACAATTGTGTGCTCAGAAGCAAAGGAAAAAACGATGAAATCTCTGTCAAATTTTGGGCTCATAAAAAATGGTGTTTTAGTTAAGGCTGATATAATGTCTTCAAAGGATTTCTTAGCCTCAACAGTCCATTTCATGGTCGAATATTTGTTCAACATATTGTTCAGTGATCTAATTAATTCAGCTAAATTAGAAATAAATCTTCTAAGAAAGTTAATTTCTCCTAATAAATCTTGTAATTCTCTAATGTTCTTTGGATGTTGTATATGTAAGATGGCTTCTATTCTTGCAGGGTCTATACGGATACCATCTTTTGAGATTATATGACCTAATAACCTTCCTTCTTCTAATCCAAACAAAGACTTCTTGGGGTTCAAATAAATTCCATACTTTTTGCATTTAATAAAAACTTGGCTTAGATGATATAAATGTTGACTATCAGATTTTGAAAACATAGTAATGTCATCTAGATATATCACAAGAAAATCATGAATTTCTTTGGAAAAGGCTATATCCATAGCCATTTGGAAATTGGCTCCTGCATTCATTAGTCCAAAAGGCATTTTCACATACATGAATGTGCCCCAAGGAGTAGTGAAGGTAGTCTTGGCTTGGTCATTAGGATGAACTAAGATCTGATTGTAACCAAAAAAACCCATCCAATAATGAGATTCTGGTTGATCCAACTACCCTTTGTAAAATATGATCCATTTTTAGGAGAGGGTAATTGTCTTTGAGTGATACTTTGTTGAGGTTCCTAAGGTCCACATAGAGTCTGATCTCACCAGTTTTCTTTCTGATTGGCACCAAGTTAGAAACCCAATCAGAAAATCGGATTGGTGGAATTATGTTAGCATCATACATTCTCTGTATTTCCTTTTCAATTGGGGGTAACACGACATGATTTATCTTCTAGGTTTTTGTCTGAAAGCCTTTTGATTTTATTTTATAGGGATTGTGTGTTGTATGTTGTTGGTGTCATAGGACTTGAGGTCCTCATAACTCCAAGAAAAAACATCTTGGAATTCTTTTAATAACTCAATGTATTTTACTCTTTCAGTGGGAGGTAATGATTTCAAAAGTTTAATTAATTTCGGATTTTCCTCAGTGCCTATATTACACTCCTCTATATCAGATTTCAAGGGTTCCATTTTAGGCTTCCTAGGTACATCATTTTAATCAAACAAATCTTCCAAATGGGTTAATCCCTTAGGTAATAAATTGTCTTTGAGATTGATTACTTCAGTGTCTTCATCAATTATTTCATCAATCTCGACTTACATTAGGTTTTCTACATCTGATTTTGTAAATTTAGTGGGATGAAATCTATCTATTTCTTCACCTTCTATCTAATATATTTCTATTTTTATATTTAGTTTTAGGGTCTATTGATGTGTCAATATCTATATTGCTATTTACAAACTCTTCTTCTGTGATAAAAAAATTATTTATATGTCTGTCATTAGAAAATATTTTCCAGTTCCTCAAATTATTAGGGATTGAAGGTCTGTTCCTAACTTCAGTTATGTACTGATGGTTAGGTTGAAAAGGTAAATTACAGGTGCTGGTTAAACATTGTTAAACTATGAGCTTACATATTATGTTTCCTACGAATTACAACAAGCTTGGTTTCTAAGAAAGTGTTTACTATTTCTACAATGGTTTTTCTATAATAACTTAATCTAGGGTCTTTGGTCATATATACAACATCTATTTGTTTTATAACCAGTTCAGAGTCTCGCATGACAGAGACTCTTTTGGCTCCTAAATTCCTAACTAATTTAAGGCCTAAAATTATTGCTTCATACTCTGCCATATTGTTAGTGCATTTAAAATTCAGTCTGTATGCATGGCCTTTTGAGTGATTATTCTCTAGATTGTATACCCAAACTCTAGCTCCTGCTCAAAACTTATTTACTGATCCATCAAATTCAAGATGCCATAATATCTCATGTTCATAATTTTCATCATCTGGTGCAACAAACGTTTCCTTATTTTGACTACCTTGTTTAGTGGAAAGTTCTAAAGTTTTGATAGTTTCCTCTTGTTTTGAAACTCCAATTTCTTTTGGTTCTATATCAACACTATCTAAAAGATTTTCTTGTGTTTTATCAACATTATATAGGATAAAGTTATCAACTTCTGAATGTACGGAGTAGATAGGAAAGTTTTGAGGCTGATCTTGGCTATTTACCATATATTTCATTAAATTTTCTCGGTACAGCTTCTTGGGTTGTCCAAATATAGATATTGTCGCATATGACATATCGAGTTGTAAAGACCCCTGAAGTTTGGCTCCCCATTATCTGGATAAAACCATGCCATACTTTGGTGGGCTGTCAACAAGCATAATATCCATCAAGGTGCTCTTGGTAGGATATTGAACTAAGGTAACACACGGGTCTTTGATCAATCCTAGACACTTTACTTGACTTGAGTAAAATGAGAATAAGACCTTGTAAGGTCTTGTAATGTCTAGGTTCAATTTTTTCATTACTGATTTGGGCATTAAATTGTGGGAGGCCCCAGAATTCAACATTGCATTATGAAGAATTTTTCCATGGATGCTAAAGCTAATGTAGAGAGGTGGTATTCCTCCTTCTAGTGGTTTTCCATTAACATCAGGACCAAATAAAAGTTCTTGTTGGTCATCAAACAAGTTGACTGAATCCTCATTCTCAGCGATGTCCAGGGTCTAGTTTAGCTGTGTTTTGTACGTTTCATTCTTAATTAGTTCTATTAAAGGAATTGAAATCTTTAGTTTGGCTATCTCTACTCCTAGATTAAAAGGAAAAGGGGCTTTTTCTGTTTGAGGGTTCGGAATTTTTACAGCAGGAATTTGAGTGGGATGATCTTATTTTCCTTTATTGGGGACCTCTTCTTGTCGGTTTTCAAGTCTGGTGTTCTGAGGTGTGTCCACTAGTTTTTTAGGGGGAGTTGAAGTCGAGGGCTAATCATCAGAAGGTTGATTAGGGGTGATATCTACAATGGTGAGTCCAGAAGGATTCTGGTTTTGTCTCCGGAGAATCTGGAGGATTTTAGAAACTGGGGCTTCTTTGATTTTCTTAGGTTGATTTGGCACTGTTTTCTTGGTTTGATCAGGGGTATCCGAGTTTTGTTTACTCATTAGGTTATACTGTTTATGCACTTCAAAAATTGCAGAATCATATCCTTATTTATAATCAAATGACTCTCCGGATTGGATTTACAATTGTTGCAGCATATGCAGTTCCTGCTCATCTTGGGTTAGGAAAATAGTATCTTCATCATCTAATCGCATCAGATTAAACTGTGTATCTTTTTCTGGATCATCAGGCTGGGATGTTTCTGCATAAATTTCTTGAAAAGGAGGCCTAATATTCTGATCAGGTTCATTCTTACGAGTGTTCTAGTTTTGGTTTTTCCTAAAGTTTTGGTTTCTAACTAGTGTGGCTTGTTGGTTATCTCATTGACATTTGCTCTCCATATTCTCTATTCTATCCATTAAATTTTCTATGCCTTTCGCTAAGCTATCTATTTTGAGGTCAGAGGGTGAAGGTTCATCTTTTTCTTTTCCTCTTCTTTCATCCATAACTCTAGCTCTTTTAGCTAATAAATTAACTTCTACACTAACCGCTACACTCTGCATTTCCTCTAAGGTTTGGGGTTTTCTTTCCCTGAGCTAGTATGCCATGTCCGTGCCAAAAGCATTAAGAAAATTTATTAATGCTAAATCAAGTGGGGGTCTAAGGTTAACTAGAATCACATTTTATATATTGTTAAATCTGGTGCAATAATCCTGTACAGTTTCATTAGGTCCCCTTCAAATATTTTCATACTCTGAAAGGATCTGTAAGGGGTTCTTTTTCTTCTCCCATCTATTTAAAAATTATTGATAAAACACATCTAGACAGTCAATACTATTAGGGGTAATCCTCTAAACCATTTTCTAACATCACCATCTAAAGTCTGAGAAAATAGTCTCATTTGAACATCACCTATATCAATTTCATGTAATTTGAGGTAGTCTACCATCTTATTGACATGGTGTTGTGCAATGTAGTGTCCTATTCCATCAAATTGTACGATTTTACTCTAGTAGTCTGCTGGAATTGCACCAAGTGGGGCCTGTAAAACAAGAGGAGCATATCTATTTGCCATGGCTATAAGCTGCGAGGGGCTAATATGTGGAGTTGAGGTACTGGAAGATGATACAGTTGTGGAGGATGAACTAGGACTAGTAAATGGCAGATGAGTAGTGCTAGGTTTATAAGGGAGTGATGGTATGAATGGTGGTGGGGAATGGACTTCAGAAGTCGAAGGGAATAATGGTGAAGTAAGAGTAGTGTGTGGTTGTTCAAAAAGCTTAGGGATATTGGCTGTACTAAGAGATGACTGTGGTGAATTCAAAATGTACTCATGAATTGATTTGTTGGATTTTTGGACTTCAAGGTCTGCAATAAACTAAAGATCTAGGACAATATTGTAAATTTCACTTTCAGGCTTTGATTTAAATAACGAAAAATCAAATTTCTCATGAAAGGGAAGTTCTTCTAAAAACAACCACTCATCAGGACATGAGTTGGCTTTAACTAAAGGTATGTAACTAACTAAACTTTCTTCCTTTTTGGATTTCCTTGAAATTAGGTTAGGATTATCAAATACTAGGGTAGGGTTTGGATATGGGTTAGCCCTAGTATAATGAGTTCTCCTTGAAGCCAGATTTTCAAAAAAATTCTAACAATTTTATGCGAGATTTTTTTTTTTTAAATAACTTGTAATAAATTACCTTAAGAGGCTCAAAATTCAAATTTAATAGTTTCTTAAAATTTTTATTAGGACTGAGGATTTGAATCCTCGGTGGAGTCACCACTATTTTATTACTTAGAATTTTCATTAGAAGTTATCAGAAGAAGGAAGAAACCAAGGTAACCACAAACCAATCTTTCACGCTTAGGCTCTAGCCAACCTAAGTCCAGAGAGGGCTCTCTCTATGTAGTTTAGCTTTGTTTTACTAGGATTTTAGGCTAGTTCTTAATGTCCATGGGGGTTTTGGTTTTGAATTTAAGGTTTGGTGGTGGAATCCTTGGAACAGATTGATAGCGCAGGGTCTTTAAGCCATTAGTCTATGGAGTCAACAAATGGATAGCAGAACCAGATCAGTTCATTAAAGGGAATATTCACATGGCAGGCTAGCAAAGTAAAAAGAAAATCTATAGGCCGAATGGGTGAAATGATCCTAACCAGTGTGAGGGAGCACTTAAGAATCCTTAGATCGGGGATAAAATGAAGAACCGGGGATAACCATGAACAAAGGGCAATTAATAATCCTCTGCTATAGATCATAAGGAATAACCTAAACTAAGGAGCAATCAAGAATTCCTTAACTTAGATTTGTGAAGAAAACATTCAATATGTATAACAGTCAAGACAGAGTGTAGTTAAGCAATTTCTAAAATATCAATCCATGTTATAGCATTCAATTTTTTAGAGATACAAATAAGATTATGGAAAACTCAAAGAAAAATAACATTGAATGCGAGAAAATACTTATTTGAACTTCGCTTTGCTTAAGAATCTAGTGAAATATCTGATCTTTATTCCTTGATCCAGCTAGTCGATCCAGTCATTGACACAATAGAATTTCATACTCAAGAACAATAACTCTATAGAAATTCTTGGAATCCACACTACATACTTCGAATGGTGAAGTATTTATACAAAAAAGTATTACAAAATATCTCAAAATATCTCGAACTGTTTTGAGATTAAATTTAGGAAATACAAATATCTTCTTGCAAGAAGATAGAGACAACTAATGAACTACTTCATGTTGTCCCTTTTATTATGGTTGTGCTGGCCTTTATGGTTGAAGTGTATCCTTTTATGGTGCCTTGCAATTTGTGGAGTTTTCACACTGGAGTCTTCTTTACTTTCATCTTTCCATTGATATTCTTTAATCCTCATACTCTTTGACCATGTTGTGTTGTTTTTACCTGTTTCACTTGACTGCCTTCATTTTTACTGTGTCGTAACTTTCTGTTGTAAATTTATCATAGTAGATCAGTTATATTTTCACACCATTTTTCTTCTAGTAATTTTATCTTCATCATCCTTCTATAGATCTCGTTAGCCTTTAGTATACTTGGAAAAATTTGGCTTAGTGAGGAATAAATGTTTGACCTCATGTTTTAGAAAAAACAAGTTTTGAAATGTGACATATAACACTTTGCCTATTGGCAATGCTTTTATGGATGAAGAGTTGGTCTGTTCCTTGGCCAACTTTCTGAGTTTATCAATATAGTCCAACTATGTCATGAGTTGGTCATTGATAACCATAGGACTGGGAAAAACTTTTGCTCTCAAAATCTAGAATTTAGCTCATGAACCTCTCAATGGCTACTTGCATATTATGGCATTTTTCTTCTAAATTAAGAATAAGGTTCCTCTTGGAAAGGACCTTCCTTATCTCCAAAATGGTCTCAGTCCTATCCTAGATGTTAAGCTCATGGATCTCATATCTATTCTTGTTGTTGAAGAAGTGGATGAGTCTATTTGCATCCTCACGCTTATCTCCCAATTCCTCTTTTGCTTTTAGGATAGCTTCTGTAGCTATCTTTACCAACTCTGTTTGTTCAAAAATGACTTGATTTGATGGCCAAATATCATTGACAAAGTCATTGATATTGGCCCACAACATTTGCTTGGTTTGTCCAAGTGGTTTGTCGAGTTGTTATGCTCCTATACTAATAGGTGTCATATTTCATGATTGACTTGATGAGCTATGTAATATGTTCATACCTTTTCTTGTTGCAAAGGTTTTCCATATTTTCAAAAAAATCAAAAAATTTTAAAAAATGTAAAGAGGGTATACCCTAAAAGAAAAATCAAAGGGTAAAAAGAATAAAATGGTCAGAAAATGAGAAGAAATGAACCCCAAACAAAAATAGACCAGGAAAGTGTGCAAGTCTAAATGCCACTACTTTTTCATTTTCTGTAATAAACAATTGTGTGCAGCTTGTCATTTTTTCCACAATTCATAAAGAGTCAAACTGTTTAAACTTGGCTAATTCATTTTTCAATTTCATGTTGTAGAGATAGAGAATAAAATCCGACCAAACTGTTTAATCTTGGCAGATAAATAGATAGGTAGAGTGAATAAAAGGAGCTCAATAGTTTAATATGAGCCCTTGGATGTAATAAGGTTAGACTTATATAGATTTCTATATGTAAAAGAAAAAGTGTGATAAGGGTTTGCCAGTTCAAATGCACCCTAATTAAGAAGAAAAAATGTCAGGCTAAAGTAGGTAGGATAGGTAGATGACGTTGCAGAATGACACTTGTGATGAAAAATGCTTCTAAATGTGTTTATATTTACTTTGATCACCAATGCAAGGCGGATATTACACCTGATGCAATTCAAGAAAGATAACGTCAAATAAATAATTTCCATTCACATTTTTCCCTAACGATTTCACTAATTTCCCCCTCAAGTATTAAGGACTTTGAAAATCAAAGGGGCTCAGAGCATTTCTCTGACTTCTGGAGGGACCGAACCCTCAGCCCAATGATCTAAAAGCCTAAGTACTCAAAAATCATCCATCCATCATTCATTTCATTTCATAAAGTTTTCCTAAGTAAAAAACCTATTTTACTTAGGAAATACATAATATCACTTGAAAACCCCTTTAGCCTAAGTTTTAAATGTAAATTCTTAACATTTTAACTTGGAACTAATCATTTTATTTCATATTAACTTTAACTATTATTATATAACTCCCAAAGAAATTTTAACCCTTCCCGTATTATGTAATAATATGTAAAACCCCGACATTTTATATAATTCCTGCCCCGGTTAAATATAACCATAAAATACTGCTTAATAGGGATTAATAAATTTATTCAAAATTTATTAATAACCTTACCTGCTCCACAAAATACGGGATTAATTAACCATTTGGGTTAATTAATAACCATCCCCCGACCAATCAAAACGCCCCTGATACAATTAAAACTTTGTTTATTATGCCGGGCCCGCTGCATTAAATCCCCGCCACATCCCACGCCCGTCAGCCATCCAATCATCGCCTTTTCATCCAACGGTTGATGGCGATATCATAACCCCCTTGGTGAATGCACTTTAACTCGCGATCACCAGGAGATTTTTTGCCATACCCCCGCCATGCATCGCACTGCCAATATCTTCACTCGCCCTTAGCCCAAAACTGCCTAGCCTCAAAAGCAGTG
This sequence comes from Pinus tabuliformis, assembly GCA_031772625.1. Taxonomy (NCBI): domain Eukaryota; kingdom Viridiplantae; phylum Streptophyta; class Pinopsida; order Pinales; family Pinaceae; genus Pinus; species Pinus tabuliformis. Next base: position 785,070,831 of record CM062816.1, read on the forward strand.
CAATGCAAACCGCTTACCACCCTCCGAGTAACAACAAGATGTCACATCCAGCTTACGTCATCCGCCCAACAAATGTACAAAGTCCTACCAACCTGAATTTCGTTAAATACAATGATAAAATGTCATTTTCATGGTAATGCACTACATCCCAAGCTCCCATGCAAATTAATGACCGAGTCCACTATTTCAGCTTCTCAACTGCCACCTGGCCAAGAGACTACAGCATGAGCTTCGCAGCCTGTCAATCAACCTGCCATTGTACGGTTTTCCTCTTTATCACATGTATTTATCCATTTTGCCCTACAACCTTGCAATTTTAGTTTTCCATTGAGAATTCTACTAGAAAAATCCGAATCCAAGGTAAAAACATTCTGTAGCTGCCATAAAAAGACCCTAAACCTGTTGCTTAATCCATTTTTCCACAGAAAGCCTGAATTCCAGTTTGAATACACAAGAACCGAATATGGAAACTCCCATAGCCCTAAATGCCGCGCCCATGAATGCACCCCATAAAGACTTAGATTATCTACCTCTAGTTGACAAAGATTTTCAAATAAAGGATTTATCTGGTGATAGGAACCATCTTCAGGCCTTCTGCCAAGTCAGAGATAGCTATCTAAACAAGTCTAACATTTTTGGATTGTGGGAATCTAACCTTCCCATGTATTTCCTCCCCTTAGTCCGTGTTTTCCCAGACATCATTCATCAGTGATGTGCCAACTAATACCCTGTTCATAGAGAAGTTATGTCCCCATCCCAAACTATTCTTTTTCCCATAACTGCTAAGTCCATTAATGAAATGATACAGTTCCACTCCACTCAGCCCCTTTCTCCTCTTTCCATGGGGTATCTACTCGAAAAAGCATCTCAATTGCCCACATCAGAGATAAGCCATATTGCTCAGATCTTCATGCTACCAGAGTACTAGCCTAAAGGCCCACCTCCTTATCTACTAACTTTTTTACTGACGCTGGCAGACTCATTGTTGGCATGAGATCCCTGATCATGGGATTTAACTCTATTGAATATGTTGATGAGATCACCTTAGTTTTACTATCAAATTTTACTCTACGACAGCCCCCTGCTGTCAGATATGACAATGCCACTTTCATTGCCAACAAAATCCATGATCAATTCATGAATTTGGATAGGGAAGGAGTCTTCAAATATACATCTTTTATATACCATCTTTTGTTGTATCATCAACTAGACAACTTTCCTTTCCCCATCATGAATTTGGACTCAAAAGGGAATCGAAGGTCTGTGATTTTTTGGAGTTCCATATTTCATAATACATGTGAGTCCCCTTACACTTATAATGAGTTCATTGACTGGTTTGTACATCCAGTAACCACTTTATTGATAGGAATTTCCCCTCCTAGGATCACTGGTGACATGAGGAAGATTCTGCAGCTCTCTGAACAGTACAGGATAGGTGACTGGTACCTGTACAAAAATCACACAGAAATCAGAATGTATGGGTGTAAACTTTGCCCTTTCAAGTTACCTAAATATGTTCCCATGAGATTATTTGCACTAGAATATTTCAGACAGATCATAAATGCAGACTTAGTCCATTTTTGTAGTACAAAGAAAAAGGCTTAGCTAAGAATCAAGAACTAGTTAGGCCCTTTTGTCATCAATTCTAGGGATGCATGGCAAGAAGCTGAAAAGATTTTAGAAGACCACCTTAAATGGAGGAAAAGTTTTTGGTGGGTTCCATATGACCCAAATAGTTTCATATGTCATAGAAGAGCAAAAAAAAGGCTATCAGTTTATATACATTATAAGATGCCAGAAATTGAACAGTGCAAATTAGGATGAATGGGTAGAAGGGTCCCTAATAGAAGAGATTAGTGAGCAAGAAAAGATGGAAAATGCTATGAAAGATCTTGAAAAAACCCTTAACCTGGACTCTTTTGGACAGGTATCATTCAAAATGCCTCAATAATCAAAAATTGGTACATCTTCTGCCGGAACTTCCCAACAGGCTGCACAAGAAGCCAGCATACCAGTTACAGTAACTTCCAAAGGAAAAGAAGTAGATACCACAGAGCAACCCATAATGACAGATCAACCTGGAATGTCCAAATAACTGAGTCAAGTACAAATTCCTCTAGCCCAAACTAAAGCAACATAAATTCCAGCATTGCAAACTCCTCTAAATGAGGAAAGAAACAAAAAGACGGATAGAGAAACCACCACACATATCAGTGGACCTAAAGAAAAGCCTGGAGCAAAGAGACAAAGACTGAATCTTCTTTCAGAAGAGGAAATCATTGAAGAAACCACAAAAAGTCTAAGAGCTGAAAGAGCAACTAGCCAGCAAACTCCTCCATTGGGAGGAACCTCAACTAGCTCAGAAAGGCATGAGATAGAAAGACAACACAGTGTAGAAGTGTCATCCAACGGACCACAAAGTAAACATGCCTCCGACATTAAGAAGACATTTACAGAGATAAAAGCCAGGACTGATCCAGTAAGGCTTCAAATTTATAATTAGTATCTGAAGATGGCCCCCACAAACTAGCAGAGATTAATGACTTATGATATTAAAGAAGGCAAAATCTTAATGAGTTATTTTAAGCCAAAGGTGCAACAACCCCAGTCGGTAGTAGCTTACCTCAGAATAAACTCGGAGGTCCTAACTAAAGATATTCGTCCTATGGATCAAATTGAACTTCACAAGCAGACTGGGGAAATGGTTTATTCCACACTGGCTAACAAAGCAATGATGGCCCATAAGTTACAAAATTCCTTAGACAATACAACTACTCAACTACACTTGGAGAAAGCCTCTTCTTTGGCCAAGGATAACAGAATCAAATATTTAGAAGAAATCATCATTGGATTGGGACTTGACCCCAAAAATGTGAAAGGTGTAGAAGCATTAATTAAGAAAAAAGAAGAAGACATTGCTTCCTTGAGGGAATAGCTAAAGTTACCTCCTTCAAGGCATCCACAGACTATTGAGGTTATCAAACTGAAATATGAAGAAGAAATGGTGGACCTACTCTTGAAACTCAATGAAAGATTGAATGATACAGAGAAGGCATTAGAAAAGGCTCTGAAGGACAGGTAGGGAGAGTCGACCTCTCAGCCTCCTGAAGTAATTCCCATAGTCTCAACAGCAGTCCCTTCTACACTTGGAATAGCATTGGCTCCAAACATCCCAACAGCCATAACAGAGGTGATTACAGGTACATCAACAGTAGGAATAACATGAGGCAGCAGTACTAATATTAGCACTGAATAATTGATAAAGGCAATGGAAGACATGAGGCTACAAGTGTCAGAATTAAAAAAGGTAAAAGAAAAGCTAGCTAAAATGGAAATAGATAATAATATTTCAAAGATAAATGTTGTGGAAAAAACAAGGGAGATCAAAGCATTAGAAAATAAAGTAAAAACACTAGAGAAAGATCTCACTTTTGATAAACCTCTGGCAGAGATCAAGAAAATTCTTTGGGCCAACATCATTCAATCTATAAATGATGTGTGGCCATCTATCCAAGTGATTTATGAACATATTGATTTAGTGAAAGTAGCACATGGAGCAATTAAACAAACAAAAGCACAATTAGGACAGATGCCTGAACAAGCCAACTGGCTTATACATTTTTTGAATACCAAAGATAAGGAACAACTGGAAGCACTTGGCATCCCAAACAGGACAAACACTATTTTGGAAATCAAAAGGGTTCTAACTAAAAGAACTTTGATGCAGAATATAGAGAGAAGATGTCAAGATATGCAGGTGGAAATCAATTCTTTTATGGAGAAGTTTATTGTCTTACAGAATAAAGGGCTACCAAATCCGTTGGTCATCAATAAAAGGTTAGTGAAGGACATTGATTATGTAGATAAATTGAATAAGTATACTGGAGATCAAGCGAGTTCATCAACAAGTGCATCAGGAATAAAAGCAGTCCCCACACGTCGAGTTCTCTATGACAACTTAGAGAAATTATTCTATATTGAACATGAGGTAAAGCACTTGTTTCAACTCCAACCTAATTTTTTCAGATATATAGAAACTGATGAGACTCTGAAAAAACTTTACCATGAAGTATTCGAAGGCCCTTCTCTCAAATATGTCCAAGCCTTTGATGCCACAACATGGTCTTCTCTCCAGGGACCACTATATTTTCTTCTCCACTTTCAGGAACCACGGAATTTTTGCACCCATCAAAAACAGTACTACCTTGCATCTTGTACAAAGTTCCAATTCGAACTCCCCTTATCAATACCAGTGTCCCCCAAACCATCTTGCAGGTATCCTTCTCAAACACTATTTTTACAACTGCATCATCCAACTTGCTTATAGAAAGCAAATTTTTGGCTAATGTAGGAATATGCAGAACACCCGGAAGTGTTCTAACCCTTCCACCTTGCAACTCCAACTTTACTTTTCCATGACCAACCATTCTAGCCTTTCTGTCATCCCCCAAGAAAACATCACCACCATCATATTTATCATACTCACAGAACCACTCTCTATGGGGAGTGAAGTGAAAGAATGCATATGAGTCAATCAACCATGCCTCATGATCTACATGTGTACTTGAAGAATCCAAACACACATCCCCACCTTCATCTGAGGTGGTTTTCACCTCTGCAGAAGGATCATCATCAAATCCCTTTCATTTATCAGGACCTTTAGATTTACAGTCCCTTTTGTAGTGCCCTTCTTTTCCACATTTCCAGCACACCACCTTTACAGGTTTTCCTGGATATTTAGATCTCCCTCTAGATTTAGATCTACCACTCGATGACTTATTTTTGTTTGTGTTCTGGGACCATCCTCGTATAGAAAAGGCATCACCATTCTTGTTCTCCATATTTTTCCATCGCATTTCCTTCGTCAGCAAGGATGAGACTATTTCATCAAACTACAAGGAAGCTATATTGCTACCTTGCAATAACGAGACTATCCAACGAATCTGGTAGAGAACACAACAAACTGATGCACTTATCTTCATCTGAAAATTCAATATCAATAGATAATAACTGACTTACCACAGTATTAAATGCATTCAGATGCTCTGTCACCGAGTTTACATCTTTCATCCTCTGGTTATACATCATTTTCCATAGGAACAATATATTCACCAGAGACTTAGATTGGTAAAAAGTCCCTAACTTGTCCCAGAAAGACTTCATCATAGCTTCCCCTGATATATTCAACAATACAAAATTTGATACACATAATCATATTGTGATCTTTGCCTTCCGATCCAACTTCTTCCATTCTTCATTGGACACTATCGTTGGTTTAATACCCAGATCTACCATGATCCATTGATCTTTATCCACCAACAGATCCTCCATATTGAGTTTCCACAACTAAAAACTCTGACCATTAAATTTCTCGATCTCTATATTTCCACTGCTCGCCATCTTCTTTTGCCACCAGAATCGATCCGACAGATCTCCCACTGAACAGGGTCTACCACACGCCTGAGCGAAATGTCTCAGTAATAAATGTGTCCCCTTGAAGCCAAAATAGCTCTGATACCAAATGTATGTTTTAAACCCGTACAGAAATTACTTGCATACAAATTCTAAAGCACAGAAAATAAAAAATGCGAGATCATAACACATAAAACACATATACACAGAGATTTTCCCCTGGATCCTGAAACCGGGACTACCATCTTGATTTTTCATTATGCTCCTTTCAATGTTACAATACATATTTATACATGTTGAAGCATCCAATACCATGGACCGAAAATCATCACATCCAAAACCATGGACCAAAGACTGTCGCATCCAAAACCATGTGCGGAAAATCATGCACAAAACCATAGGTAGGTCCGCTCGGACCCCATAGAGTGGGGTTACCTACACCCTTCAATCCCTCTGTAAATCCCCCTGCAACGCAATCAGCGCAATGAAGGGGGGGCTCTGCCCCCCTTCTAACCCCCCAGTTAACTACATGGGCTAGTTGTGGAAAGAATATAACACAACCCAACAAGAATTAAAAGTGAAATTCATACCCAATATAACAGATGCATAAATAGGAAATAAAGGTGCAGAAATTATAGAATACTTTTCTTTATTAATAATTCTAGATGATTACAGACTCGACTCGCCTTGCGCACTTAGCTACAAGGGTCCGTGCACTCAGCTACAGACTTCTAGGCCTCTCTACACTTAGTTGCAGAGCCTCTTCCTATGCTACTACCTAAGACTTAGACTTACAGTTTAGAGATATCTCGCATACATTTTCATTTATTCTTCCTTTGATATTAGATGTCTAGATGCCTTTGACTACTTAGAGCTTTGCTCTATTTATACAATCCCATGGTCTGCAGACCATGGGTTGATCTTTTACAACCGACATTACATTATGAAAATAAGGACAGACAACCCAATGACTCTTTAACAACTATGCACTTCGTGCCCACAAAATGTGGAGTATTTACATTGGAATTACCAAACTGGACCAACATCTAGGCTCTAAGCCCCAAAACTTCCCTTGGGGGATCCCACACCCAATAGGCCCCCAACATAAACATCATGACTCTCCCTCGAGTCACTCCGTAGGTGCAGAGATCTTAGCGCGAAGACCTCCCAACTCTGTTTAAATCCCTACAACTTCAGCAGCACACTGAGCAGTTTCCCACTGGACTTCTTCCACATGCTGGTCGATGACTGCTGCTATTGAAATTCTCCCCTGAATACTCTGGTGAATAACTTGCAGTTGTGTGAAATTTTCTTCAATGGAGACTGTAATTTTATATTCCTCATCGATCCATGGCTGTAGATGTACTTTTAAGATTGCTTCCTTATGCCGAGCGACGTCCACCTATTCCTTGAGTGCCTTTGCCTTCTACATCCTTGCAAGCCTCTATGTAAGGGCAACCATCTATGTGGTCCCTTCTACTTCGTCATATTTATGTTGTATCTCGCACACCTCTATCTCTAGGCACTCTACATTCGGGTCCTCCTACGAGGTAGTTTGGACGTCGAATGACTTCTCGAACAGCCGCATCCAGTCTGCCACTGCACTGTCAACCACCGTTGTTGCCACTATAACAGAAGTAGTTTGCTATTCCTTGATTTCTAGCAGAGTTGAAGGCTGAGCCTTCAACTACAGTTCTATGATCTGCAGGTTCAGCTCCAGCTGAACCCTGGCCATCTCTTCTCTAGCATCGCGCACCCCTATGGTCAATTTTCAAACACGTGCCTCCACTGATTCTTCTGCCTGAATGTCCAACTCCGGGACCATTCGGTAGGCTTCCTATATCACCTACATAATCTACTAATTCTGCTCGGCTGCCTCATTGTGCTGCAGGACAACTATTCAATATTGATGCGCTACTCTCTCATCACCTGCAATGTGCGAAGTTTTGTTGTGCGAAGTTCCACGGTGACTCCCTCTTGCAAGAGATAGAGTGTCTCCCCAGGGAGCATGGCCATATTTAATCCGACCCCTTTCAAACCACTAATCGTGGCCTTGTTGGCCTCCTTCTTTGTAGTAAGTTCCCCATCCAGTAGCACTATCATGTTGGTCACCCTTGTGTGCAATATTTCCTCGGCATCCGAAGTGCCAATCGCAAGGCTCGTGGATGTAGAGTTGTAACAAGGGTCTCTTTCACCTCTAGTTATGCCACATTAATAAGTCAATCCGGGAACGGTTTTTTATTGCAAAGAGTATCTCAATCCGAGGCTATTCGTCAGAGTAATTCTTAGTAGTACAGTGTTCAGAAAATACAAGGGCAATTGGATGCTAGACTAGACTACTTTAAAGGCATAAAATCACACAAGGTAGCTTATCAGTCAAGGGTGCGGAAGCGATAACCCATCCCTCTAAAAACTGATGGAAAGAAAATTAGAGCATGGACCATAGGTCTGGGAGCTAAGCAGTGACAGCTGAGGCACTCTATAGCCTTAGACCTTCTCTCACACCAAAGCAGCAATTGCAAGTAAATAGAATGGCAGAAAGTAAAATGGAACAGCAAACAAGAAATGGAACAACAAGTCTGAAATAGAACAGCAGTAAATGGAACAACAGTAAATGGAACAGTAATCAAATAAACTAAGCCTCGCGAGTCAGAACTAAACTTGCTCTATTGAGCCAAACCACATTCTGCAATAAAATAGCAATCTTCTCTCTTAAAGCAAATCAGATGAAATATATTTTACTGATAAATTATGGAACAGCAAGCATCAACCATATACACACATACCACACTAATATAGCAATCTGATGGTCAGAGAAGATATGACAATGTTTCCAAATAGAACAACATTACTTCTGGATTCCAACGAGTGGGATTTCACACGAATCCAATAACAGTAATATTCAGTACAAATGCTCTGTAACAGAAATAGCTGGCTTAGACTGATAACATGCAATCAACTCTGAAAGGATTCACTCATATGATACAGAGTCACTATATTAATCTCCTGAAGAAACCATTAATGGATTAGTCGGAACAGAGCATGGAATAGCATATAAAAAGTATGTCAGATTGCTGAGCAATAGAGATAAGCAAATCACGTAGAAATCAAATTATAATGATACAAAAGCAAGTGTCCTTCGGAGCCGGGCCCTTAGCTTCCAATGGTACACTGCCTTAGATTACTCCAGACGCATAAACACCAAGTCTTTTATATTAACGCATCAACAAACGTACAACAAACCAAGTCTCAGTGAGAGTTGATGATCAAAGTTTAGTCTGAAACTTAAGATTACATAAAAAAAGCCCTTTTGCTAAACAGTGTTGTTCCTTTTTATAAAAGTAATGGCGGAGGTATCTAGGTAACAAAAATAAGCAAAACAACGATCCCTCAAGATCAAAGATCCTGAGGGATTCGCCAAGCCGTTAATCCTTTGCTTTTCTTTCCCTGTTCCGCCGAATTGGTAACCCTTCTTTCTTCCCTGGGTCATTCTGCTTCGATCTGTTCGATCTCGTTTGCATCTGGTTTCCTTCTAGAGGGACAACAGTTATTCCTCCTTTATCTTTCCTTTTTGGACGGCAGCTCTCCGTTTCCACCTTTTCCTGCATAGAAAAATGACAATTATCAGCGATTAAGCTTTCCATACTAATTCTCACACATTCTATTAAAATTATTTATTTCTTTAAGTTCATTATGCAGAAAGGGTTACAATTGTTACTGAAAAGTCACTAAATTGTTCGTCAAAAACATACCTTTCCAGTGCTCCACACACCCCCCTGCTTACCCTGTTTCATGCCCTCATGAAAACATTATAGTTGACATGCAAGGCGGTGAGTGAATAGGCTGGAGAGGGAACTTCGTGTGGAGGCCTACAACCGTGATGAGCAACTAGATCGTCAAAGAACTGATTTGTTTGACCTTCAGGAATTTCATACAAGGCCTGATATCCGGGTGCAGGATGCCAAATGACTAGACTACGAAATCGCTACCCTAACCAGGATGGTCCTACTTGCAAAATACGCTCGCCATAAAGGTTCAATCGGCTGGCAGCTAGCTCAAAATTTTCATATTTGAACGGTTCCCTGAGCTGGATGTTTGGGTTAGAAGTCCAGTATCGGAATTTTGCAGCATCGATGGCGAGGTCTTTAATAGTCAGAAAATATTCTAGATTTTGTCGGATTAGGTCCTCGTGCATGGGTCCTAATGTCTCCATAACACCCGGGGTTCTCATAAGGTTCCTATGTGCTCTCCATAACAGCACTGGGTCTCTAGGCTCAGCTCTTACCCACAAGTCTAGGCTATTTTCCTGTCTTTGAAAAGTGTTATAAGCTCTGAGCCATTTTAGCTGATTAACCCCGAATGAAACGAAGGCTTGCAACTGTATGTCCCCAACAAAAGGGCCAGGATTTAAATCAGTTTCCTGGTCTAGCACGAGGTTATGCAAGTAAAATTCACACAATAATATTTGAACCTTAATTCCATAATGCTTGCAACAATCTATAAAATCATTAACAGTATTGATTTGTATAGGGGCACCTGCCCTGACAGCTTTTATCTTTAATCGTAAATATTGTTCAAGAAAAAATAAAGCATAGTTTTTAGCAGGGGCCCTACAGACCAGAACGTCATTATACAAAGAACACACAGTGTCCATCTGCCTAACAATAATATCTAATCGACGAGTTACCTTGGCAACCTTTTCTTGCTCCTTTTTCCAGCCTTCGAAGGCCTGGCTCTCACACTGACTCATATCCCGAAGTTGCTGTTGCAAATCTTCATATTTCTCCCGAGGGACTGTTTGTTCTCTTAGCTGCTTTGCTGTTGAGTGACACTATGGATCACTATCAATCGAATCAATCCATGGTGGCTAACAACTGCTTCTACGTGCTGTGCCGTTTTCAGGCTTCGGGCCGCATCATGCAATAGTGAATTTAAAAGTGCAGGCAGATTTACAGAACATTTTTCTTTCAAAACAGCTAAGAGTTTAAGATGACGTGGTCTTACTACGTCTTTCCTTCCTTCACAAGTAATGTAGCTCTGTACTATCTTTCTTAATTCGGTCCAGGGTTCTCCTAACGTTGCTGGCAGAACTCCCTTCCCCTTCACTATCAAGCTTTGACCTTCATCCTGGAAAATCTCCATAATATTTTGTAGTCTTTCTTTCCTCAGCGTCCATACAGGTCCGGTGGTTGGTAGTCCTGAGACTTCTGCAATTACATCATCAGTGACCGCTATCCGCCTTTCTCTTACTATGGAGTAGTCCTCCTGCAAGTTTTGCAGAAATTCCAACGCCACTGTCTCGTTTGATTCTTGTAGGCGACTGAAATAATTCAGCCATCCAACCTTTTCCAGGATCTCCTGGGCAACAGCAGAGACTTTCAATTCCTAAGGTTCGCTTCGTATTGCCTTTCCTCCCATGGTTCCACTAAGAATTTCCAATGGAACAACAACTGCCTGTGCTGTTTTGAGACACAGAGAAGGTGAACGTCGCAAAAAAATAGAGTATGCAACAGAAATGGATTGTGGATGGAAACTTTGCGTAAAATAGAATTATCATACCGTTAAACCATGCCATACCTTCGTACACTATCTACCCTGAATGGTGTGCTGACACGTAACTCGTGGAGTAATGAGATTACCTTCCCCCCCCCCCGCGATGTGATAGGTTGCCCCAGACGTCAAATAGAGGAGCAGCAGCCATCGTGTAACCAGTTATAAAGGAACAGCATATAAAATTACGCCATGTTTTAGATGGACAACGAGATACCGAAATCGAATATAGTGGTGAGTATTCCCGCCTGTCACACGAGTGACCGGGGGTTCGATCCCCGGCAACGGCACCAAAATGTAGAGCTGTAACAAGGGTCTCTTTCACCTCTAGTTATGCCACATTAATAAGTCAATCCGGGAACACTTTTTTATTGCAAAAAGTATCTCAATCCGAGGCTATTCGTCAGAGTAATGCTTAGTAGTACAGTGTTCAGAAAATACAAGGGCAATTGGATGCTAGACTAGAATACTTTAAAGGCATAAAATCACACAAGGTAGCTTATCAGTCAAGGGTGCGGAAGCGATAACCCATCCCTCTAGAAACTGATGGAAAGAAAATTAGAGCATGGACCATAGTTCTGGGAGCTAAGCAGCGACAACTAAGGCTCTCTACAGCCTTAGACCTTCTCTCACACCAAAGAAACAATTGCAAGTAAATAGAACGACAGAAAGTAAAATGGAACAACAAACAGGAAATGGAACAGCAAGTCTGAAATAGAACAACAGTAAATGGAACAGTAATCAAATAAACTAAGCCTCGCGAGTCAGAACTAAACTTGCTCTATTGAACCAAACTCACATTCTGCAATCAAATAGCAATCTTCTCTCTTAAAGCAAATTGGATGAAATATACTTTACTGATAAATTATGGAACAACAAGCATCAACCATATACACACACACCACACTAATATAGCAATCTGATGGTCAAAGAAGATATGACTATGTTTCCAAATAGAACAACATTACTTCCGGATTCCAACGAGTGGGATTTCACACGAATCCAATAACAGTAATATTCAGTACAAATGCTCTGTAACAGAAATAGTTGGCTTAGACTGATAACATGCAATCAACTCTGAAAGGATTCACTCATATGATACAGAGTCACTATATTAATCTCCTGAAGAAACCATTAATGGATTAGTCGGAATAGAGCATGGAATAGCATATAAAAAGTATGTCAGATTGCTGAGCAATAGAGATAAGCAAATCACGCAGAAATCAAATTATAATGATACAAAAGCAAGTGTCCTTCGGAGCCAGGCCCTTAGCTTCAAACAGTACACCGGCTTAGATTACTCCAGACGCAGAGATGAAATAAACACCAAGTCTTTTATATTAACGCATCAACAAACGTACAACAAACCAAGTCTCAGTGAGAGTCGATGATCAAAGTTTAGTCTGAAACTTAAGATTACATAAAAAAAGTCCTTTTGCTTAACAGTGTTGTTCCTTTTTATAAAAGTAACGGCGGAGGTATCTAGGTAACAAAAATAAGCAAAACAGCGATCCCTCTTGCTTAACGGTGCTGTTCCTTTTTATAAAAGTAACGGCGGAGGTATCTAGGTAACAAAAATAAGCAAAACAACGATCCCTCAGGATCAAAGATCCCGAGGGATTCGCCAAGCCATTAATCCTTTACTTTTCTTTCCCTATTCCGCCGAATTGGTAACCCTTCTTTCTTCCCTGGGTCATTCTTCTTCGATCTGTTTGATCTCGTTTGCATCCGGTTTCCTTCTAGAGGGACAACAGTTATTCCTCCTTTGTCTTTCCTTTTTGGACGCCAGCTCTCCATTTCCACCTTTTCCTGCATAGAAAAATGACAATTATCAGCGATTAAGCTTTCCATACTAATTCTCACACATTCTATTAAAATTATTTATTTCTTTAAGTTCATTATGCAGAAAGGGTTACAATTGTTACTGAAAAGTCACTAAATTGTTCGTCAAAAACATACCTTTCCAATGCTCCACAGTGGACACTATACTAGCTTGTGGAGTGTGTACACAAAACTCCTGCAACTCGGTCCCGAGAGCCCCCAATACCAACTATTGTTGTTCCTCAAACTACTGGAGGGCCTCTCTGGTCACATGCCTAACCATTTCGTCAATATCATTCAAATCCCCCTCAGTGAGGGTGATTGGGTCGAAAGAAGTCTTTTATGTCTTTGTCTTCTTTCGCGGCACTATCTACTCTCGTGGTCGCAGGCGCTTGAGTTGGGTGGATGTTGTGTGTGGGTCCACGCCACCTTGTTCTATGTCTATCTCTAGTTTGGGCGAAGGTACTTCTATCCTTCACACTATTCTACTACTATTTTCTGCTGCTCTGCCAACTTCGCAGCATCATACACTACCTCGGCCTTAGCCACTGCTTCTTCTTTCCTCCGCTTTTCCATTAGCTGCGCCATCCGAAGTTTTTTCTCTTCCTTCTTGCACTACGTGGCGAACTTCTTTATTTCCACCACGGAGCTAGCTAGAGTGTGCCACTCCGGTGGCTAAGACTCAAGGACTATGAATATCACATCATGAGTCGACAAATACAATAAATCATGTTGCGTCTTCGTAGGGTCCTTCCACCCCCTGATGAAGACATGGTGGAAATCTTCTTTGAACTCTGAAAAGATCTACAAAATTTTGTAGAATGTGGGTGATAACAGTGGCTTACGATTGATCCCCATTCGGGTATTCATCTCCATTAGTATCCAAAATATCTTTCTCTCCTTTATCCTCTGTGCATCCCTGGTCACCCACAGTGAAGCGTACTTCGCTGCCTCTAGAAGGTCCGACGCAACTGAAGGGAACTGCCTATCTTTGAGTAGCTCCCATCCAACTAGTACGATTGACAATAGGAGCCATGTGTAATGAAAGGTTTGTCGTGCTACTGTGCCTTGCGACAATTCCCAAGAAACTCGCCGCATAGGTAGTTCACCCAGTTGAACCGGAAGCCTTCTACACATTGCACCGCTAGTGCAACCATTGGTGCAAGCACCTCATCCACATGGCACTTCCACATCACCTTCCCTACCAATATTTGTTTCACGACCTTGACTGTAGGGTTGATACTGGAGATGTCATACCCTCACTTCTTCTTCTCCAACTTAAACTTCGTTTTCATTTCGTCTACAAGGGACAACTCGCCACCTTTTCCCTCTAAAATGTTTGTTGGATCCTCCCCTGAGCAAGGTAGCCGTGTAATCCGGTGAATTAGATGGTCCATGATGGGGATGGGCTCCTCTAGCCACAAGCACCCATCATGCACCAAGTAGAGCAATTGCCTGATGACGAAAATGGTCACTAGGGTGTGGTGGTAATGTTTCACCTAGAGTAAGTTCAATAATCATGTTTTCTAGACACCTCTGAGCCATTTGCAAGCTCCGATTCAATCATTCTAGCCATCGCATCCATCTTCTGGTGCATTAGCTTCACATTCACTAAATGCGGGAACTTCTCGTGGTCTGCGAGGTCCCAATCTTAAAATTTCAACATGGGAACCCATCCCAAGTGTGCTCCGTTAAAAATAATATCATCTGGGAGTAGCGGAGTTTGCAGAGAGCTCTTTCTCTCATCTATATCCTTCGGCACCTTGGCTTTACCATTGCGCAGAGGCACATATTCAGGTAACCAAGTAATAGGGTCTGCACCCTCCGTTTCAACTTCCATCTCTACATCCTCGCCCTCCTCATCCACCAAGATTTCTTCAAACTCTTCGTTGGCCTCCAGATTAATAGCCTTCCCCTTTTCCTGCAAGGTGAGCTTGGTCCTCTGTGGATTTCTTGGGGAGATGCACACTGGGATCATGGCCTGCTTATCCTTCTTGGGTCTCAGTGTTCGTGGTGATTTAGGGACCTCAATGATTATTCTGACACTCTCTAGGGCTTCCACTTCCACAATTTCCTACGCAACTTCCTTGGCTGTCACTACTCCTATGTCCATGGCTTCTTCGGGTGCTGACATAGTGCTACTCCATAGTTCTTTCAATGTCTCTAGTAGTTTCTCAAACAACGAATTCGCTTTCAGAGTCTCGAATAAGTCTCAGTTCATGAATACTCGAGTGCACAACAACTCAGTTCTCAAATTTCCAAGTGTTGTTTGCTGGACAACCACTTGTAATTTATAGTGCCTTTTGAATTTGAATTCAACCATTTCCCCCACATTCAGTCCATTAATGCTATATTGGCAGAAAATTTCAAGAATCTAGCCCATAAAGTTCGCCTTAAATGCCTGTTACCCACTCCATTTGGCTTCAAAGCAAGCATCAAATCGTGAATAGTGACTTTAACGGTCACTTTTCAGTAGACCTTTGTGCCCCCACAACTATCTTCACACTATTGCAGACCCTGTGACACTTCATTACTACGCGCAGTCCTAACATCGCGTAGCTCTCGGGCAGTGTAGTTTATAGTCCCACGCCTCCTTTCAACTACCTAGAGCATTAACATTGTGCTACTTCCATATAGTCACATCACCGGATCACCGGTGTATGGCTTCAAGTGACTGCCAATCACCTTTCCTGGGAAGGGTTCTCCATTTAACTTGACCAGTTGTACTGCACCTCTGTTGGTAATCTCCTTAATAATATATAGCCCTAACCAATGCATCTTGAACTTCCCTGGGAATTTATCAAACTTATTATCATACAACAACACCAGATCATTTACCTTGAATTTGCATAGCTTGATGTGTCAGTTGTGCCATGATTTTTCATGATGTTTTTGACCTGTTGGTGAAATCCAGCCAAAAATCGATCTTCTTCGAGCTCATCTAGCTATGTGAGCCTCTCCTCCAGGGCTCTGTGGTCCATCATACCTGTGAGCACTGCTATGCATAGACTAGACATGATGTATTCCATAGGCATTACAGCTTCCACTCCATAGACAAGCCTAAAAGTTGTCCGTCCTGTAAGTTTCTTGCATGTCATTCAATAAGCCCATAACACTACAGGTATGCATAGCTCCCAATCACCTCATTGCACATTGCATACCTTGGTCAGCATGTTTCCAAGAACTTTGTTGAATGCCTCCAATGTCTCGTTATCCTATGGGGGATAAGGTGTGCTCCTTTCATTATACACCTGAAATTCCTTGGTTAGTGTGCTGATCGTCTCATTCAGGAAGTGTGTATCGTGATCACTCGTTAAGATCTTTGGACACCCAAATCACATCAGTACATGTTCAAATAGAAACTTAGCGGTGGTCACACCTGTGCAATCCTTCACCGTCTGTGCATCTACCCAATGGGTCAAGTACTCCGTTGCAGTGATAATATACCTCGCGCTTATCTTTCCTTGAGGTTTAATGGGTCCTACAAAATATACTAACTATTTTTCAAAAGGTTGCAATGCCATTTGTGGATTCAAAGGCATTTCATCCCTCCATGATGGCCTGCCTGTTCTTGACATACATCACATGCCTTGCAATATGCTTTTGAATCCTAATGAAGGGTTGGCCACCACAACCCTATGCATAGAATCTTCTGTGCAGTTGCTCTTCCTGCATAATGTCCTCCCGTGGCACCCTCATGAGCATTCGTGAGGTTGTTGGTTCGTTCAAACTCATGTACATACCTTCGTCGTATTTCATCATTCCCCATCTTGTATATATGCCTAGCAATGATAGAGAAGTCTGCCACGCACACCACTAATTCCTTCTTTTGTTCGATAGAGTATCCTTCGAGAGAAGTTCCAGATGTTATAAAGTGTATTATATCTTCGAAATGTCTATCTGCTATGTGCATAGGAAAGAGTTGCATGTTAGGTAATCCTCCCTCCAAACTAGTAGCTTCCTCCCCTGTCTCGATGTGCGACAGATGATCTGGTCCTGTGTTCAATCATCTAGGCTTCACAAAAACTTCAAAAGTGTACTCTTGGAACAATAAAATCCATCTGCAAATTCGCACGCCCCCCCCCCCCCCCCCAACACATGCTTATTGACCAGGTATTATAGCGCGGAGTATAGGTGCACCTGCTCAGGTTGGGGCTTTACTTCATAGACTTGCATCCATGTGTGTGAATCATTATACCTGGGTTACTTGTCTGTCAATTGCATCTTAGGCTTCCCAAATCGTGTTTGCATCATTCTCCTATACTCGCGCCAATCATCAAAGCTTCCTTTATGCATACCCCACCATCTTGTAGGCGTAGCATGCTGCACCCAGTCTAAGGCCTGGAAGTGTTGCTTTTGTAGCACCTCCCTTTCAAATGCATCCAAGAAGGTATCTACCTCACTTAGACCATTATGAGTAGGAAAAGTTCTTTCTTCTGACGACACACAACGTAGCAACTGGGTCATCATATTGAAATTTAGTGTAGTTTCCTCGTGTAACCGATTCTGCTAGCGTTCTACTTCATTATCAGAATCTGAAGTGCAAGAACTCTCGTGCTCCCATGTAATCAATCCATCCATGGTGTGATTCACCTAGTATTAGTCTCACGCTATTATCTTGTAGATGTAGTCCATATCATCATCACTCTCATAGTCACAGACAGTTTCCGTATAGCACGATCCTTCAGTAGGATCCAGAGGTATTATTACGTGCAGTGATTTCTTTTCAAAGATCATCTTTTTCTTCTTCAGATTAATTACCCCGTTCATATCAGTGGCCCAATCAATTCCTAAGAGCGTAGGGTAGGGATTGTTTTCATCAACAATCTCTATCACTTCAAAATCTTCCAGCGTGCTCACTCCCTCAATATCCATAGTTATTTCCTACAATCGCCCCATGGGTATGATTTTCTGTTGGTTCACCATTCTCAGTGGAATCGTAGACCATTAAAACGCGGGTCTTCCCATTCAATCCCTTGTCTGTTTCGATAAAACATTTGCATCTAATCCCAAATCCATGATGAATTGCTCCATTTCCTATTCTTCGTTCTATGTGGTGAGTATCATTTCACACCCCATCCTTGTTTTATGTTTTCTGATCTTTCGAACTATGTGTAGTTCACCTGGCGCAGTCCCAGCACATCTGTTGATGAGTTCCTGTAACCCTTTCACAGCCTTAATGTCACACAGTAACTTCATACAAGTTTCCATGAAGGTTGTGAGCACAGAGTGGTCCATCTATGGCTCAGGCTTATCTTTTCTTCCTGACATGGAGGCCTTAGCGAAGCTCTTCTTAGCTTCCATGAAGGTTTCTCGAGCGCACTCCCAATCAAACTCAACTTCTTTCGTCAGGGCTTTGCGAACCTAGATGTTGTCTTTTGGTTGTTTCCCTTTGTCATCTCCCATCGCGATTCCACTTCGGAGCACAATATTTACATTCAGATCTTCCTCGCACAAGTCAGACCTCATCGTCTACAGGTTCTGAGTCGAGGGAGGTGGTATCGCTCGTTTGTCACGTATCCTAGATATCAGCGCAGGAGAATATTTTGTCTCATGATCAAACAACGTGCAATACTTTCACGACATATGCATTGGATTAGTGAAATCGTGGGCATAGTGTCCTAGCCCTCTGCAATTGTAGCAAATCAACTATCTGCGACCTCTACCGGGTCCTCTTCCTCGACCTCGTCCGCGCCCCTTAAATCCTATCTGTGCCATCCCTGCATTCTGGTCAAGGGGTCGCGTTTTGGCCTCAACCCTATAGGCAAGAGTTCTATCCATCATTAATTCATAGCTCTTACAAGTACGCTCGTCATGTCCCACCGACGTACAAAAGTTACAGAACAATTGTTGCGGAGCTTGCGTATACTTCTGTAACAAGTGGCAGTTATCCATGGCATGCTTTCTGGCTACTTGACAGATAGCACACCAAAAAGCAGGAACCATGCTAGGTCCTGCTTGAGATTTCACCCTTAGAAGCATCGATCCTCCTCCTACAAGGTAATTTGTAAAGACCAGACGGTGGTCTTTTTCATGACCCTGACTCTTGCATTTCAAGCACCATACTTCTTCACGCACTTTTAGTTGAACCGTCATGTCCTGCTTCAAGCTTTGCATCTCAAGGCACAGATTCTTCAGCTATGCATGGATCTGCTAGACTCCCAGATTAGGATCTTGCATCAGGGTCTCATGTAGTCTCATAGAAATCTCTAAGGCCTCTGCCTAAGTTGTTATCTTCTACTACGACAACGCACTCCTTAGGTGTGGTAGTAGCGAAGCTACAAACCACTCGCGATGTTTTCCATCTGTCAGATTCATATTGGCTTCACGAATCATACATTTCAGCCTTTGATCTAGTTCCAAAGGTGTCTCACCTGGTAGCATCATGATTTATTTGAATCCAATAATCAACTGCACTACATATTTAGGCCCACTAAATTCCCTATTTAGTGCTGCTTCGATGTCTGCTACTCTCGTATTTGGGTTATCGTTGGAGTACTTAATATATGAGGTTAGCACACGATCCTGTAGTGTGTTAACCAATGTTTCTTTCTTTATATGGTCATCTCTAACACCTTGAGATTCCAATATAGCCTTCACTACGAACCAGAATTGTTCTAGATCCTCATTTCCCAAGACTTTGAACAAAGGTAACTTCACTGTGTTCACCATAGTGAATCATGGTGGTGGTGGAGGTGGTACGGGTGAAGATGGAGGTGATGGCAATGAAGCTGGTAGTGGTGAAGGGGCCATTTTCTGGACCCTTATTTCCTTCATTCCTGTAAATTCTTCGGCTTCAAGTAGACCCGAACATCAATGTAACTACATAACCTGCTTTTCGCACAACAACATTTTAATCCAAGTATTCAAATATTTTACGTACGTATCTCGTGGTCCTTGGAGGAAGCGTCGTTCTACCTCACTATAGCTGACTAAGGTGTCGACTACGAACTCATTAACAAATCCTCCTATAATGTGATCAAGACAATGATCGACGATGTGTGCGCTCTTATCCTATGATGCTTCCAACCTTTTCACTAGATCAGGGGTCCACACAATAGGACCGTCACGTTTCCACCTTCCTTGGCTATCTGCTAGCTTTGTGATACACTTGTATAGCTCAGTAGGGAAGGACGTGAAAAACATTTTGTGGATCTCCGTATACAGGTAGCTATCTAACCATTGTTCTTTTGAGAGTCGCTGGTTTCTGTTTTCCTACACTCTGAATCCATGAATTTTTCTGTCCAACCAGCCTTCAATTTCTTTCTTAGTTGGACTCCAATGATATGACATCACACATCCCTTATGTAGATTCTGGTCTTGGCAATGGAACCACTTGTTGGCTTGAAGGGGCCTTACCCTGGTTTAGCGTTAGTTAGCCAAACAAATCCCTATATTACTAGCCCTTTTAGCATCAGCCCATAGAGCAAGGACTGAAGTCTCACTTGATGTAGTATAGGGGGATGCTCGAAACAAGTTTCTACACCCTTGAGATGGTATGATGTCGGTTTATTCCAACTATT
The DNA here is from genome assembly GCA_031772625.1 of Pinus tabuliformis. Taxonomy (NCBI): domain Eukaryota; kingdom Viridiplantae; phylum Streptophyta; class Pinopsida; order Pinales; family Pinaceae; genus Pinus; species Pinus tabuliformis. The sequence continues at coordinate 785,091,137 of CM062816.1, forward strand.
CCTACCTTGATGTAGCTAGCTTCACACTCTGCTTTATCATTCAGTACCTTCGTGAAGTGGTGCAATCCGCTTTTGTCCAACCCTAACCAGGGGGTGCAATCCATTCACACTACTAGAGCAGTGATCTTCTCTGTCTCTCAAATTAGGTTAGGTATCTTACTTATCTTATTAATAGATCTTAGTTAGCTTCGCAGAAACATATGTTCTTACTAGTGTTCACTTAACCAATACATTTATACACATTCGCACATCATATAAACATTAGAAGTGAAATTCATACCCAATATAACCAATGCATAAACAAGAAATAAAGATGCAAAAATGATAGAATACTTCTCTTTATTAATACTTCCAAATTGTTATAGACTTTACTTTCCCTTCACACTCAGCTACAGGGGTCCACGCATTCAGCTGTGGACTTCTAGGCCTCCATCTACTCAGCTACAGAGCCTTTTCCTACGCTACTACCCAAGACTTAGACTTACACTTCAGAGTTATCTCGCATACATTTTCATTGATTCTTCCTTCGATATTAGATGCCTAGATGCCTTTGACTACTAAGAGCTTTGCTCTATTTATACAATCCCATGGTCCGCGGACCATGGGTAGATCTTTTACAACTGACATTACATTATCTAAATAAGGGCTGACAAACCTACGATTCTTTAACAACTACATGCTCTGCGCCCACAAAATGTGGAGTCTTTACATTGGAATTACCAAATCGGACCAAAATCTAGGCTCTAAGCCCCAAAACTACCCTTGGGGGATCCCACACCCAACAAACAGTGAATCAGAATTTCAGGTATTTGTGTGTTACTAGTGATTATGGTCTTTGCTACCAAGGAAGACCAATATTAAACATAGTTTGGGACATCTGTGGCTTTGATGATGAAAGTTGGGTTGTAGTTCTAGATCAGAGAAGATATACAAGTGGGTATGTGTTCAGCCTATTTGGAGGAGCATTTAGTTGGATGAGTAAGAGACAATATGTAGTGGCACTTTCAAATATAGAGGTTGAATACATGGCAGCCACTCATGCAAGCAAGGAAGATGTTTGGTTGTAGATATTATGTTCAAGTATCAGGTTGGTACATAGAGCTATAAGGATAGATTGTGATAACCAAGTGCGATAATATTGGAAAACAAAAATTATTATCATTCAAAGAAAAAGCACATTGATATTCAATATCACTTTGTGAGGGATATAGTTGAAGATAAAAAGGTGTTGTTGGTAAAGGTGGACACTCTAAAGAATGTTATAGATCCATTGAAAAATTCTGCGAGCATTGAGAATTTTCTTGGTGTAGAGAAAAAATGGGTATTGTGTAGCCCTGGACCAATGAATAAGCTCTCATGTGACCCTCGGTGTGGAAATAAAACAACAAGTGGGAGAATGTTGGGTGTGTGTTATATTCTTTCCACATATCATGGGGTCTGGGGCACTGTCCTCAAAGAAATTTTATTTTATGTGGACCTAATAATAGTTGGGTAGACCCAAGGATGCAAAATTGACCCAAAGATGGTGGGTGGACCTACCCATGATTTTGCACATGGTTTTCATGCATAGTTTTTTGGGCACAATGGTTTTTTCCCCATGTTATTTGTAGATCTGGTCAAGGGAACTACAGTTATGTTCTAATTTAGGGTTATTTTATTGGGTTTATGAATTCCTCAACATGTATATATTTATTGTAAAATTGAAAGGAATATAATGACGAGTTAATCTGGTATTAGGTATTATGGGATCCACGAGAAAATATTTGTGTATGTTTGTTTTATGTTTTAGGAATTTGTTTGTAGGTAATTTATGTGTGAGGTTAAAACCTGTAATAAAATCCTATGATTCAAATTTCAATAAATTTGTTGAATATATCCATAGTTGAAAGAGATAAATATTGGCAGAGAGAGATGAACCATAAAAATTAAAGAAATATGCCTTTGCAAGAGCTAAGATTTTTCAAAATAATTTAAAAGACAAAAACACGAAAGCTCTTTGAAATACTTTTCATAGAAGGAAGAAATAGAGAACAAGATTAAGAAATTATAGGAAGAAATTCAGGAGGAATTTTTGTTTAGTTCCTTAATAGATTCAAGACATGTTGCTCTTAAAAGCCATATTAGATAAGTTAGTATCATTATTGTTTTAGGAAGACATCCACTTTTGGATTTCTTCATTGTTCCATCCAACAAGGCTTTCGATTTTGAATGGATTTAGATTTGTCCTTCTTTTTCAATGGATTTGGATTTCTTTCAAGAGTATCGGGAGGAAGTAAGAAATCAACTCCTGAATGCAGTGGGAGGAATCCATATTTTAAAATTTCTAACCTAAATGATTATATTAATTGCTAAAAGGAGGGAACTATTTTAGTGATCATTTCACTATAAGTTCATTGTTATTTAAAAATAATGGACTAGTAATTACAACTTAACCATGCATCTCCACTCATTTTCTTGTGAATATAAAACTCTACATCACATTGTTTTTCTTTTCCCTTGGATTTACCTAAGGATAATCAGCTGATTGTTTGGGCCAAAGTTTGTCACATATTGAATTTTGAGGTTCTCTGTCCTAGACCAACAATTAGTTTTTGAGGCTGAAAAGTCCCCAAAGAAAGAATGGGATTCTTCACTTCATTCTTGCATCTAAAATGCCAAAGAGTGATTCATGGTAATAAAAATTGCTTTCATTTTCTGAATTTTAGTAGCAACTAGAGAGTGATTGGAATTGCATCTCTTTTGTGCTTTTGCCTCCATATTGTCATTTGAGTTTCATAGTTTGTATTTTATTTAAACAAAATTCATTTCCTATTTTAATAGATTTAAACTTTGATTAAATAGAGTTTATTTTATGGAATTTAGTAAAAATAAGGTTTGATTCGTTCTCCACATTTCACTAGTTTCAATCCCACTTCTTCACCCCTGTGAGCATCACCCGATGCAATGAGTGCTAAGTGAACTATTCAAAAATCATGAGAAATTAGTCAGTTACGACTACCTCTCATGGAAATGGTCATACGTTTGAATGACTTACTTAACGCAGTTGAATCCCAAAAATGATATCTAATATAATGCACTGCGTAAATCCCCCACACTTAAATTCAAAAAGAGTCAAGGGATCTCTACTTGAATGGTTCATGAGGCACAATACTTGCTAAGGTTTTGCAAATGGGGTAGCAAGCTAAGTGGGCTTGATTGTGGGGAAAAACTCCACAGTTAAGCGCGCTTGAGCCAGAGGAGTTCTGGGATGTGTGACCTCCTGGGAAGTCCTGGTTACCGGGTGCAAGCCCCGGAAGTGATGATTGATGCTATGTGATTCGTTCTCCACATTTCACTAGTTTCAATCCCACTTCTTCACCCCTGTGAGCATCACCCGATGCAATGAGTGCTAAGTGAACTATTCAAAAATCATGAGAAATTAGTCAGTTACGACTACCTCTCATGGAAATGGTCATACGTTTGAATCACTTACTTAACGCAGTTGAATCCCAAAAATGATATCTAATATAATGCACTGCGTAAATCCCCCACACTTAAAAGGTTTAATCTTTGTAATTATTGGTGCAAAACCAACCATTATGAAAATATGTGCTTTAAATAGAGATGTGATCTTGCTAGAGTAAGCAACAAATCCTTATTTTAACAACATGTTTCTATTTATTCATATTATGTTCAACCAAGTAAATATTCTTCTCTAGAATGGATTATCTTTGGTATCAATTCATCCTTTTCTTATTATGACACTCAAAAGCACACATCACAAAAAACCACACATCACAAAAAATATATATCGATGACGGGAAACCACATTCATTACTAGACTTTGGTAATTATATTAGAATATTTTTTTCATGTTTAAGGAATTTCCATCAATTTATTTATTATTTTTTATGCATGTTAAAATGTTATATGTTTGAAGCATGATCATATATCTATGCTCTTAAAGATATCAAACATAACTTCAAAATCATTTTCTTAAGTCCTGTTGATCATGATTCTACTTTATATATGTTTATTAGTTTCCCCTCAACATAATATGGTTATCCATACTTTCAGTTAATACAAAGATTGATATTTTTAATGTAAATACTAACAATGATCTCCTTTCTAATGCACCAAGTTTTCTTCAGGAAATATTTTTAGGTCTTCCCCAACAATACATTAAATTTAGATGTTTTGGGTAAGATTCTCCCATAATAGCATATTCTATTTATAGGTGTATGTCGAATATTTACAGGGTACCTAAATTCCATTTAGTTTTAAATTTATTTTTATTTGTACAAGCAATTTATTGTGTCTTGGATGCTTCCTGTTCTGAGTATGTATCTTATGGTAAGTAACTATGGCATAAATTGATACCTGTATTTTAACATAGTTAGTAATAACCACCTGTGTTTAACTTTGTGCTAATACAAAAAAATACAAATTGTATACTATATCCTTCATTCCTATAATGGGGTTTACTCCCACCTGTGAAACTACAACTCTCGGTATTATGATACACTTATTTGGTCAATTTATTATTATGTTATAGCATCACATACACAGTTTACTTTAGACATTGTATGTTGTTTGGCATGAATTATAATAATAACTTGATTTGTTCAATACATACTAATAATTCACCTCCCTTGTATTGGGATTTTAATTGAATAAATGAATATAACCTCCTAAAATTTATCTTGTGCATATACATATTTCTATGTGCTTGAATGTATAACATATTTTCTCCACCCTTAGGTTATTTTTTGTTCTTGTTACAAATAAACATTTGCAATTTTGCAATAAATATTTAGTTTCTGTATGTGCTTATGTCTAGTTTGATTCTCCACATTGCATGTAGCCATGCATGTCTCATAATTCATGTCACTACAAGTAGATAATTTTTACTACACTTAAAATGATGTTTCCAACAATTATTCCTAGGTTGTTATAATTATGTTTATAGGTAGCCTATGTTCTACCTCTCCCATAACCTGCATGTTGTCACATTTGTTATCATATGTTCTCAGTGTTTAGTGAAAAAATTCTGACAACTAGTTGACTACCTTCTCACTAGTTAGAGCATCAGGTCCTCTAAACACAACAATTGCAGTTATTTGGTTAATATTGATTCCATTATTTAATATTTGTCTGAATAATCACATTCAACGTAACATTTTCCATAATTAAGTATTAGAAAACATTAACAATTAATCCCAACTACTTTAACAATGAGGAAATTTTCATAGGTATGCAATCATTCACTAAAATCAAAACAATTCCCAATTCAAAAGGACAGTTAGAGCAGAATAAAAGGTATACATGTAGCCTTCATTCTTTAATATAGTTAGAAATGGGAAAGAAACTAAGGTGTAGCAAAAAAAAACATTGTGACCTTTCCAAGTGAAGAGCAAAATCCTCTTCTTTCTTTTGACCCCATCCTACAACTTGCTCATCTAGTATAGCCTTCACTTCTGCAAATGTGTCTTCATTGAAAGAAATTCTTTGGAAACAAGCCCTTCTCATTATTACATCCATTTTGCTTTGGAATCAGGCCTCTCTATCCTTGGGTGTCCCTCGAATGCAATTATGTTCTCTATCTTGTATCCAACATCACTTTCATATTGTTGTCTTTGTTTACTATCCCTGGGCAGAAAAGTATCTAATGCATCAAAGGGGATTCACAGACAGTTGAAAGCATTTTTCAACCTTTAGACTAAGCTAGTTGAATTCATATTGGAATACTCATCAAACAACATTCATGATTGTGGGCTCAAAGCTCCTAATGGTTCTTCTCGTTGCCAGGATGAACATGAATAAGAGCTTTGTTGATCTCATGTTTCATCATGTATGTAGTGAAATATAAATTGAGAATTTATGAGAAGACCTTCACCTTCTCTTAAATCCAATATTGTTGGATGAAGCTTATCCAACATCAAGAATTCTTCATTAGTGTCTGGAAGGATGACCCTTAATGCCAAGAGAATGTTTCTTGATTGGAAAAATTTGGATAGCCTGATGCCTAATTCCTTCCAAGGCATATTAAGCAATGGAGGAACTAGAGGTCTAGCACAAGAAACTGTCAATATAATGTATGGAGGCCCTTACGGTATTTTGGACAAACTATCAATTAATGTAGGCCATTTCATGCAATGGGAAATATTGAAGTCTAGAATATGAAATACTGAATACCCTTCCACTACCCCTACAATGACACCATTGGATGAAGAGAATCTAAATCTGTGCCATGGAGTAAGGTCTACAAACCATACAAGCTCAATGACTGAAAGTCTCTTGGTATCATTGACATGGGATTTTCTATTTTAGGAGCCATGTCCTTGAGCATATTTGAGTTATTGATTCTTACAAATCTTGAAATAAGTGCTCTGATAAAACAAGAAGTTACCCTCTAGTTAGGGTATCCTTCAAAAAATGTTATATTGTTCAAAACCCAAATTATTTGCTATGATAATGTAACATCATTGTTTTGTAGGGAACTTCAATAGTGTAGTAGTAAATATTCCATGCAGCTAGCATTGTGGAAGACTCTTATTGTTAATTTTAGGTATGTTCTATCCTAGAGAAATTTATTTAAATTTTCCCAGTTAGAAATCACATAAGCATTAAAGTAAACTACAAATAGAACATAAATATAAATCGCAGAAGACAAGCCAAGGCAAGAGGACACAACATGTGGCGCCAGCCAGGGACAAACCCCAATGTGGGGAAACCCTTGATCAATTCTTCTTTTATGTTCTTCAAAATTCAGTAGAGAAAGTGAGAGAGATAGTACATTTACAATAGAATTCAATATCTTGACTTTTGATATCGCATGAGATTGGTTGAAGACATATTGCTTCAACTGATTTTCTAAGGTGACTCCTTCATCTATCAGAGTGTTGCCTTTCGTCCATTTGCTGCACATAACTATGTGACACCATGTTGTACTGTCACATGTGTCAAACCTTGATGACTGAGCTACTCCTGCTCTCATCATCATGTTACTCATTATTTATCATGCCCATCATGCTGCATCATACATCATAATGCTATCTCATATATCAACATGCTGTCTCATCCATCATCATGCCTCTCATTATGCTAACATGCCCATAATGCTACATCATACATCATCATGCTGTCTCATATCAACATGTTGTCTCATTCATCATCATGCTAACTCATACATCAACATGTTGTCTCATCCATCATCATGCTGCTCATTATAGAGATGGTTTCTACATATTCTTCAAGCCTTGCAACTGTACCTACTGTAGATTATGTAGCATCATGATATTAGACCATTCATTCTTGCCATCCTTTATTATGACTAAGATCACTATGTTGTGCATTTTTGTGGGATCACTGGAATCCTTCTGATCATAATTATGACGGGACTATGACTGTAGGTCGAGACAAAGAGTGTCACTTCAAGACTCTTGTCTTCGCAAGTATGCCAGAGAATGTTATGTCTCCATGACAACATATCTTCATGAATGTGTATAAGGTGTCTCCATGATAGTATATAGATGACTCCATGATCCACATATAAATGTTTCCATGGCCGCGTATGAGTTTCCATCCATGACTGCATATAAATGAGTCTTTATTGCTGCATATAAAGATTCATTGACAATGTTGTGTTTGACTGCGACTCTTCTACTGCAGCTTCATCAAATCTCCTTCAGGTATGCTGATAGCCCAGAACGTATGACTGTGTTTGATTGTGGCTACACCTCCTCACTACTGTGGCTTCTCTTCTTCGTGACTGCAGCTCCACGCCTTACCTACGACTTCACCTCCTTGTGACTGCAAATATGACTGCGACTGTTCCATATGACAGACACTGCGTGTAGGGAGTTTCTCTGTCCTACGTATATCCAGAACAACATATAACATTCACAATGACTAGTGTATAAAGACAACGCATAAGTCTTCTACGTATACGTCTCCATTATGAACAGTGTATAAGTCTCCATCACGATCTGTGTATATGGGAGCCCCCTTGACTACGTAGATTAGGGCTTGCGTATAAGACTTCTGGATAGTGTATTAGGGCCTGTGTGTTGTGTAGATCATCCTCATACGCCTGCGGTTTCTTGCGGTTAGGGCATCACCCTTTGGCTAGCATGTCTTCATTGTGTCTCTCCTTCACCAAAACCCAAAGACGTGGAGAGGAGGAGATCACATATTAAGAGGATGTGTGTATCAAATGATTTCAAGTCCTCTATATTTATACGAAAACGTAGATGATGAATAGACACGATTATTGGGCTTCTGAGCCTACATAGGATGCTGGCTGACTTGACAATATGTCTTATAATACAAATAAATTCATAACTCCATGAATACTTATCGAAATCAGATGATCTTTAGATCAATCCTACACCTCTCGATCAGAGGGATCCAATAAAAATATCATCTACCATAAATAAGATGACCCACATTGAGTTTCACCCTATTTTCCAATTTAACACTCCCTCTCAACTAGGGAGAACTCCATCTACTCATCCATATGTCTGACTGTACTATCTCTGCCATCAAAGCTCTGCTCAGCTCTGTTGGCTCTATTGGGCTCTGCTGGCTCTACTCAGCTCTACTAGCTCTGCTCTTCTCTGCTCTGCTCTGCTCAACTCTGCTCAACTCTACTAGCTCTGCTAGCTCTGCTTTGCTCTGCTAAACCATGAAGAAGGAGAATTGATTGATAATGTTTCATACCATTCTCCACTAACCCGAAGTCAATCTCAGAGTGTGTACCACTAGTCCCAGACCAGTCCTCAACCGACCCGAAGTTAGTGTCATAGTGGGTACAACTCCAACCACTGGTCCCAGACTAGTATCATTGATCCCAGATCAATGAATGTCATCCTAGCATAGGGTGTATCGTAGATAGAACGATGCATCCATCGATACTACTATGGTCCCTATCCTCATTTCCCTGCTTATTGATCAGATGAGAGGTACTTCCCATGAGTCTTGGACTACATGGGTAGGATACCTTGACAGGAGAACTAATCAATCCTATCCATAGGAGAGTGAATCATCCTATCCCACAAGAGAGTGAATCATCTTTTCCACAATCACCATGGAGAACAGATCATCCAAGCCTCACAAGAGAATTAATCATCTTGCTACACAATTGTCATGGAGAACACATCATCTAGACCTCACAGGAGAACTAATCATCCTGCTACACAAGAGAGTGAATCATATTTTCCACGGGAGAGTGAATCATCTTGTCCAGGGCACACCACCATGGGAGGGTGAGTCACCCTGTGGTCGTATTTTTCTCTACTAAGAAACATAAGCCCTCAGAGCTCCCAGAGCTCAATGTATACAACATGCAGGACCCCTGTACAAGGGTCTCTTCATGACTCCAAGTAATTCAGGAAAATCATAGATTTGATCTTTCCTCGGGGCTTAGACAAAGTGTAGCAACCTATACATCATCTCATAGTGATGGAGCTTCCTTGCTCATAGACTTACCATATCCCAAATAAGGTAGTCATCTGATGTCTATCTGCTAGAGCAATCATTGAATATAGGATTCCTCAATAATCGAATCCCACCTCTGGTTGTCACAAAGAATCACAGTGGTATTCATCATGTGTACAAACAGTTCACTTAATAGCTTCCCCAACCAAGCAGCTTCATACGAGATCATACTCGTAGATATGTATCCATTCTCGGTGGTGCTTATAACAACTGACTTCTGCTTCCTGCTCATCCATGATATGGAAGAAGAATCCAAAGAGAAACAACACTAAGAAGTGCTCCAGTGATCCTCCACACTGCCTGCCCAATCAACATTCAAATAATCCTACAGTTTCATATTTCCGGCAATGTATCTCCATTAATGAGAGATTGTGCCCTGAAGTCATCTCAGAAGATTGTTGGCACCAATCTAGTGAGGCTCAACCAAATATGAGCTCCCCGTGCTAACTGCAAAACATATGTCGGGACGGAAGTTCACCAAGAACTTTCCCAAATCTGGTCCGACGTCACTACCATATAACTTCTAAAAGTTAAGATCCTTGAGTTAGTCACAGGCTTGCAGTTTATCATTTCACATCCGGAATCCAACTCCCTCTTACTTCTACAAGTGAGAGGGTCTGCATAGGTTGTCCTTATAAGGTGCTCGTATGAGAGGTCTATCATCCACAACCTTCGGATGGTTTTGATCCATTTCACTCCTAGTGAATCTCAGCTTTATTAGACAGCTATCGATCCTCTCATACTATGCCCGAGGTGTTTTGCTTCAAGCCATAGAGGGCTTTCTTCCACCTGCATATGTGAGATTCCTGATTATCAATCTCAAACTCCTCAGGTTGTTCCAAACTTGTTGACCTGCTATATGAGGGGAATGGTCCCTTTATAAGATTTTCCTTTAGTACATCTCAGACATGTACCTTCATGCTCTTTTTGAATCTAGGCATCCCTATCACCATCTGACTCACAGGCCTTCGATGCTGTGTTAATGGACATGGTCCCCAGTGGTTTTCCTGCAACTTGATACAACCCTGAGCTCAGAAACATCTTGAAAAATCTATTTTCAAACATGTACCTTAAAATTGATGAGTGCCATCCTAAAACCTTTGACTTCCATATCCAAGATGGACACTAAGCTCTTCTTGTGATTAGGTACATAAAAGAGATTCTAGGGTTCCTTGCTTTCTTTGAAGAGTCGACAATTTCCTTGATGACCTACATTATCAGTCATTCCTTTTATCATTGAAGATTTCCATGGAATTAATGTTATCTTCATCAAGAGATGTTTCTCTATGATTCAGACACTCCTTTGCATGATGGTTGAACTTATTGCAACCAAGGCATCTGCCTATCCTTCCACCCTTAGATCTGAACTTCCCAATGAAGTGATCTTCCACTATGCCATTCTGATAATATTCTCTGCTTCCACTTCACCCTTAGTGAATGAGAAGAGGGATAATGATCCAATTGATCCTTTTGTTCTATCCCAACTATCTTCAGTGATTTCTCTTTCACTCTTGCTTGGGCATTGTCTTCACCTCATCTCTGATTCCATGTTAATTTTAGTTATGTTCTATGTTAGAGCAATTTATTTAAATTTTCCCAGTTAGGAATCACATCAGCATTAAAGTAAACAACAAATAGAACATAAATATAAGTCGTAGAAGACAAGCCAAGACAAGAGGACATGAGATGTGGTGCTAGCCAGAGACAAACCCCAACGTGGGGAAACCCTTGATCATATCTTCTTTTATCTTCTTCAAATCTCAACAGAGAAAGTGAGATAGATAGTACATTTACAATAGAACTCAATATCTTGACTTTTGATATTGCATGAGATCAGTTGAAGACATATTGCTTCAACTTATTTTCTAAGGTGACTCTTTCACCTATCAGAGTGCTACCTTTTGTCCATTCGCTGCACATAACCATGTGACACCATGCTATACTATCACATGTGTTGAACCTTGATGACTGAGCTGCTCCTGCCCTCATCCTCATGCTACTCATTATTTATCATGCCCATCATGCTACATCATACATCATCATGTTGTCTCATACATCAACATGATGTCTCATCCATCATCATGTTGCTCATTACAGAGATGGTTTCTACATATTCTTCAAGCCTTACAACTGTACCTGCTATAGATTATGTAGTATCATGATATTAGACCGTTCATTCTTGCCATCCTTTATTTTGACTAAGATCACTATGTTGTGCATTTCTGTGGGATCACTGAAATCCTTCTCATCATAATTATGACAGGACTATGATTGTAGGTCAAGACAAAGAGTGTCACTTCAAGACTCTTGTCTTCACAAGTATGTCGGAGACTATTATGTCTCCATGACAGCATATCTTCATGACTGTGTATAAGGTGTCTCCATGACAGTATATAGATGACTCCATGATCTGCATATAAATGTTTCCATGGCTGCATATGAGTTTCCATCCATGACTGCGTATAAATGAGTCTTTATTGCTGTGTATAAAGATTCATTGACGCTCTCTATTTGTCCATCTGTCTTTGGATGGTAAGTTTTTCTGAAGGCCAACTCTGTACCCAAGCCTACAAATATCTCCTTCCAAAACTGGGAAGTGAACTTTGCATCCCTATTCAGCACAATCTTCTACAGAACACTGTGCAGTCTCATTATATCTATGATGAACACATGTGCTAGCTCACTAGCTGAATATGTAGTCTTTACTGGAATGGAGTGAGCTACCTTCCTCAACTTTTTGACCACGACCCTAATAGAATCATGCTTCTTTACTGTCCTCAAAATAACTATGACTAAATCCATGGAAATGACCTCTCATTTCCATTTCGAAATCACTATAGGTTGTAGTAGACCACCTGGATGCTTACATTCCACCTTGACCTGCTGACAATCTAAACATCTACCCACAGACTCTACCACTCCCTTCTTTAGATTTAGCAAACAATAAAACTTCCTCACTACCATCAATGTCTTCTAATATCATGTATGATCTGAAAATGTCCTAGAAAGAATTTCCCCGAAGATAATCTTCTTGAGTTCAACTCAATTTGACACATAGATACTATCTATAAATCTCACCAAACCATCTACCGTAAGACAATACTCTGCATCCTGATCACCTATACATGTATCTGCATATGTACTTGCACTTGTACTTGTGCTTTTCTATAACCTGTGCGTAATCTCCATGTATTTTTCATCCCGTTGTCCTGCCTACAAGATCCTATCCTGTAACTTTATCCCATAAGAGCTCATAGATGCTATTTGATTTACCTGTACCTTTCTGCTAAGATAATCCACAACTTGGTTCTCCTTCCCTTTGATGTATCTGATCTCAAAGTTGAACTCACTAAGGGTAGCCAACCATATAACTTTCCTGGCATTTAGATTCGGTTGATCAAAGAAATATCTCAGCCCACTTTTATTGCCCATCATTGTAAACCTCTTTCCTAGAAGACAGTGTCTCCACACCTTCAATGCATGTATAATCGTTGCTAGCTCAAGATCATGCGTTGGATAGGTATGATCATTTTCATTCAATTTTTGTGACTCATAACACACTACCTACTCTTATTGCATGAGAACTCCACCAACTCCTCTCTTGCAAGAATCTATACACACGACAAACTCCTTGTTTGGATCCACAACCTTTATCACTCATGCATGTGACAACAACTGCTTAAGCTTCTCAAAACTAGCCTCACATTCTTCTGTCCATTTTAACTACTTAACTTTCCGCTGGAATGATGGGATAGGATATGCAATGCATGAGAAGTTCCCGGTGAACCTCCTGTAGTGACCTTCCAATCCCATAAATGATCTCACCTCATCCACATTATTAGGAGTTTCCCATTCCATGATAGCCCTTATATTTTTTGGATCAACTGTTATGCCATCTGTGGGGACAACATGCCCCAAATAATGTACCCCAGTATGAAAGAAGCTACACTTTCTAAGTTTAGCATACAACTAATGCTCTCTTAGAAATCTCAAAACTATTGCTAAATGATCAACATGTTCTTCCTCATTCTTAGAATAAACCATTACGTCATCAATGAATACAATAACAAACTTGTCTAGATAAGGACACAACACACTATTCATCAAACACATAAATGTAGTTCGAGCATTAGTGAAGACAAATGGAACAACAACAAACTCATAATTCCCATACCTGGTCCTGAATATAGTCTTGAAGATATCCTATAAATTTATGCGTACCTAATGGTATCCCGATCTCAAGTCGATCTTAGAGAATAGTGCTACTCCCATCAATTTATCAAACAAATCATCAATCCTTAACAACGGGTACATATTCTTGATAGTCACTTTGTTCAGTTGCTTGTAGTCAATGCACAATCTAAGAGTACCATATTTATTCTTCACGAACAACATTGGTTCACCCTAAGGCAATACACTCAGCCTAATGTACCCCTTGTCCAAAATTTCCTTCAACTACAACCTTAACTCAACCAAGTCAAGTGTGATCATCTTATAAGGTGCTTTTGATGTTAGGGCTTTCCCTGGCACCAACTCATTAGAACATTATACCTCCCTATGAGGTGGAAACTCTGTAATTTCCTCAGGGAATACATCCTAAAACTACTGCAAAAATAGGTATTTGCTTAACACTTCTTCATCCTCAACCTCCTTACCCTTGTCACTAGAAATGTGTACTACAAATGTCACACAACCTTTTTTGCAACTATGCTTAGCCTACATAGTGGTAACCATCCTCACTCATGTAGGCTTCATCTTCCCTTGAAAATTCCTCTTTTCCCCACTAACATCCTACTGACACTGTTAGACCCCCAACATTCAGAGGATCTCCCTTGTATGAAGTCCCAATTAGACCTCACGTCATTTGGTGTAGGAGTCCCATATGCTACAATGGCTCAATTTCCATTTACTTAGAGATTTATTGATCCAGGTGGATATTGGTTGCCACCCACCTATTCCACTTGGATCCCCACTATTGTTTCTTTATGTTTTTTCAGTTTCGTTAATTGTAGCACAATTTACTATTTTTGGTAGCTTTTCGGGTCCTGAAATTTTGGAGCCATTTTTAGGCCCTAAACAACATTTTTTGGGAAAATGTACTAATATTTGTATTTCTCCATTAGATATTTCTAACGAGGTATCATACATGTCAAACAGAGATTGTATGCCAAAGTTACGACCCCGAGAATTTGATGTACCAATTTACCGCAATGGGGCCCATAATTTGGTGTTTCATCTCCTACGGTTAGGATTTTGGATGTTTGGGGTTTTCCATTGCTTCTCAATAATAAATAAGCCCTCAAACCTCATTTTAACACACTTCAAAGGCATGTACCTACCACATATCTTCTTAGAGATAAGCTATTATCACCCAAGCTAGTCTTATTTCCATTATGTTTGTAAGCATATTTCAATATTTTATATTAATGAAATGAACTGTTATTTCTACTACATCTTTATATTTATGGTTATATCTGTAATTTGTTGCATTCCTATTTAAATTTGGATCATTTTCCTTACCTCTTGTTTTTCAGCACATGAGAAAGGAGAGTGAAAAGTGAGCCTCTAAGTGAGAGGTAATAGTACCACCTAGTAAGAGACACACGTGAACCATAAAGGTTTATCCGTCATCCAACGGAATACTCCACAATAGATGTGGAAGCTATTAAAACTGAAGTGAAGGGGACAACATGTACACCACCGAGCAGAAGATGAGCAAAAATATGGTCTGCCAAGTATCCCACGTAGTAGTCGACAAGGATGTGATAGCGGTGATAACCAGTACACAAAGGTAGTCTGTCTAGTATCCTGTGGAGTAGTCCACACGGATGAGATAGTGGTGATAACCAATACACAAAGGTAGTCTATCTAGTATCCTGTGCAGTAGTCCACAAGGATGAGGCAACGATGATAACCAGTACTACACATTCCAAACAATGTAAGTAATAAAACAATAGAAATAGTTCAACTATCTTAGTAGGGGTGTGTTATAGACATATTTTGGCACTGCAACCCCAATCACATATTTCCATAAACCAAGGGCTTCTAAACCTCTAAAAGTTTTGTTTCATACCCTAAAGGATCAAGGTCAACTAATTACATCATTTCCCAGAAGCTCTCCCTGAAAAACTGCTCAGAACTGGTTAGAACTGGACCATACAGACTGCTCCATGCTGAGGGTGTGATGCATCTCACTTCTTACACACAAAGGGTGCGATGCATACTGAAAAGCCCTTTTGTAGGGTGTGATGAGTGAGAGCAGACAGATGGCAGAGGCATTTTTCTAGGTGGAAACCCAAAGAATATTCTAGAAACTACTCATATGACACTTGCCTCTCTGAATTCACCCAGGGATGAGTAAGAGATCATGAAATCTCCAAGTGGAACCAAGAATTATCAGTGAAATGACACTAATAAAAATCCCAGAAGCTGACTCACCCCCTGCAAATATCTATATATGGATCCCTCATCCTAGAGATCCAAAGGCTAGAATTTTGTATTTTGTAAGGAAGTGTTGTTGGTTTCTCTATGAAGCATTGTATTGTTGGGTGATCTATCTTTTCATGAGGTGAAGAGGACTTTCATGCTAGGAGGATGGCACTGGATCAGACAGCTGGGTTGTAATCCTCTCTTCTACTACTTCTATCAATAAAGCTATTTGAGTTTTCCTCCATATACTTGTATATATCTGAATCTTGTATTTGTGTATGCATTTGTATGTTTAATGTACATTTGATTCTACATTGTTTATGGTTATAGATCTCTATGCTTTGATGGTATTTTGCTGCTTTGAGTCTACAAGTGTTCTTTGAAGTGGGACAAGTGAGAAAGGAGTGGTGAAAGCTCTATCAAGGGAGAGAGGAAACTAGCAAGGAGCTAAGCGAAAGACTGAGGTTGGTGCTCTCTGCTTCTCTCTCATCTATCTCTCATAAAGGAAAACACAAGTTACTTTGAATTGTTCGTTTCTAAGATAGCTACCTGTCTTAGTGGGACTAGAAGATCTGAATAGACACTAGTTTTCTTGGAAACAAAATGGCGACCCCGTTGCAGAGCGAATAATTTGTTTGTTTGTTATTGTTATTTGCTTTATAAACTATAGACAGAGCCTGAAGTTAAGCCACCGAGCCTTCGAACTACTTTTGCTATGCAATTGCAAAGTAGATCCATGCTGCTTCAATGAATCTCCAAGTTGGTTTATGAACTAAACATCTAACTTGCAAACATCCTAAGTGCCCTAGTGGTAGCTCAAATAACCTCATTAGATCAGCCCCTATACTTTATGTTTACTGCCTATCATAAGCTCAGCCTAAATCCCTGAACTTAGCTACAAACTGTGGGTGAAAACCAAGCTCAGTCTCATCCCTGGACCATCCCACTATCTGTCATTGGTAGTCTGGATGCATCGCACCTCTCGTGTGCTGCAGGTGATATGCATCCTTGTTTCCCTTAAGGATAGGTGCGATGAGTGAGTGAGATTGTTCCTCTCTCCAGATTTTGGTTTTTCTTCATTGTTTTCAGCTCTATTCAGTAGTTTTGTAGACTATGATCAGTATATCACTATTGAAACTCTCTTCCTTTAAATTATTCAACCTCCTTTGATAAGGAATTGTGAATGTTTTTTATGTATTTTTCATCATTTACAGTCCTCCTTTGCAAAATGTAGCTTAATTGAACTGTCGTCTTTTGATTTGAAAGTGTCGCAACTGTCGTTTTCAGTCAAGAAAAGAGTGTCGTAAAGTATTCCTCTTTTAGATAGTCGATTACACTTTTGCCATTGTATTTGATTTGGATTGTCAATTCTTTGAAGTGTCGAAAACAATTTTCCATTCGAAATTGAAAGTGTTGTCTTAGTCTTCCTTTCGTTTTTGAAAAGAAATTGCTAAAGTGTCACTTTGAAGAAAAGTAGTTCAGATCTGTACTTAGTTTTCTTTTTTGTCATTCTCACATTAAGGAACCTAAAAAAAAAAAATGCATGTTCAATTGAATTTATACTGCATGCGGAAATTGATTTAGGAAAACTGCATTTAGTGTGTGCTCTCTGCTCTAGGTTGAAATAATTATACTCTTATTTCCTTAGTAGCTATGATTTTTATTGCTAAAAAAAATAAACAACTGTTTATCATCTTAGATTGCATATTTAGGAATTGTACATCTACATCACATGGTGAACCTTGAAAGAAAAACTTCTTAAGAAAGATCAACTGTAAAATAAACCTCAATGAACATAAAAACGCTTTGGAACCTAACGCACAACATCTAGAAGTCTAGGCTAGAGACGTATTCCAGCGTCATAAAGCCTGGTAACTATCATTTTCATCATAGGTTGGGTGATTCCTCCTCTTTGATACGACATGTGCTAGTACGAACTTGTTCTCCCACGTACTGTCAAGTATATATTGGGAGACCACAATAGGCTAATATCCTTTATCCTTAGAAAGCCATGTCAGCCACCCTATTGATAGCAATGCACTGAACACAACATTCGGGAAGATTGACTGTCGTACGTAAGTCCTCAGTAATTTCTCCCTAATTTACCTTCGAGGTGTATATTGCAGTTTCGTGATTGGTTTGGTAATCCCTCTGTCTAGATTTCCAGAGTAGTCACTTTCGTTCCTTTTCAGACTCCTTAAAAGAAAAGGTCCATCTGAGCACTTGTCACTTTAGGCTCATTAAAAATCGAAGGCAACTAGATTCATCTTTAGCTTTTCCTCGACTCTTAAAAATTGAAAAAGAAAGATGTGTCAAAGAGTCATATTTTTTATTTTATTTGGAATAACATCACTATTCCCCCATTGGCCTTAGGTTGAGAAAATGGAGTCCACCGATCAAGGATTTCCACTTGGGGGGAATCCTAGTCCTTTCTCTTCTTGGGGAGATATTAGTGCTCCATACATGGCTACATTGTCCCTTCCAAGACTCACAATTGGCCTGCCTGTACGGCTATTCTCAACCTCTGTCAATCAAACACCATAATTCCTCAGCAATCAAATTAGCAACCAGAAGATACTAAAGTTTCTCCCCCACTTTCCACTTCGTTTTTTTCTCCCTCTCCTTCTTCCTCATCGCTTGGTGAAACTAGTAACACTAAAAATCAAGTAACTGAGAAGAAGAACAAAGGGAAGGAGAAGAAGAAGAAGAAGCCAACAACGAAAGGGGGAAACCATGCATCGTCTGGCAGAAATCCACACACTACACCATCCAAACCCAAATCTCCATGTGTCATTTGCAAAGGAGACCACTATCATCGAGACTGTCCTTGCATCCCATAGATCCTGAGTGACTAGTCTCCCCGCTTGCACAATCTGGTGTCTTCAACCTTTGTTGATGATGTTGAGAGTACACCGTCAACTAGTGAAAATGAAGTCAATGGACAAAAAGGAAGATATAAATTTCCTTGTAGGCTATGTGAAGGCGATCATGCCCTCCACCGTTGTCCTTTTCTGGATGAAGCTAAAAGAGTCTTGGATAACCGCCCTGCTTCACCGTAGCGACTTCCACCTGCATACAAGAAACTATTTCCAAGTCCATCACCAGTTGAAAATTTGACTGACATACCTCTGTTGTCAGTCGAAACGCTTATCATTGAAGATAAAGCCTCTAAGTCCACACTGGACCAAAGTCAATAGGTCAAGATGGCAGTCGAGCCAGTCTTGTCTTCAGAAGGTCCACCCTCAGATGATATAGTCTCCAAAGAGAATGAGAACGACACCATTCAAATTCTTTTTGTTAACACAAAATCCGATGAACATGGGGGAAATCTACCCATTCCTCTACCACAAGAGGGAAGTTCCTCATTTCAAGAGATTCATCCCACTGTTTATTCGATCCCTCCTCCAAGGAATCTAGTCGTTTTCTTTTATTGGAATCTACTAGCGAGACCTCGCCTTCCATCTAATGTGCCATTCTGAATCATAGTAAAAGTGTATATAATGATCATTTCTACCACTATCATAGATGAAGGGGCTTCCGTAGTATCCTTTCCTCAACTGCTTGGAAAGCGCTTGGTTCTCCATCACTTTTTCCTGAGATTCGAAATTTGTCAAGCTTCAATAAAGGAACCAGTCAACTGTTAGGGATCCTTCCAAATTTTCCTATAACTTTGAGAAGGAAAACAGTTCACCTGAATGTGATGGTAGTCCAAGGGCCTCTAGATTACAATCTACTCCTTGGGCGTGACTACATTTACAGCATGGGAGCTATTGTTTCCTCACTATCTCGGGTGATGGGTTTCCCATATGAAGGCAGAATGGTCCAACTCATTGACCAGCTTTAATACCCCGGTTCGAACACAACTAATAGTCAAATACCATCCCTAAATGGTCTCTTTACATAAGGAATGTCTCATCAACCTCCAGTCTATCCACCTGATGACCACGAGTGATTCGATGAATGTGACTAAACCTAGGGGGCATACACCTTGGTCTGCTTCGGGAGGAAAACCCCAGATATAAGATAGATTTCCTCATAGGATATATGACCAGTCTAACACACCCGTCAGTTTAGGATATGGGATCAGTCTGGAATAGGATTTCCTCATCGAAGGTTATGTGATTGGAAGTGGATCCATGCCTTTCACCTTTGTCTATTTCGATGGACAGAGCCAAGGAAGTGTTTTGTCTGCAACGCAGACAAAAAACCTTGCTTTAATGCAAGAACTTCCATATGGTAACCTGGAAACGCTACTTTTCTTTATACCTGGGGGCATGCAAACCTTTTTTACACAAGTGGAAAGTGACCAGCGTAACTCTAACCCTGTAGTTTTTACTAACTTCAACTACTTAAGTTAGGTGATTGCTCTGATCCACCATTCACCTTTGTAAGGGCCAACGACACCGGCAAAGTAAAGGAAATGTTTTATATGAAACTATCCTGCGTAACCTCAGTAGTTCATTAACCCTTAGGACAGTAGTTGGTCGTTCCTAACTTGCATACAAAAGACTCTAGAGCAAAGTTTCGCATGGGACAAGCTCCCTAAAAAATGAACCTACTAAAGAGAGACATCCTTAAAGGTGACTGGAACGAGTAATGTTTCCGCAAAGTTCAAGTTCGTTAAAAAATAAACCTAGCAATGAGCATAGTTTCTAAAGATTCAAGCTCATTAAAAAATGAATCCACCTTTCGGTAAATAACCTTTGTGATCGCATTACTATCAGCCTTTTAAGCCTTGGTCATGTTCTTACCGTCACCTCCACTCTTTTAGCCAATGATACGCCTCAAATTGATTGTTTACCCTTTTGAGGAACAACTATGACGAGTGATTCTACTAGCCACCCTCATTTTGCTACTGTGTTTGAGAAGTTCCAAACTTACATGGAACTAGTTGCTACCCAAATACATCACTCGTTCCTCAAAAACGAGTCTCCTTTAAGCTCTTTTTAGACTCGTAAAATATGAAAAGATAACCGAGAAATTGGCCTCTCCAGCTCGTTAAAGTGATTGGAAGTGCTATCCCTCCTCTATATTTTAATCTTTTCAGACCTGAGGGATCATTACACAAAAAGATCGAGCACTTATATTTTTCGGCTCACTAAAGTGATTGGAAAAGTCATCCCTTTCGTATTATTTTATACTTTTTCAGACTTAAGGCATAATACTATGAAAAAGGACTACTAGATTTTCCTTCCTGTCTCTCTTTAGAATCTCTAAAATTGAAAAGGACCGAGTTATCTTTGTCATTAAACTCGTTAAAACAATAGTGACAAACTTGTCTGTATGGACAAGGGCGAGTTTCACTATCACTAGGTTCACTAAAACATAGCGACAGGTTTGCCCGAAGGGCAAATTATAGAACAAGAACATGTTATCCTCCTTAAGCTTGACAAAAATAAAGAGGTACTGGTCAGCAATGACTGGGGAAAAATGGAAGAAAACTTGAAGAACTTCATTGGTAGCAGGTCGCTCTTGAACATGACACTTTCACTCCATCACCATGATTGAGTCGGGTTGGGTTATTCCGTTCACCGGTAATATCACCATTGGTCCTCCGTACCATCCATTTTTGGGGTTAATGCTACCAATCCATTTTAGTGTCGCTGATACGTTCAAGAGAAGTCGCTAAGAGAATTCACCAACCCAGCTAACGCCTCATCCACTGCAATACCTTCACGCTCCATTTTTTCATGATCGCCACCCTGAACCTTGTATCATCATATCGTTTCCACCTCCACAAAATCATTTTCTCCGTTGCATGTCATAGATGTGGGATTCATTAAGGCCCTCCTATGACGGGTCACTTCTTTTCAACATCAACTCATTATCCAAGAAGTTGACTGAAAAACAACCCTTTCAATACTTTGAAGCTTGAATGCCTCAATGGCAAGTTTCTCACTTCCAGTGACAGGTTTACATCAATGGCCTTCGACTGAAAGATTTTGCGTGGTGTTTGACATCGACTCATGTATTCACACCACATGAATTGTACTGCAGTACCTTGAGGGTCATTGTCATTATCGGCGATTCCTCTCGTGCCTGTTAATAGCATACATCATTGGCTGGTAATCAGGCAATGTCTTTCCATGTTTGACATCAGAACATATTTTCACATAGATCGACTTGTACTTCAGGCGAAGATTGAACAAGTTTGAAGACCCCGAATCTAGTTTCATCCATCTGGGCTGCGATATATTCAGGAAAATAAAGACATCAAATGTACTCCATAGCTGCACAGATAATCATCCAAGATAAGGGATGATGGCTCTACCAGAATCATTAGTTTGCCACACAGATGATTGTCTGTCCTATGTACATGAAAATGAATTTATAAAGTTGAGCGTGGGAATTCCTGCCTCAGCTAGATCATGAAAATGTTATGAAGATAATGTATTGTATTATATCTTATTACAGGTCACCTTCTAGTTCGAAAAACCTCGGGTCCTCATGATAAAGCATTTCACCTTACATCAGAAGATTTATGACCTCATGCTTTAGGGGGCAACTGTTATAGACATATTTATGCACTGCAACCCCAATCACATATGTCCATAAACCAAGGGCTCCTAAACCCCTAAGGTGTTGTTTCATACCCTAAAGGATCAAGGTCAACTGATTACATCATTCCCCATAAGTTCTCCCTTAAAAACTACTTAGAACTGGTCAAAACTGGACCATACAGATTGCTCCATGCTGAGGGTGCAATGCATCTCAACTGTTACACAAAGGGTGTAATGCATACTGAAAAACCCTTATGTAGGGTGCGATGAGAGAGAGTAGATAAATGGCAGAGGCAGTTTGCTAGGTGGAAACCCAGAGAATCTTATAGAAACAACTCATATGACACTTGCCTCTCTGAATTCGCCCAGGGATGAGTAAGAGATCATGAAATATCCGAGTGGAACCAAGAATTATCAGTGAAATGACACTAATCAAAATCCCAGAAGCTGACTCACCACCCTGCAAATATCTATATATGGATCCCTCATCCTAGAGATCCAAAGGATGGAATTTTGTATTTTGTAAGGAAGTGTTGTTGGTTTCTTTGTGAAGCATTGTATTGTTGGGTGATCTATCTTTTCATGAGGTGAAGAGGGCTTTCATGCTGGGAGGATGGCATTGGATCAGACAGCTGGGTTGTAATCCTCTCTTCTACTACTTCTATCAATAAAGCTATTTAATTTTTCTTCCATATACTTGTATATTTCTGAATCTTGTATTTGTGTATGCATTTGTGTGGTTAATGTACATTTGATTCTACATTATTTATGGTTATAGATCTCTATTCTTTGATGGTATTTTTCTGCTTTGACCCTACACGTGTTCTTTGAAGCGGGACAAGTGGGAAAGGAGTGGTGAAAGCTCTATCAAGGGAGAGAGGAAACTAGCAAGGAGCCAAGCGAAAGACTGAGGTTGGTGCTCTCTGCTTCTCTCTCATCTATCTCTCATAAAGGAAAACACAAGTTACTTTGAATTGTTTGTTTCTAAGATAGCTACCGATCTTAGTGGGACTAGCAGATCTGAATAGACAGTAGTTTTCCCGGAAACAGAGTGAAACAAAAATGCATTACAAATGTTGAAAGAATAGTCTTGCAAACATCTACAAAACAAGCATGAAAATATGCTTGCCTTAACAGGCTTATGTATTAAGAAAAAATCCCAAGCCACATTTGTACACTATACATCACTAGTCCCAATAGTGGGACATTGAAGCCACTCCTCTCTCCTCAAAGAATTGACTGTCTACTCTCAAGGTTATGGGAGGAGCCAAGGTGAAAATTCCTTGCTCATACAATGGGAGGGGTATATATAGCCAGGCGTGATGTTGAACCTTGTGACTCTCAGACTACTATCATGACCGTTGAACCTCCTATGAATTTCCAACTGAAATGACTCTTAACCCTCTTTTGTGCATCCACTGGACTTCCACATTACATTAAATTCAGTCACAACATATATGGCCCATAGTGGTGATGTGGCCAAGACAACTCATGACACAAATTGACAGGACATTGCTAACGTGTACTGGCTGAATGTGGTGTCCATGTTAAGTTGATGCACTTCTAAGTGATGGATGTACTCTTGGTGTTCTTTGTCTTCTTCTCGAAATGTCTTAGTGTTGTGGGGGCTTCAATGGTCTTGGTCTTGCAAGATGGTTCATTGAATGTGTTCCTTTCTCTTCCTTCTTGAAGTGCTTTTTTTGTCCATCCATATGCAAGTAAGTCTTGCATCATGTGTGCTCCTTCTTCATCCCGTTCGTTGTCTCTCCATGATCCATTTGTGTACCTGTTCCTGCAATTTACGCGTGACAGGATGAAATCAAATACAAAACCTCCTAGTCTAGCATGATGCATTATTTTCGTGTTCTGGGCGTGGAACAAATGATAGGTTGGGAAGAGGGCCCAACAACTATGCAATGCATAGTTCTAGATGACAGGGAGGGAGAAAAAGTCATTGTGATAGCTTAGAGTGCATCTTAGGCTGGCATGAGAAACTCCGGGGCACAATCTTCATTGTTGGGGAAAACTTCTTAGTGAACAATAGGAGGCAAAATTCCACAATGAAGGACACCAGTGGCCGCTGCAAGGTGGGACCGTAAGTGGAACTTCTTCATATTTCCTGGAGGGATGAGAAGATAGGTCTGTAGAGGGCTAGTTAGGAAATTTTGCACAGTTTTCAGGAGGAAGACATGACAATGTAGCAGGGGACCAGCTGGGCATTTCTTCGCAGTTTCGAAGGGGGAGACAGGACAAGCAATAGAGGGCTAGCTAAGAGCTTTTATGCAATTTCAGAGAGTAGTGCAGGACTAGGTCTCTATGGAATTCAAGGTTCCAATCAGTAGAAAGGAGGCTTGATGACCGTTCTTGCAGAATACACTATTTAGATCGGGCATGGGGCCAACTTTTGCATAGTTCTGGGGTAGAAGACAGGCTAGTCACCACTGGGATTACACAGTGAAATTGACCTTTATGACATCCTCAAGCACTACACAATTTTAGGTAGTATATCAGGGTCACTGAGGGTTGATACTGCACAGTGTAGCTCATTTCGGGTCCGGTGGGAGAGGGTTGTCCAGTCAGACATATTTCTATGAAAATGGCTAAGTGTGGGAGGCAAGTGAACTTGTGTAGACTTGACATTGTTATCAAACACTTAACATACTTTGAGGATGAGACAACATAGACCATCAGGACAACAATATAAAACATTCCCTCGGTGAGACTATCTTAGAGCTGAGAGTGACAAGCATGACACTTGAGATAGACCTTCGAACGACCATGATGACGCTTCTGCCATAGTTTTTACAACTTTGTGTGTGAGTAAGATAGATATTCACATAGCAAAGACAACCCAAACACAAAATTCAAACCTTCAAAATCACCAGAGTAAGATCACAAGCATGAAAAAGCAATCAATATCCCAAAATATGATCGTTGGTCAAAAATGAAAATGGGGAGAAAGACTCTACAAGATATCTTGGGATGCGCTAAATTGTTTGCAACCATCAATGGAAAAACCAAGGAAGGCTCTGAAATTTGAATGCAAGAAAAAATTTTGGAGGGTGTTGTAGCCACTACAACACATGGAGACACACTGGTTGAATACCAACTTCTCTGTTTTGGTTCATTTTTAGCACAGGGCCTTGGCATTTTAGGGAGTATTGATTCGTTGTGAAGATCACTTCGATTTCCCCACTTACCCCATGGATAGACATGGTTCACCTTGTACCAACTCATTTGAACATAGTATAAGATTCATCCAAATCATAGTGTTTCAAATTGGGAAGGGTAGTTTGGCTCGCAAGATTAATATTTTCATAGTACAAGTTTTTTCATCTCTGGTGTTGTTTTGCTACCAGCAAGCCTAAATAGTACCCTGGTGGAGTCATACAGGAACACAAGAATTGCTCCACTGCCAACAAGCCTAGATAGTACCTAGAAGGAGTTGATTTATTCACCTCTCTACGCAAGAAGCCTTTCTCTTCTTTCTCCTTTGTTATTTTTGAAAGAGGACTATGCATAGGAACTTATATATTTTTTTGAGCAGAAGAGGGATCCCAACTTATTGAGTGAAGGAGAGGTTGTTACTTCAGAGAAGAATGTAAAGACCTTTGATTTAGGTTTTCACATTTATATTTTTCCCCTTCTCCATTTCTACTAGTTGGATAAGCTTTAACGCACAAAATAAAATCACTGAGTACAAGCATGAGGTTCCTAAGCTAGACATAAGATCATGGTTGGAGCAAAGCTCCCCTTATGGACGGATTTAATTTTCCGTCAAGACTTCATCAGCTAAAAGTTACAACCAAACAAAAGGAATATGGACACAACACTACCCAAGGGCTCTAGTGTCACAAGACTCTTTTAACGTCAACCATATACACATTCAGAAGCTAGGACACAGATCTAGGCACAACACTTATTCACGTAGTGAAAACAAACGGAAAAATGAACAAGGAAAGAAACAAAGGAAAAATAAAGAAGGCATAGAACCATGAAACCAAAATCAAAAGATAAGATAGCAAAATTACTAAAGAAAACATGTTGTCGAACCACAATGAGACAATCAAGATAAACTAAGGGGAACAAGTGCAAGACGAGTGCAAGGAAAGGAAAACTAAGACATAACTAATCCTACTCCTAACCTAAGAGTTAGGAGGTCGCATTTACATGTAATGAAATTTCCAGTGAAGCCACCCTAGTCGTTCCCGATCTACATCCACAAAGATATGAATGATTAAAACTAATAAAAGGTGATGTGCAATAGAAAATAAAGAAAATTGTAAAACTTTCACATGGGAAGGAAGGTATTTCCTATGGGTAGAGAGGCACGTCATAACTACTAATTTTACCCAATGCAGATTCTTACCTCTGTGATGGATATCAATTTTCAACAATCATTAGAAGCCTCTTGTGGGTGTGTCCTTGTATGCACCGAGCTTCTTAGCAAGCACGAGGAAGGATTGAAACATGTTGTTTGCAACAGAGCTTGCCAGGTAAGATTTTTCCAGCCATTCAAGGATTGGATTGTAAAATTCATAATGGTTTCCTGGAAAGTCTCATGATCTTCAAAAATACTAATTTTTTTATTGGGGATATGGGATCATGCTAGGAATTTTATAAATAAAAATAGATCTGATCATTCTCGGTGGTCATGCCGAGATAGTGCAAACCTGTCATAGCCATCAGCGAAGGCTAAAGTGCCTCATCTGCTTAATACAAGTATGAAGAGAGAGATTTTAAATGGTGAAGATCAAAGAGAAAAGCCATTGTCATCAGATGTGTTGATGGGAAAATGATAATTTGAATGACAGTCACCCAAGATAGAGCAATGATCAGATAAGCTAAATGAGACATCAGATTCATAGTTTGCAATGAATAATCTTACGAATGCTTTGTGAAATCAAACCAAGTTTGCTGTGAGATAAATATGAATGACCGGCTCCCTGCAACTAGATTTTGGGATAGGGTCCTGTATGGTAAATTTTGGGGCAAAAGCCCAAGTTTTGTGGCAAAAAGTGCAAGTTTTGACATAAAAAGTATAAAGTATCCGCAAGTGTGGTCACGGAGCACGTAGATAGTTAAAGTGTCATAAAGGGTTTTACCCTTCTTGTATGTATGTTCAGTTGGCTTTTGAAGATCTACCCATGGTCTGTGGATCATTGGATTATATAAATGGGCATGTCTTAGGATGTCTAAGTCAAGTAAGAGAAGAAACGAATAATGAAGATGAATGTGATGGGTCAATAGAAGGAATATCGTAGACATCTTAGAGTAGAAGAAAGTCTATGCAGCTATGTGCACAAAGGCCTAGAGTAGAGTGTTTGGCTAAGTGTGTGGACCCCTACAGCGAAGTGCACAGGGAAGTCTCGAGTCTATAAGTAGAACTGAAGTATTAACTATTAATAAAGAGATTATTCCAGAAATTCCTGTGTTTTGTCTATTTACATATGTTATGAATGAATGTGCTTTTATGATGAGATGAATGATGGTTTATGAATTAATATTGTATTGATGCGTGACTTTAAACGATTTATATTGTTATATGAATGCACTTAATGTTAACTATTTACGAGAAGATTACCTTGTTGTATGTTGAAGTTATCAAACACTTAAGCTGATATGGGTAATTACTGGGTTAAGAGTAATCTTTGATGCACGTAAGTATTTGATCTGCCTATCCAGAGTCTATGAAAGAGAGTCATAGACCTTCGTGGAGGTCTAGAGGCTGATTAAGAGAGTTATATCGATAAGCCCTAAAGGCTTATCGATTTGTGGGAAGGCATATCTAGGGCATAAAATGACATCATGCCGGCCTTTAGGTGTGGAAAATTGGCTCTAGCATCCCCTCATACTGCTTCAGGTGAGAATTCAGTCTGCGCTCCACAGGTTGATACCGAAATGGCGAGTAGTGTAGGAATTTGTTTGGCGCAGTAACTCTAATCCTAGGTCAGGACCCACTAAGCCAACAAATGGTTTCATTGTTGGGACTATGATTTGCATAAAGAGATGTGTAATGTCACATCACTGGAATCCAATAAAGAAATAAATTGAGAAATGGTTGGGTAGAAAGATCCATGAATTCACAGCACAAGAAAACAGAAATCCATGCCTAACAAAAGAATTGTGGTTGGACAGATATATGTACATAGGGATACATAAAATTTTCTTTTGCACCTTCCCAATCGAACTATACGAGTGGATCGCTATATTGGCAGACGGCCAAGGAAGGTGGAGGAGTGATGGTCTGATAGTGTGGACCTCAAAGCTAGTACGGAGATTGGAATCTTATGAATATAGGATCACGCGAGTCATTGGCCATTGGATTGATCGAGTCATAGGAGGATTTGTGATAGAATTCATGGTCGATACCTCTGGCGGCTACAACAAAGCAAAACTACACTTCTTTAAAGGACCGCAAGGTAAGCATTTGAGATCTTTGAATACTTGGATTAAAATGCTCTTGTGTGAAAAGTAGGTTATGCCAATAACTTGATGTTTGGATCTATGTGTAGTGCATGAATATTTAGAAATCGAGGAAGGACAAATCCTAAATACAGCCCATTGATAGAACCTCCTTCGAGCGACGACGAGGGAGCAGTACAAGCCTCACTGCAAAGAACTATATAGTTGATAATACAGGGTTTTCCATTAATACCTCATCTTCCCACACCACCTCCACCTTCACCTCCACAGCATACACCTTTGCTCACACCACCACCACCTCTTTTTCCATCCAGCATGTCGACTACGATGAATTTTCCCATTTTCAAGAGCTTGGCAAATGAGGATGCAAACCATTTTTGGTTCGTTGCAAAGGTTGTGTGGAAAGCACAAAGTATTATAGATGATCATATGAAGAAAGAGTAGTTATTTACTTCTCTCCAAGGTCAAGCTTTGATGTGGTTCATTAACTATTGCACTGATAATCTGGTGGCATCATTAGCGGACACTCAAACTGCTTTAAATAAGGAATTTGGGAGGCCTAATTCTGAAACACAATCAGGTGGAAGAAACACAGAAGAAGTAGGCCACCCTCAAAGTCATATTGGGGCTTTGGATGGATGAGGCCTACATCATCTTTGCAAGCATTCATGAGAAATTAGTGGGCCTAAAGAGCACATAGAAAAAAATCCAGCAAGATAGCGCATGGCCAACCAAAGAGTAACTGGCAGAGCAGATCAAACAGGCATCCATGCAGAGTGCAGTTAAAGTAGCAGTAGCACAAGTAGTGTTGGGAGGTCTTCGCAGTAACATCTCCATGCCAGTAGAGTGACTCGAGGGTGAGTCATGATCTTTGTGTTGGTGACCTATTGGAATACAGTGCCCTAGGGTCAATCTTGGGGAAAAAGCCAAAGTTTTGGGGAAAAAGCCCAAGTTCTGATGTACAAAGTGTAAATTATACGCAAGTGTGGTCGTGGCATGTGTAGATAGTTAAAGTGTCATAAAGGGTTTTACCCTTCTTTTATGTAAGTTGCGTCAGCTTTTGAAGATCTACCCATGGTCCGTGGACCATGGGACTATATAAATAGGTGTGTTTTTGGATGTCTAAAGCAAGTAAGAGAAGAAACGAATAATGAAGACGAATGTAATGGGTCAATGGAAGGAAGATCAGAGAATTCTTAGAGTAGAAGAAAGGCTCTGCAGCTGTGTGCGTAGAGGCCTAGAGTAGAGTCCTCAATTGAGTGTCTGGACCCCTGTAGTTGAGTGTGTAGGGAATTCTTGAGTCTGTAAGCAGACCTGAAGTATTAATAAAGAGACTATTCCAGAAATTCTTGTGTTTTGTCTATTTACTTCTGTTATGAATGAATGTGCTTTTATGTTGAGATGAATGATGGGTTATGAATTAATATTGTATTGATGTGTGACTTTACACAATTTATATTGTGATATGAATGAACTTAATGTCAACTATTTGCAAGAAGATTACCTTGTTGTATGTTGAAGTTATCAAACACTTAAGCCGATCTGGGTAATTACTGGGTTAAGAGTAATCTTTGATGTGCGTAAGTAGTTGATCTGCCTATTCAGGGTCTGCAAAAGAGAGTCGTAGACTTCATGGAGGTCTGAAGGATGATTAAGAGAGTTAGATTGATAAGCCCTAAAGTCTTATCAATCTACGCGAAGGAAGATTTAGGGCATAAAACGACATCACACCGATATCTCGGTGTTGAAACTTGGTTCCAGCATCCCCCCATACTGCTTCAAGTGCAACTTCAGTCTGTGCTCCACGAGTTGATGCCAAAAGGGACAATGGTGTAGGGATTTGTTTTGCTCACTAACTCTTAACCTAGGTCAGGACCCACTAAGCCAACACTGGTGACCAATTGCGAAAGCATCATAGGAATCACGAGAATTTAACAAGGATGCTAGCACCATAAATGCATGAACACAGTTGAGGCATGGTTTGTTAGCCTCCTGTTGCAACAGGTGTTCATCTTTCATGATTGACATTTTTACATGCCAAATTTGTCATACTTGTCATGCGGCAATGCTCCATATTTCCTAAAAAAGAGGCCAAAGAAGAGGCCATGAAAGTGTGCCAGTCTAAATGCCACTACTGTATCCCAATTTTGATGAGTTATCCATTTTTGAAGAAGTTTCTGTTAAGGGAAGTCAAAACAGCCTAATCTTGGCTTGCCTAGGTTTCAATTTCTTGTTTTAGAATATAGAGAGTCATTATCTGTCAAAACAGTTCAATCTTGGTAGATTTATATATAGGTAGAGAAACAAAGGAGCCCAACTGCTTAATCTGGGCCCTTGGAAGAAATAAGTGCAGACTTAGATAGAGGGACAGCAAAAAGAGAAAAGGATAATCTGGGTCTGCAAGTCCAAGTGCACCTATGCAGAAAGAAGAAAAAATGCTAGGTAAGTAGGTTGGGTAGGTAGTTTTGTGGTTGCAGAATCATGCTCTGTTATCCATTTCATGTTTTCAGGTGTTATATCTTCACAGATCATAGTTATGATGTAGTTTTCCATTCGGAGGAGCTCAAGTGAGGCATGTCTAACTCCCCCTTCTTCTCATTTCCCAAATCACTCGCTAACTTCCCTGAAGGGGTCAAGATATGCTTGATAGCTCTTACTTTCATCATTTTCCATATCATTTGCCTTGGTAAAGATCTACTTTGCTCAAGGCATGTTCATACTTCCTCTATGAATCATTCTTCCCCAGAAAATAGCCTAATATTCACATACTTAGCGCTTTCTGATCACTTGTCATATAACTACTAATTTTACTATGTAGCTCCCTGTCTATCTCCCCTTCCCCTACTAAAAATGTGTTAATAACTCCCCTACGTACATATTCCCACCCCTTGGCATTTTTTAGCCACAATTATCAAGTCTCGGGAAATATTAAGTCCATCTGGGACCTATATTTAACCCATTCGTGTTCATATTTTGTGATAAAGTTGGTTCAAATCACACCCATGCCACATTAACCCAAAAACCAACTCTCCTAAAGTTCCCCCCCCTCCCCCCCCCCGCCATATGAATAAAACACATAATAAAATATGCGCGGGCTGCGTTTTTAACCCTTCACCACCTTGTCTCTCCCGTCAGCCGTCAGATCTGGTACACCACAGATCAACAGTGGGTGGGTCTTCCCATACGTCGATGTGCTGAGGGTTAACACCTGGGAGATGGGCGGTTTTCCCATCGTACTCCCACCACGCGTCACCCTCTCGGCTGTGGCGCAGCCCCCTCCTCCGAAACGACCTGCGCACAAAAGCGGTGCACCCGAAACCGGATACCACCTTCCCCCTCCTGCGTCAACGCCACGTCATGCTGACATCACCATGCCACGTCGGCCTCCTGCCGCCGTGTCCTTGCCATATCACTGCCATGTCACCTCCTCCATCGTACTGCCACGTCACCCGCCATAATTTTGACATCACCCTGATGACGTCACCCTACCACGTCACCATCATACTGGGACCCACTGCTGACATCATTCTAACATCACCATCAAAAGGCGCATAAGGCGCAAATCGCAGCCTAGGAAGCCCATAATCAAAATCTGAGGCAGTTTTTCATGCGCGCTAATCGTGCATGGCTACGGGAAATAGGCCAAAATGGAAATCCCTTTCGTGGCTCGGCTTCAGTAGGCCTGAAAGGCACAAAATGACATGAATTTCTTTGCGCAACATTCAGAAAGGGGAAAACACAGTTTTAAAAGAAAACAGAGGACCGAACAGTATCAATGAAAGGTCGATGCAACAGTTTAAAGAGTATCATATGTGAGAAAGGCGCACATTCAGTGCCAAAGCCTATCAAGGAAGCAACAAAGAGTATCAGTCAAATGTTTTAAATGAAAACCTTTATTCCCAATGTAGGTGGACATTGAATGACCTCCAACAAAGTCAAAGAAAGCAGTAAAGGCCAATCAAGGCTCTCCCATCATAGTTAATTCTCCTCAGAACCACTCAAGAGCATGGATCAAATCCCCAAGCACAGTTATGGCTAAGTGATCAGCACAGAGCCATAAAAACAACACATTAAACTCCTTTTGGTACAACTGCCCCAACGTAGCTCGAGGATATTTTCCCACATTTATTTCAGACATGTATTAGGTTAAAGAAACTTATTACAACAGATCTGTCTGAGATCTTATCTTTATAGATGTTGTACTTATAAAAACCACCCTAATTCACTATTTAAAGGGTTGGTTGGTTGTATAGGTCCAAGAGAGTCTCGCTCTGTATACCTGATGTTTTACTTAATCAAAGACTGCTAAAAAGCTTGGAGGAATGACTGTGTGCTGTGTATGAATGTTTTGAAGAATTAAATGTGGAATTCTTGTGCTGCAACATGACTCAATAAGTGTTTCTTACCTTTGTTATCCATTGATATACCATCCAAAATAGCAGAAAGAATGAATAGTTTAGAATTGGTTTAATTGCCCTGTATGCTCAATTCTGTTGTTTCTATATGTTTTCATCTGAATTAGAAATGAATATGAATTCCCTGTGGCTCATATTTCCCCTAATTCATTCATGTTTGACAGTTATCTAGGGATTCTTTACTGCTCCTAGATAGAGCTCATTCACCTTCCCTCTGTTAAGCTGAAAGAGAGATTCTTAACTGCCTCTCATTCCTAGCCTTCACTCCATCCTTTAGCTTGAATGATTGTTTCATGTGTAGCTAGCTTGCTCCACATTCC
Source organism: Pinus tabuliformis (assembly GCA_031772625.1). Lineage (NCBI taxonomy): Eukaryota > Viridiplantae > Streptophyta > Pinopsida > Pinales > Pinaceae > Pinus > Pinus tabuliformis. The sequence goes on from CM062816.1 coordinate 785,124,704, forward strand.
CTCTTGCGACCAAGAAAATGCACCAGCAGTCCTACTCCTTCACTCCACGCCCAATGGTTCTAAAACTTTCATGCTATCCCTGCCTCTTTACTTGAAAGCATCATCCATCCCACCAAAACTAAAACAAAACCCCTTGTACTCAATAACTATCCTAAAATCATCATCAAAAAAAGCTAAATCCTAAAGAGAGAGCCGTCTCTGACTGCTGGTGGGCTAGCACCCGCAGTCCAAATATTGGTTTGTGGTTACCTCAGCCGTATCCCTCAAGGAGCTAAGGGACAACTTGAGTGATAACATAATGGCGACTCCACTGGAGAACATCCTTGGTTAAATCTCACAAATCAAGTTGGAATGCTCCACTGGGGAAAAGCAATGACTTTTCCAATTGCTGCATATTCCTTAAAAACTACAGATGAAGCCTGAATGTCAGCCAGGAAGCCTTTGAAACTATTCTTGCTTTGCATTCACATGCGTAAGCAAATGTTGCTTCAGTCAAACTTCATTCTAGTTTTAAGTTATAGATAGCTATTCCAAAATTTGATCAGTTCCTTGCTAATTCTAAAAAAGCATTCACAGAAAATACCAAAACAAGTTCAGAATCTGGCTCCCAAAGGGAATTCAAGGTATACAAGGTCAAATCCAGACCCAAACCCCCCAGCTATTCTTGAAAATCCCAATTTCATCCCAAGGAACCTCAGGAAGCTAGAGCAAAGAGAAGATTTTGTTGACTTTAGCCCTGAAACAGTTCAGGCAAGCTGTGTTCCAACCCCTGTCAAGGTTTTATTTTGTTCAACCCCCACTTCCCCTTGTTCATCATCCACCTCTCAAAGCACTCCTCCCACACCTCCATTTACTGCACATACTCCCCTGACCGCTGTTGTTACAGTTGTTCCATCTATTCCTATTGTTCCACTTATCCCTGTAAACATGGATAATAGATATGCACCCCTGCAGTTACCTGCTAATCCAGGGGCTATGCCTCAAGATTATCAAACTAAAATCACATACTTTGATGGAACTGGTTCTTGCACAGCCCTTCAGAACACAAAGAAGATCCAAGACTATTTTGAGAACTATGAGATAGATGACGATAGTGTCAGAATGAAGATTTTCATCCAAAGTTTGACAGGTGATGTTAGAACTTGGTTTAGAGCACTCACAGCCAATTCCATAGCAGACCCAGAAGCCTTATACTAGTCATTTATCAACAGATGGGAGAAAAATAAAGACCCCTTGCACATATTATCTGAATATGACACCATCAAAAGAGGCCCTCAGGAATCTGTCTTGGACTATTATGCAAGATTTAATAATATTTATAATGAAATACCACAGAACTTGAGACCTCCACCTGATCTTTCTTTGTATAAATTCCCTGATGGTTTTGACACTGACATGTCTTATCAGTTAAGGGAAAGAGCCCCTCAAACCCTTGTAGACATGAAAAATGTTGATGTTAGCATAGAGGCAAATCTAATTGCCAAAAGAAACAGAGCTAGAACTGAGAGAAGAACCACCTTTAAAGAAGAACCCTTAGCCTTAGACCAAAAGCTGGATGCTATTATCATTGGCATGCACAGGCTGGGAGACAGAGTAGAGAGTCTTGAGAGGAAATCATCATGGGAAGGACAACAACCCAATACCATAAGGAACCCAAATTTCCGGAAAAATCAGAATACAAATGCTAGTAGGTCTAGCCCAGACCATGATGTAAGTCCTCCTTTTCACAAAAATTACACTGAAGAATCTACATCTAGTGAACAGACGGAAGATACTCACATGAACTTGGTGGATTTGAAGGCTGAGAAACAAATTTTCCTAACTCAACCAAACCAAGATGAACATGACCTTAGTCAATTTCAGACTAAGCCTGGTGAATCTTTTGATTTTAAACAAGGCTATGATACTGTTGTGTATGAGGTCCACCAACAATATAAGTTGAGGACAAGAACCATAGATGTGCCTGAAAAGGTTCAGGCAAATGATACCAAGCAGCTGAAGAAGATTAAATAAAAGGTTACCTTCATCGAAACTGCTGGTAAAAAAGTCCCTAATCCAAAGGATGTCACCATAGAGGACATAACAGAAATGCAATCTTCTAATGATCAGCCTCTGCCACCTTCTTCCTCCAAAGAGAATTTGAACAGCGTTCCAAAAAGCCCTCCTAAAACTGAAAAACCGCAAGCAATTACTTCCCTTAACACTGAAAAACAAGACCAAACTATTGATACTCCAATAGAAAAAGGGAAGCCTGCCTCCCAAAATACTAAAACCCAATCTAAAAAATCACTTGACTTAGAGGCAGAAATAGGTAAACTCAAGATTTCCATCCCCTTATTTGAACTTGCCAAACATGAAGTGTATAGGCAACAAATTCAAAGATCACTTCAAATGCCAGAGGTTAAGGATGATGTGAATGTTCTTGATGATCAGCCTGAACTGCTGTTCGGTCCTAAAGTTAATGGAAAATCAACTTATGGATCTGTTCTACCTTTTTATGTCAGTTTACACATACATGACAAAGTCTTGCACAATGCTATGTTTGACTCAGGTGCCTCACACAACCTTATACCCAAAGCTGTAATGGAAAAACTCAACCTTGACGTCACAAAACCCTACAAAGATCTATTCTCCTTCGACTCAAGTCAAGTCAAGTGTTTAGGCCTTATCAAAGACGTGTGTGTCTCCTTAGTCCAATATCCCAACAAGACTATCCTCATGGATGTGGTGGTTGCTGACATTCCATCAAAGTATGGCATGCTATTATCAAGATCTTAGGGAGAAAAACTCCAAGGATCCCTCCAATTAGACCTCTCTTATGTCACTATATCTGTCTTTGGACAACCAAAGAGGCTATATAGAGAAACACCGATGAAGTATGTGGTAACTAGTGAGGATAAGCCCCAAAATTTTCCTATACACTCAATCCATTCTGATATGGATTCTTTTTTCTATTTAATGATGAAACAAATACTCTCACTGATGACAAGCCCTTGGCTTTAGAACTGAACACACACACCGATGAAGAGTTGGTTGCCCATACTGATGAAACTGTCAAAACAATCAAGGCAACCAGCATACAAGAAAAACCTCCCCAAACAGAAATTTCAAATCTGCCCAATCCTAAAGTGACTGAAACTCTTGATACTAACCACAAGCAAGAAATCACATGGTACTTAGAGTTTGATGGCTCTGTTAACATGTTAGGAGCAGGGGCAGGTGTTTGGATTCACAATACACATAAGAATCATGCAGAAGGTCATGCCTACAGACTAAATTTCAAATGCACCAATAACATGGCAGATTATGAGGCTCTCCTTTTAGGCCTTAAACTGCTCAAAGCTCTAGGAGCTGCAAAAGTGTCTATTCTAGGTGACTCTGATTTAATCATACAACAAATGAAAGGCAACTTTGTTACCAATGACAATAGAATGAGGGCCTATAGGACTGTTGCTATTAATATACTCAATGCATTCACTGAATCCAAGCTTGCCAAGATTTCAAGAGATCATAACATTCATGCACATAGCCTAGCCACTTTTGCTAGTACATGCAGGCTTCCCTTTGAGCCAAATCACAATTTTACTGCTAAGATAAAACATAGGCCTGTTATCCCAAATAATGTTAAAGATTGGAAAATGTTTGAAAGTGATGCCCAGATTAACAACTTCCTCACTCTTGAGCATGAGTTTTCAAATATTAACATTGACATGGATGCTATGACGGATGAAAAACAGTAAACAAATGAAAATCAGCAGGCTGTAACTGCTATAACAGCCAAGCAAATCCTAAACCCAACTATTTTTGACAATGCAAACATAGAAGAGTTGAAACAGATGCATTTGGAGGATATAATAGAAACAGAGGCCGAGATCGTTGATCTGAAAGATAACTTTCTCCCTGCTCACCTCACTCCATTAGAAGATATGTTTGATGCAAATGATGTTCCAAAAAAGCCAAAAATATAGCCCCTAAACACTGTTGTAGAAGAACACAACATTGGGACAGCAGACAAGCCCAAAATGATCAAAATATCTCAAACTTTACCACCCGATCAAAAACCCAAATATATTGATTTGTTCAAAGAGTTCCAAGATGTATTTGCTTGGAGTTACGAGGACTTGAAGTCCTATGACACGTCAGTGATCCAACACACCATTCCCTTAAAACCAAACCAAAATCCCTTCAAACAGAAAGTTAGAAGAATTAATCCTGTACTCCTTCCCTTAATTGAAAAGGAAGTGAAAAAGATGTTTGAAGCAGGTATCATAGCACCCATCAGATTCTCTGAATGGGTATCCAATCTTGTTCCCACAAGAAAAAAGACAGGTGAGATTAGGCTATGTGTAGACCTAAGATATTTAAACCAAGTCTCCCTAAAAGACCACTACCCCTTGCCAAAAATGGACCACATCCTACAAAGAGTAGTGGGGTCATCTAGAATACCTTTGCTAGATGGCTTTTCAGGTTTTAATCAAATACTGGTTCACCCGGATGACCAAGACAAGACAGCCTTTACCACACCATGGGGAACATTTAAGTATGTGAAGATGCCTTTCGGACTTAAAAAGATGGTGCTACCTTTCAAAGGGCAATATATATTGCATTTGCCAAGGAAATACATGATTTCCTAGTTGTCTACCTTGATGACTTAACCCCTTTCTCCAAATCTGATCAAGAGCACCTAAAACATTTGAGGCAAATATTCATGACATGTAGGAAATATGACATTTCCTTGAACCCCAAGAAATCCCTCTTTGGCCTTGAAGAAGGAAAACTCCTTGGCCATATCATCTCAAAAGACAGTATTAGAATAGATCCGGAAAGGATCCAAGCCATCCTCCAAATCCCATATCCAAGATGCATAAAAGAATTGCAAGCATTCCTTGCAAAAATCAACTTCTTAAGAAGATTTATTCCAAACCTAGCCAAGATAATAAGACTATTAAGCAACATGTTAAAAAAGGATGCTAAGGTAAAATGGTCTCTTGAGACCAAGCAAGGCTTTGAGAGTATCAAAACTGCCTTTACCCAAGCCCCTGTCCTCACCAATCCTCAATTTGACAAATATTTCATCATATTTTCATTTTCATCTAAGCACGCCATAGCTGTTGTCCTTTTGCAAAAGGATGATCAGGGAGCTGAAAAGCCAATTGCATTTTTCAGCCGAGCCTTAAGAGATGCACAGTTGAAATACCAAATCATGGAGAAGCAAGCCTATGCCCTTGTTAAAGCAATCAAAGATTTCCGAATTTACATTTTGTATTCGCATGTGATTGCCTATGTCCCAAATGTTGTTGTAAAAGACATATTAACCCAAGAGGGGCTAGAAGGAAAAAGAGGCAAACGGATTGCTAACATCCTTGAGTATGACATAGAAATTAAACCAACCAAGCTCATAAAGGGACAAGTTTTAGCCAAACTGATGTCCGAAACAAATTTTCAAGCCTTAGACATCAACCAACTGGACAATGAATAGGAGCTGGCGACTCCACAGATCAGTGAAACCTTTTTGCAATCCCAATGGTATGTTGATATATGCTTTGTATTGTTAAACATGTTTGCTCCCCCAGGATTGTCCAGAACCAAGAAAAGATTTTTAAAAATGAAGGCTTCAAAGTTTTGTGTCGTAGATGGTGCTTTATTTTGGAAAAATCATGAAGGTATATTGCTTAATTTTTTAACCATGAATGAAACTAACAATGTCATGAAAGAATTCCATGCAGGGGACTGTGGAGGACATCTATATTGGAAGTCCACTACTGATAAAATTTTAAGGGTTGGTTTCTATTGGCCCTCTCTATTTGCATATATAAAGAAGTTTGCTATCTCATGTCATAAATGCCAAATCTTTGAGGGCAAAATAAAGTTGTTACCCTTTCCCCTTAAGCCCATCTCAACAGAGAAACCTTTTCAACAATGGGGTCTTGATTTCATTGGAGAGATCCATCCCTCTTCCTCAGGCCAGCAAAAGTGGATTTTAACAGCCACCGACTATTTCACTAAATGGATTGAAGCCATCCCATGCAGACAGGCCAATGACTCCATCATTATCTAGTTCCTTAAGTGCAATGTCCTTTCTAGATTTGGCTGCCCTGAGAAGATCATCACTGACAACGTCGCTGCTTTCAAATCCAAAAAGATGATCAGTTTTTGCCATAAATTTCACATTAACTTGGTCCACTCCACAACCTATTACCCCCAAGGTAATGTCTTGGCCGAGTCATCTAACAAGAGCCTGATTAATATTATCAAGAAGGTCTTAGAAGAAAACAAGAAGAATTGGCATAAAAAGCTCACAAATGCCCTATGGGCAGACAGACTTTCAACAAAAAAATCCATTGGTATGAGCCCTTATGAGTTGTTGTATGGCATGGAGGCCACGTTTCCATCCTCCTTGGGCACTCCTATCATGAAAATTTTGCAAGAGATCCAAGCAGAACCAAATGATATTCAAAGAAGAATCAATCAGACCATTGATTTTCAGCAAACCAGAGAGCAAGTTTATAACAGAGCTCAAATATTGCAAGAGAAACTCAAAAAGATGTTTGATAAAAGAGCTAAGGCTGAGGATTTCTACATTGGCAACAAAGTTCTAAGGTGGGACTCACGAAGAGAAGACAAGGGCAAACATGTAAAATTTGATTTTTTATGGAAAGGGCCATTTGTTATTTCTATTGTTTAGGGAAATAACACATATTTCCTCAAGTCTGTAGAGGGAAGCACTGTTGAAGAAGGCCCAGTTAACAGTCAAATGCTAAAACATTACCATGATCCCTATTAATGGGTACAATGTAGCTCTGTACATATCTCTTTGTACATTAATATTTGTATATATTAGCACTTTGTTTTATTTTTTTAGCAGTCTGAGTGTTAGAGGAGCAGCAGCAAAGTTTGCTAAGACACAGCCAGTGCAAGTACTCCATTCTTAAGGCTCTATCTCTGCATTAGTCTCAGCAAAACAGCAGGAGTAGCACTGTCATATCACAACAATTCATGATAAAAGAAAATTGGTTGCAGTTTGCAGTATCCAATCAAAAAGTATCAATAAGAGAGGAGCATTGTTTAGTTTCACATCAACAACTGTTTCTAGACTAGAAGCTAAGGGAAATACATCAGTTTGGATCCATGTTTGGCTGTAATTCAAAGGCAATGCTCAATAAATATGGTATATAATAGCAAGAACACAGAAGAAAGAAGGCAGTGCTATGTATTTCACAATATTTTAATGAAGCAGATGGCTGCTCCTATTTTAGAGTTTCACATTTTTAGCAGCCAACACAAGGAAATTCTTCAGTCAACAGAAACAATAGAATATCAAGGCAGTCTCACCTGCTGTTCTTGGCTTTTCACAAGGAGAAGCCACCCCCAAGTGGAGCCACTGTTAGCCTCCTGTTGCAACAGGTGTTCACCTTTCATGATTGACATTTTTACATGCCAAATATGTCATACTTTGCATGCTACAATGCTCCATATTTCCTGAAAAGAGGCCAAAGAAGAGGCCATGAAAGTGTGCCAGTCTAAATGCCACTATTGTATCCCAATTTTGATGAGTTATCCAATTTTGAAGAAGTTTCTGTTAAGGGAAGTCCAAACACCATAATCTTGGCTTCCCTAGGTTTCAATTTCTTGTTTTAGAATATAGAGAGTCATTATCTGTCCAAACAGTTCAATCTTGGTATATTTATATATAGGTAGAGAAACAAAGGAGCCCAACTGCTTAATCTGGGCCCTTGGAAGAAATAAGTGTAGACTTAGATAGAGGGACATCAAAAAGAGAAAAGGATAATCTGGGTCTGCAAGTCCAAGTGCACCTATGCAGAAAGAAGAAAAAATGCTAGGTAAGTAGGCTGGGTAGGTAGTTTTGTGGTTGCAAAATCATGTTCTGTAATCCATTTCATGTTTTCAGGTGTTATACCTTCACAGATCACAGTTATGATGCACTTTTCCATTCGGAGGAGCTCAAGTGAGGCATGTCTAACTCTCCCTTCTTCTCATTTCCCAAATCACTCACTAACTTCCCTGAAGGGGTCAAGATCTTCTTGATACCTCTTACTTTCATCATTTTCCATATCATTTGCCTTGGTAAAGATCTGCTTTGCTCAAGGCATGTTCATACTTCCTCTATGAATCATTTTTCCCCATAAAATAGCCTAATATTCCCATACTTAGCACTTTCTGATCACTTGTCATATTAACTACTAATTTTACTATGTAGCTCCCTATCTATCTCCCTTTCCCCTACTAAAAATGTGTTAATAACTCCCCTACATACATATTCCCAACCCTTGGAATTTTTTAGCCATAATTATCAAGTTTGGGGAAATATTAAGTCCATCTAGGACCTATATTTAACCCATCCGCGTTCATATTTTGTGATAAAGTTGGTTCAAATCACACCCATGCCGCATTAACCCAAAAACCCACTCTCCTAAAGTTTCCCCCCCACCGTATGAATAAAACACATAATAAAATATGCACGGGCCCCGTTTTTAACCCTCCGCCGCCTTGTCTCTCCCATCGGCCGTTAGATCTAGTGCGCCACAGATCAACGGTTGGCGGGTCTTCCCATACGCCGATGTGCCGAGGGTTAACGCCCGGGAGATGGGTGGTTTTCTCATCGTACTCCCGCCACGCGTCACCCTCTCGGCTGTGGTGGAGCCCCCTCCTCCGAAACCACCTGCGCAGAAAAGTGGTGCGCTCGAAACTGGATACCGCCTTCCCCCCTCCTGTGTCAATGCCACGTCATGCTGACGTCACCATGCCGCATCAGCCTACTACCGTCGTGTCATTTGAATTAGAAATGAATATGAATTCCCTGTGGCTCATATTTCCCCTAATTCACTAATGTTTGATAGTTATCTAGGGATTCTTTACTTCTCCTAGATAGAGCTCATTCACCTTCCCTCTACTAAGTTGAACGAGAGATTCTTAACTGCCTCTGATTCATAGCCTTCACTCCATCCTTTAGCTTGAATGATTGTTTCATGTGCAGCTAGCTTGCTCCACATTCCCTCTTATGACCAAGAAAATGCACCAGCAATCCTACTCCTTGACTCCACGCCCAATGGTTCTAAAACTTTCATGCTATCCCTGCCTCTTTACTTGAAAGCATCATCCATCCCACCAAAACTAAAACAAAACCCCTTGTACTCAATAACTAGCATAAAATCATCATCAACAAGAGCTAAATCCTAAAGAGAGAGCCCTCTCTGACTACTAGTGGGTAGCACCCGCAGTCCAAAGATTGGTTTGTGCTTACCTCGGCCGTATCCCTCAAGGAGCTAAGGGACAACCTGAGTGATAACATGGTTAATGGAGTGGAACTTGATTTGTGTCATAGCTAGTGCATTGATCATCACCTAGGGGTATGATGAGAGGAGATATTTGCAATAAAAGGTTCATAAGTAGACAGAGGAGTTGACCATGAGAGACAGACATTCCCAACCTAAATTTGATGTGAGAGATGTGCAAGAGGATGGATGCATTGTGATAGATTTGTGAATTCAGTGATAACTGAAATTTTGAAAATTTGAGCGATCACATCCGAAACACCAAACATTTTTTACACAAGAATTCATATCAAGTGCAACAATGCAGATAAATGGATTGTGTATGAGAAACTAGATCTGATTTGGTTTGGGGGGCTTACCAGAGTCGCAAAGTCCTAATATAACCATCAACGGGCGTTGAAGTGTCTCGAATACCTGGCACATCCTAGAACATTCCAGAATTGTAGAATCAAATTTTGAAACTCGAATCAGATCACACATGGCTTGAGAGTGGTTGCTGCTAATAATTTTAAAATTTATTTCTGGATGACAACCATCCCTGTCACAGGTTTCAAAAATAGTCATATTTCTCAATTGAGGAGGTTATTCTAATGGTACATCCAAATATGAATGAATTGGTGAGATCGCATGAGCAAGCTGATTTTATGAGTTGTCTTCATGTAATATAAGAGATGATGAGGAGTGGTAAGAGTCCTATGTGATTAGACTATTTTATATTTTATGATGGACAATGTCACTGTCTTGTGTCAAATTAGGAAATAGTTGATTGAATAAATAAGAAAGAGAACATGGAGCATCTTTGTCGTATGTGGATGCCTTGTGAATGGTAGGATACAAGGGAAAGTAGGGTGGAGAGGAATTTTTGATATGGACATCTTCTTTCACTTGAGCACATTCTAGATCTGAGTAAGAGTCTTCATGAGAAAATAGAAGATCACATGATCTACTTGGGCATTCGTCATGGCATATGAAATAATGGGAGTGATGACTTCCCAAGACTAGGGGTTGATCGAAAGAATCAATTGTATAGGACGTTCTACCAAGATTAGCACATTGAGATTCATTCAAGAATGGAAGGTCATTGTTTTAATTTGGAAAATTTTGAAACAAAGAGGGAAAATTTATATTGTCCTTGCCTTTATTATCCTCTGCCTATGTAATGTGATGGCCTTGCATCTAATTGTAATTTAAGCTAGTAGCTTCAGAATCAAGAGAATACGAATAAGTGACTGGTGAAGCGGGTTGATCAAGCGAGTCATGGTACAATAAGTCATGGCTTGTAGATGATAGAGAATGGCAGAGATGAATATTAGATTCAAGGCTTGAGTTTTGAACAATGACGTCCACTTCTGGAATGAAGGAGGGAGTCTTCATTGCAAGCTTCCTGAGCCATTCTATAATTTCCTACATTGAAGTGGGAGATGAATGAGGAGATGGGTTGAGGACATGCTACCTAGATTTCTCAACTTCATAATCACCACAAGGGGGAACCCATATGGGGACCAAAAAAGGAGGGGGGCGAAGAAAAAATGGGGTTGTGGGCTCCTCCTTTCTAATTTGAGGTGCCTCATGATTTGCAAGGGTTGGGGAGGAAGGAAAATCAGGGGGTTTAGAGTATTTGGAAACATGAACCAAGTGTCTAAACTCTTGTCTCAAGAAATCCGAGTTAAAAATTTGTTTTGAATTTCGCAGTAGAGGTGAAGGAAGCGAACAACAAAGTACTCAACTGATTTGTCCAACTCCATTCTTAGACTACATAATTTTTTACAAAGATCTTGGTGGCTATACTCATCGAACGTTTTAACCATCATCACGAAAAGCTGATCAAATGTATCGATAGAGGTAAAGGGTAATGTATGACACAAGTGTTTAACATGACCTTCAAATGTGGGGGCGAGTAGTACAACCCAGACATCTTGGGAATGTATTTGGTGATGATGGAAGAGAGTAATAACTTGAAGCACATGCATAGGAAAAGATGATTCACCCTCGCCATTGAACTTCAACTTGGATAGATCATGATTAACTTCAGCAGGGATGGTACATTTAGGATTTTTCGAAAAACATACCAGAACTATGATTTCGAGAAGATCCATTTTAAAAAAGGAGATTCAAGCTAGACTCTACGGGTATAGCCTGTCATGTGGCCCTCCTTTTAGCACCAGAAATGTTGATGGTGTTGGACCTGCCAACATTCAGGGGATCTCCCTAGTATGACATCCCAATTATACCTCACAACATTTGGTGTAGGAGGCACATCCGGTACGATGGCCCGGTTACCATCTACTTGGAGATTTGCCTTAGCTCACGTTGTTGAACACATGAGACTATTATGTTGTTGCCTTCAAAAATTGAGGTAAGTATGCCTGGTGAGTGCGTAATGTAACTTGTGTCTCGGTTCTCTTGCTGCAAAGGTAGAGAGTAAAGTGAGCCTCTAAGTGAGAGGTAATAATACCACCTAGGAAGAGACACAAACAAACCATAAATTTTTGTCCATCATGTAGTGACATAGTCCACAGCAGTTGTAGTAGCCATTAAAACTGAAGTGAAGGGGACAACACGAACACCACCCAATGAAGTAGTCCACATGGATGTGATGGTCATTGGAAGCTGAAAAAAAATATGGTCTATCGAGTATTCCCTAGAGTAGCCCACAAGCATGTGATAGTGGTGATAACCAATACACAAAGGTAGTCTATCTAGTATCCTGCGGAGTAGTCCACAGGGATGAGATAGTGGTGATAATCAGTACACAAAGGTAGTTTGTCTAGTATCCCACGTAGTAGTCCACAGGGACGAGATGATGGTGATAACTAGTACATCACATTGCCAACAATGTAAGTACTAAGAAAATTGAAATGTTCAACTATCTTAGTACATGCGAAACAAATATTCATTACAAATGTCGAAATAATAGTCTTACAAACATATAAAAAACATGCATGAAAACATGCTAGCCTTAATAGGCTTATGTATTAAGAAAATCTCCCAAGACACATTTGTACACCATACATCATTAGTCCTAGTAGTGGGATGTTAGAGCTACTCCTCACTCCTCAAAGAACTAACTTTCTACTCTTAAGGCTATGTGGGAGGAGCCATGGTGAAAATCCCTTGCTCATACAATGGGAGGGGTATAGCCAAGGGTGATGTTGACCGTTGTGACTCTTGGACTACCCCCATGACTGTTGAACTTACCATGAATTTTCAACTGATATGACTCTTCAACTTCTTTTGTGCATCCATTGGAATTCCACATTACATTATATTCAGTTACAACATATATTGCATGTAGTGGCGATGTGGCCAAGATAACTCATGACACAACATGACATGATACTGCTGACATGTACTAGTTGACTGTGGTGTCCGTGTCAATTTTTTGCGATGCTAAGTGATGGATGTACTCTTGGTGTCTTTTGTCTTCTCCTTTGCATGGCTTAGTGTTGCGGGGTCTTCATTAGTCTTGGTCTTGCAAGATGGTTCAATGCATGTGTTCCTTTTGCTTGCTACTTGATGTGCTTTGCCATTCATCCTGCTGCAAGTAAGTCTTCTAGCATGTGCACTCCTTCTTTATCTAGTTCATCATATCACCATGATCCATCTGTGTACATGTTCCTGTAATTCACTCATGCTGGGACGACATCAAATCCAAAACCTCCTAGTCTAGCATTATGCATTATTTTCATGTTCCGGGTCCGAGATAGATGACAGGCTAGGAAGAGGGCCCAAAAAATACACAATGTGCAGTTCTAGCTGACAGGGAGGGAAGAAAAGTCATTGAGATAGCACATCTTGCAGCTCAGGCTGGGTTGAGGAACTTTGAGGCATAGTCTTCATTGTCTGGGAAAAATGCATGGTGAACACTGGGAGGCAGAATTGTGTAGTGAAGGACCCAAATGACAAGTACAAGGTGGGACCCTCAGGGGCACTTCTACAAAAGACAAGACAAGGATGTAGAGGTCCATATGGGCAGTTCTACATAGTTTTCAAAAGGAAAACATCACAGGGAAGTAGGGGACCATCTTGGAATTTCTGCGCAGTTTCCAAGTAGAAGAAATAACAAGGCGGGAGAGGACCATCTAGGTATTTTTGCACAATTTCGGAGAGTAGTCCAGCAACAGGATTTTATGCAATATAGGGCTTAAGCAGCTAGAAAGGAAGCTTGATGACTATTCTTGCAGAATGCACAATTCAGATTGGGCATGTAGGCAGTTTATGCGCAGTTTTGAGGAGGAAGACAACTTTCTCACCTCCGGGATTGTGCAGTGAAACTGGCCTGGAGGACAACGTTAATAAATGCATAGTTCTGGGAAATAGAGTAGGTCACTAAGGGATGAGACTGCACAGTGTATCTTAGTTGGGGTCTAGTGGGATAGGGTTGTCTGGTGGGACTGATTTTTAGGAAAATGGGTAAGTGTGGGAGGCAAGTGAACTTGTGTAGGCTTGACATCGTGATCACACACATAGCATAATCTTGATGAGGAGACAACTTAGACCATGAGGAAAATAAGACAAAACATGCCCTCGGTGAGACTATCTTAGAGCTGAGAGAAACATGAGTGAAACTTGAGATATACCTTCACACAACAGTTATGAAACTTTTGTGATAGTGCTTACAAATTTGTGTGTGAGTATGATGTATGTTCACATACCAAAGACAACCCAAATACACAAATAAAAGCCTTCAAAATCGCTAGAAAATGATCACAATCATGACAAAGAAATCAATATGCCAAAATACAATCTTTTGTCAAACAAGCAAAACGGGTGAAAGACTCTATAAGAGGTCATGGGATGAGCTCTAGTGTTTGCAACCATCAATGGAAAAAACAAGGAAATCTCTTAAATTTGAATGCAAGAAAAAAATTTGGAGGCTGCTGCAGCTGCTACAACATATCCACACACTTAATGGCCTTGTTGAAGCAATCCACTTTGGTTTTGTGATGGTATAGCCAATCCATACCAAAACCCATACTATACGAACCCAATGGTAATACATTCAAATTTGCTAATGTAGGCATACCATTTAACTCAAATTCACAAGCTCGTACCCAATGGTGAACATGCTTCTTTGTACCTGTAACCAACTGTACTAGCCAAGATTCTACATGAACTTTTTTTCTCAAAACACACTTGTCCACGAGGTTAGGATTAATATAACTATAGTTAGATCTAAGATCAATCAAAATAGAAATGACTTGTTCAAAAATCTTACCATCCATCTTAATGACCGATGCCTTATGATTTGCCTTCCTATTTTCCACAGTTGTATAGATCAGAGGAATGTTATGACCAACATCACCAACTGTATGTGTCTCCTAAGCACTATAGATCTAGGGTCTATCACCACTCTGATACTGTGAAAAATCCCTCTTATGATGGTCCTTATGACATATCCAACACTACAATGGTTCCCTACCATCGCCTCTAGACTGCTTCTCTCCGCGTCCTTTCTCAACTGTATTGAATCTATTGTAAGGAACTAGCTTCTCTTTCTCATTTGCATAAATTTGAGGTATTCCTCTCTTTCATGCCAATTTTCCTTTAGCTTTCTCATTTCTTTTTGAGTCATCCTTAGGCTAAACTTTGCGCTTTGACTACTCATAACAATGCTTCAACTTTCGAACGACCTCCTCCAATGATTTAGGCTCATCGAACTAAATCTAGTCTCCGTATGCAACTGGAAATCCACTGATGAATCTTTGAACCTTGGCATTCTCCTCCCTGGGGTAATGCGCATATATCAACAAATCAAAAAATATGCTAGTATACTCATCATCTATCATAGAACCTATACGGAACTCATAAAAACCCTTAGCTTTGTCATCATAATACCTCTCTGAAAAGTACTTATTCTTGAAGAGTGTTTCAAATGCATGCCAAGTCAAATCCTCCTCATGTATACCTTTGACATTCTTCAAGTATTCCTACCAAATATCTTCTTTACCTATGAGACTGAAAGTGGTTATCTTTGCTTTCATGTTTTCTGAATAATCATGCAATCAGAAGAATTTCTTCATACAAAGCAACCATGCTTCTACATCTTATGATTTCTTCATCTCTCCATGAAAGGTAGGTGGATTTACCTTCTTAAACTCATTTGGAAAGTATCCCCCATCACTCCTCTTGTAAGGATGATGACGATGACAATCATGATGTCTATCAGAACCAAGACTAGAATAGTAACTGTGTCAATCACCTCTCCTATCTAAAGTGTCCAACATCCCGCCATCTATGATCATGTCAGTTCTATATGACCTATGTATACTAGGAGAGATACTTCCATATGCCCCATTAGTTTTGTCCTCATGTCCATGGCTGATCTGAAGTGTTTCGTATCGCTCCAAATCTAACAAACTTTGAAGTAGTATCACATTCAGCTCTTCTTATTTATTTTGTGCCTACATGATTTTGGCATTGTCTTATTTGCAACTCCTTCCTTCAAGCTTCTCAATGTGTATTCCAAGTTAGAAGAGTACCCCACACCACGTTGCCCATCTGATGCATAGGGAGGTTCTATGCATTTTACCACCTTTCTAACCATATAATCTCTTTCCTGCAAATCATACTATGCCAGCTAAACCAAATCACAATAAACCAACGTACCTTATCATAATTCAAGGAGGATATCTTATCTACAAGATCATATAATGAACATGATACATGTATAAAATAATCATAACAACATATAGACATACAAAAAATACGTGTATAAATGCATAAGCATCATTCTAGTTATGGTACAGTCATCAATGCAAGGCCATATCAACAATGCATGTTGTGACTCCATCCATGACAACAACCATTACTCCATTGCACACATTTCCACATGAAACTATCAACATGCATAAGAACACATGTAGTTGGCCATAAGTGATCAATTCTTGTAATCAACCTATAAGAATGATAAAGGTAATCAAATCATTCAAGAATGCACTTGACATATAAGGATGTATTCAAGCGACATATAATCAACATATAAGTGACATATAACCATATGAAACCAGTCATAAAATTCTAACGATGCATCGCACGAAATCACATCAAGCTCCTAATGACAACCTTACTACAATCATGATCCACATGATGCAATGAAACAAACACATGAAATGTAATTGTAAGAGACACACATGCAACTAAAATGCATTCATGACCAAGAACCTTCACCCAAGAAGAGTGAAACCACACTATGATACCACTCTATAACACCCCCTCCTTCCAGCTCCACCCAAGCAACCAATTAGTTGGGAAAAATGTGATGAGAGAGTTTTTTAAGGGATTCAATATCCTAGGGGACCTTAAGGAAATGGAATCAATGAAAAATATCAAACAAACCCATCCACATCAATAAAACACCCTCAAGAGACATGCCATCCACTCAGATAACATGTCCCTAAGTCCCACTGTTGATTTAATCCTTTTAACCCAGAGTTACTATCATGTTATAGGCAACACAGTGACCAGCAACACAAAGTCACTCGCATACACCTCTGTGCCAACGACTATGGAATTTTCTCAGAAGACCTATGCCAGTGACCCCGGCATTTGAGCCACCTTTCTAGCCCAAAATCTAGGCCTCTACCTATAGATTTCTACAACCTCCAGAATCATACAAAGACATGGTAACAAAACTGAATACTCAAAACCATCCTTAGGATTAGACCTGAACATCCCCAACTGGGATTGACATTTCGTCAAGCACTTGGCATCAATGCAACATACGGGTCTATGATAGAAGATAGAGCATAAATTACTAAAAGAACTTATGAAACATAATCAGAAGACCACCTCTGTTATTTTGATGGCGCATGACCCAGTTTTAGCGTTAACTGCACCAACTAAAAAAACCCTAACTGTTGGCTATTTCGGCAACAACTTGCATAGCGCAGGTTGCAGTCTCACCCAAAGTAGTATTGGGGGATGCTAGAGGTAGGTTTATTCATCCAGAGGCTTGTGTGATGTGTTCCTGAAGTCGTTATGGCTTAGATCTACCTATGTGCAACTTTATCCCTTCCGAACAAAAACCTACTACAAATCTATCTAAATGAATTCCAGATCTTCACAAAGGTACTTAATTGTACTTATCATGCATAAGAATTATAGATCTACAAGTTTCACACAGTAAATAAGAATTAATTCATATAAAACATATCACATAGAGAAGTTACATAAACTTTAACAAAAGTAAATAATAAGGCACATATGCATTAGAATCGTTTGAAAATATTCTCTATTAAGTATAAATGTTCAATTCTAGACTTCTCATCCCTGCACACTCAGCCATAGGGGCCCACACACTCAGCTAGTGTACCTACCAAGATCTTTCTACACTCAGCTGTAGGATCTTTCCCTTTTCACCTAAGTACGGGAAAAATGCCTCTCCTTCCCTAGCACCTTTCCCTTACAAATATTATTGACCAATTTATTAGTTCTTAGACTCGCTATGACTCATCTATTTATAGCATCTTCTTTACAATACCATGGTTCATGGACCATGGGCGGGTCTCAAAAAAAATCTATGACTTACCCAACTAAGGGATAAAGCCCCTTTGACTTCTATTAGCTTCGCACTCTGCTTCCACATTTCGCGAAGACTTTACATTTGCTACAAAAAGAAACTACAAAATTTAATCAAAATTGACTCAATTGACCCCATGGACCCCTTCCAACAGGCCCCCAACACAAATTGTGTGACTCGCCCTTGATTCACTCAGCTGGCACATCTATCTTGTTGGAGAGGTCACTAAACTCCATCTTCGTTACTTGTAAGTTAGTAGTACCCTGTATCGTGACCTGTTTCACTTCCTTTACCAACTTTTCTATAGTCGGGCCTTCTATCGCAAGGCACGTCATCCTTTGTGTCTACTGTAGTGTCTTCAACTTCTCTTGGACTAACATTGTGAGCTGCTTTGCTTCCTTTGTCCATGGCTATAGTCTGGCATTTAAGATAACCTTTTTTCTCTGCAGTTCTTCAATTTCTGTTCATAGCTGTTTTTCTTCTTGTAATCGAGTGAAGCGCTAGACTGACGCCAAAGTGCATGCAGTCGTTCAGAGTTCATCAAAATTTTTCTTCATCTCCCAGATATCTATGCCACGTTTCTGCAGGTTTGGATCCTCCTACAGATTCATCCATAATTCCATTTCTTGTTCGAAGATAAATGGTGTAGCCTATGACTGTTTCATCCAAAGTGGCCATGCTCTCCCTGATGACTGCTCCATGCTACTACTAGGCTCCTGGTAGAGTGATTGGCTACAATTCAACTCGAGCTCTCAGATCTGCATTTGGAACTCAAATGTTACTTGGTCTATCTCATCCTTCCATTCTATGACTGCAGCAACCAACTTTCGAATCTTTTTTGTTGCTTCTGCATCTTCTGGAATGTGAAGTTCTGGCAGTGTCTTACATGCTTGTGTAATTTTTGCCTCCAAACTATAGCTTCGAGTGGCCATTTCTTCCTCTTCCTTCAGTTCCTAAGCCTTTTCTGCAAAGATATACTCATTGCTCATATTTACCTCATTGATAACTGATAGTGTGTGTTGTTTCCCAATCTTGAGGTCGTCTAATACATCCTTGATCTGTTTGAGATGGGTGTTTGCTTCATTTGCCTTTCTGCACAATGATCCCACTAGTAAATGTATAACTCTAAGGTCCAAAGTCATGTCTGTCTCCAGCACTATCGTGCTTTCTTGCTATAGGCTCACTTGAATCCCGCTCACTTGTCTCAGGCTGGCCTGAAGCCGACCTATTTGAATATGAAACTCGTGTAGATCCTTTTGCACATTTCCTAGTGCATGCTAATATTGTTTTTCAAATTGTGTCCAAAACTCCATCGTTATATCATGGATCTTGTCTCTGATTTCATCCAAGCCCCCTTAGTGAGGACCATAGGATCTACATGTACATGCTTGTCCTATTTTTTCTTCTTCTTGGGTCTGGAAGTCGTCTCCTTAGCCCTCTTCTGTAGTTTAAAAGGATTTCTTTCCAACTCGCTCCCACCTCCTTCAATGTCAGAACCCTCCTTGTCCTTAGAGTGATGAGATGTTGACTCCTCAACCTCGAATGTGGCCTCCATCACATCGCGCTCCCTGTTAGCAGCTGCCTTGGCAGTATCATCCTTCTTGTTTTGCGATGCTTTCTCTTAAGCGACAACCTACTTAGCTTCATTTTTCTTCTACATTACTATGGCCTACAAGGAGGAACTTTCCCCCGCCTTTCTTGTTCTAGCACCAAGATTTGATGGCTGCATCCACTCACCTAAACATTTCCCCACAACTTCTTGTATATCTACATCAGTGACTCAATACGACAACTTGTACCATACTTTCTTAGGATCTTGCCTCACGCGGGTGGATACATTTTTGAAATCTTCTTTGAACTCAGTGTAGGCCTCCAACTGTTCAAATAGAGTAGGTGACGGCCTTGGCCTTTGGCTGATCATCGTGCAAAGGTCTATCTCGACCAACACCCAGAATATCTTCATTTCCATGACCCATTCAGGGTCCTTTGTTACCCACAGTGAAGAGAACTTCATTGCCTATGGTAAATCAGCATCTTGTGGAGGGACCTAACTATCTTTTGGCAGTGTCTATGCAACTAGGGAAATTAACAACAATAGACAAGCATAGTGGAATGTCTTGCCTTCATCCTGTGCTTGATGACAATTCAACAAAAACCCCTTGCACACATATTATGCCCAGTTATACTGCACCCCTTTCACGCATTGTGCAGCCAATGAAATGACTAGCACTGGAACCTCATCCACATGACACTTTCTCATGACCTTCCAAGCCAAAATCTAAGAACTTGCACCGCCTTGACTGTGATGAAACGAATAGAGTATTCATGCAACTTCTTCACTAAGCCAAACTCACTCTTCATTATTTCCGTGAGTTTATTTGCCTTAATATTGCCTCCAAATTCTGCGGTTGGATCCATCCCTAGATAGGGAAACCTTGTGATGCGGTGGATTAGCATGTCTGTAATGGGGATGGGTTCTCCTAGCTAGACACACTTATCATGAACCAATGTGAGTAATTAGTGTATTCACACTGTGTTGATATTGGTTATGCTAAAATGCGGTACCCATATCATATTCACCAATCTGGACTTCTCAACCCCCGCGATAAACTTCATAGGCTCCAGCCACGTGACCCTTATCTATTCGTAATAGATCTTGGAAAAATACTTATTTGGAACCAGCTAGGGGAATTTCTCATGATCAGCTAAATCCCAATCCTCCATCTTTAGTGCAGGAATGTGCACTAAGAGCATGACTTCAAATACCACCTTTTATGGAAATAGTAGTGTAGAGACCATGAATTTAGCATTATCGGGATCCTTTGGCACCTTCTCGTCACCTTTCCATATAGGGATATACATCAGGAGCCTAGTGATAGACTCTCCCTCCTCAACATCCAACTCTTCAACCCCTTTGCAAAGTTCCTCTTTGTCAAGATCCAGGGGTTTATGTGGATGTTTTGACTTTTCCATCTTTCCTTTTTGTCGAACTTCTGTAGGGTTCTTCCTCGGTGACTACCTCACCGGTACAACCTGTGGTTTCTTCTGTTTCTCTTTAGCAATAGATGGTTTGGCCTAGGCGACCTCGATGCCTTAGGCACATAAATTGTAGTTTCTGTTCTCGATGCGATTTCAGGGGTTGCGGCTTCAGAGACATCGACTTTAGAGACAACGACTTCAGAACTTGAGGCTCCTACAGGATTATTTGCAGTGATTCTATCTAAGAAGGCTTTACAGAAGATCTCTGACACATGATCTAGCCCTAGATATTTAAAAAAATCTTCCCAATCTTCTCGGTTCATAAAATTAAGGCAAGAAAATTCACAAGTGATTTTTAAAAGGAAAAGTGTTCTATTGCAAGCCAACATGCTAGATTTATAGGCGATTTCAAATTCAAATCTGACCGTTCCATCCAATTTCTGCTCATAAATGCATCTTTGGTGGTAGATTGCCAAAGATATGCACCATAAATGTAGCCTACTTGCTCCTCCTAACGGGATTTTTTCCATCCATTCAGCTACAGTGCATCCAACGACTATTTTTGGACTCATCTATGCAACACCATCCTCCATGGCGCATCTCTCTTGGCGCAGCTCCTCCCGGTCCACTTTTGGCTTCCCTCGCACAGCACCATTACTTCGCTTTCCCAGTCTTTGGGCAATGTAATTTATAGTCCTGCACTTCCTTGCAACTGCCCTGAGTACTAAGACTATCTGACCATCATGTAGTCATTGCATAGGGGCATGATCCCCTTGATATAACTTTAGCCGACTTCCATTGAATCTTCCTGGAAATAATTCCCCATTTAGTTTTGCAAGCTGAACTGCACCACTATTTGTAATATTATTGACTACATAAGGTCCCAACCAGTACATTTGAAACTTCCCAGGGAATTTCGTGAACTTGATATCATATAGTAGCACTAAATCATTCATCTTGAAGGTGCTCAGCTTAATATTTTGATCATGCCAGGCCTTCTCATGCTCCTTCTACATCTGTTGGTGAAATCCTAATAGAAATCAGTCTTCTTCTAATTCCATCAACTCCACGAGGTGCTCCTCCATAGTTTCATGGTCTGCTATACCATTCAATACTGCAATTCGCAAACTCAGCAAAATATACTCCATGGGAATCACAACCTCTATCCTATAGACTAGCCTGAACGGGGTTTGTCCTGTCAACTTCTTAACATCATCCTATATGCCCATAGGACCATTGGTATGCACACATCCCAATAGTTCCTCTTCGCGTTGTAGACATTCATCAATGCATTTTCTAGAATTTTATTGAATGCTTCAACTGTACCATTTTCCTAAGAATGATAGTGCATACTCTTTTGATGATAAACCTGAAATTCTTCGAGCATCATGGTAATAGTTTCATTTAGAAAGTGCATACCCATATCACTCATCAGTTTCTTAGGACACCCAAACCTTGTCAATACATAATCAAACAAGAACTTCATAGATATAGCAATGCTATAGTCCTTCACTGGTTGTGCTTCTGTCCATCTTGTCAAATACTCTGTCATAGTAATAATGTACCACATGCCTCTCTTTTTACCTGGTGGCTCTATTAGACCCACAAATTCAATCGCCCATTTTTCAAACAATTGTAATGAAGTCTGAGGATTTAAGGGCAATTCATCCCTTTGCAATGGCTTCCCTATCGTTTGACAAGCATTGCAAGCCCTGTAAAACACCTTAGAATCCTTACGTATCGTCGGCCACCACAATCATGTGCATAGAATCTTCTGCGCAGTTGCTTGGCCTACATAGTGTCCTCTCGCCACTCATTCATGTGCTTCAACGAGGATTCTCGATCATTCAAATTATGGAACATATCGGCATAATATTTCATCAGTGTCCATCTTATATATGTGTCCCCCAATCACAAAAAATTCATATGCGCGGACCACCAACTCCTTTTTGTGTTGTGTGGAGTATCCTTTTGGGACTATTCCAATAGTCAAAAACTAGATTATATCAGCAAAATGATCATCTACGATGTGTACAATGAAGAGATATGCATCCAACAATCCTTCCTCCAAATTAGAAGGTTCTTCACATGTCTCAATTCTGGATAGATTATTTGGTCCCACGTTCAATCATCTAGGCTTTACAATCACTTCAAAATCATATTCCTAAAGCAACAATAATGACCTACAGATCTTCCCCCACAACAGAAGCTTATTGACCAGGTACTTAAGAACAGAGTGATCAGTGTACATTTTGAAATTTGCACCTAACAAGTAATGTTAGAATTTCTGCAGCGCATAGAGCATCGTCAATCCTTCATGATTTGTAGTTAAATAGTTCTTCTTAACCCTTGATAGTTTCCTACTCGCGAAGGCGATAGGGTGATCTATCCCACCTTCACATGGCTAGGTCAATACTACACCCAACACAATACAAGAGGCATCCAAGCCAAAATGAAATTCTTTCTTCCAGTCTGGGAATACCAAAATGCATGCAATCACCATATTTTCCTTTAATACATATAGACTATGCTAAAATTCTTTGTCCCAACAAAAATTCGCGTCCTTCTTCCCAATATTCTCGGTTCATAAAATTAAGGAAAAAAAATTCACAAGTGATTTTCAAAAGGCAAAGTGTTCTACTGTAGGCCAACATGCTAGATTTATAGGTGATTTCAAATTCAAATCTGACTGTTCCATCCAATTTCTTCTCATAAATGCATCTTTGGCGGCAGATTTCCAAAGATATGCACCACAAATGCACCCTACCTACTCCTCCTAACATGATTTTTTCCATCCATTCAGCTATAGTGCATCCAACCATTATTTTTGGACTCATCTACGTAGCACCATCCTCTTTGCCGCATCTCTCTTCGCGCAGCTCCTCCTAGTGCACTTCTAGCTTCCATCGCGTAGCCCCATTACTTTATTTTCCCAGTCTTCGAGTAATGTAGTTTATAGTCCCGTACTTCCTTGTAGCTGCCCTGAGTACTAAGACTATCCAATCATCATGTAGTCATTGCGCAGGGGAATGATCCCCTTAATATAAATTTAGTCAACTTCCATTGACTCGTCCCATAAATATCCCCATTCAGTGTCGCAAGCTAAACTGCGCCACCATCTGTAATATCCTTGACTACATGGGGTCCCAACTAGTTCATTTGAAACTTCCCAAGGAACTTCGCTGAACTTGATATCATATAGTAGCACTAACTCATTCATCTTGAAGGTGCTCAACTTAATACGTCGATCTTTCCAAGCCTTCTCGCGCTCCTTCTGCACCTGTTGGTGAAATCCTGGCAGAAACCGGTGTTATTCTAATTCCATCAACTACACGAGGCACTCCTCCATAGTCTCATGGTCCACTATACCAGTCAATGCTACAATTAGCAAACTGAACACAATATACTCCATGGGCATCCTAGCCTCTATCCCATAGACCAGCGTGAACAGGGTTTGTCCTGTCAACTTCTTACACATCGTCCTATACGCCCATAGGACCATTGGTATGCACACATCGCAATCGTTCCTCTCCATGTTGCAGACATTTGTCAATGTGTTTCCTAGAGTTTTATTGATTGCTTCAATCGTACCATTTTCCTAAGGATGATAGGGTGTACTCTTTTGATGATAAACCTGAAATTCTTTGAGCATCGTGGCAATAGTTTCATTTAGAAAGTGCATACCCATATCACTCATCAGTTTCTTAGGACACCCAAATCTTTTCAATACATAATCAAACAAGAACTTTGTAATGGTAGCAATGCTAAACTCCTTCACCAGTTGTTCTTCTACCCATCTTGTCAGATACTTTGTCGTAGTAAGAATGTACCACATGCCTTTCTTTTTACTTGGTGGCTCTATTAGACCCACAAAGTCAATCACCCATTTTTCAAACACCTGTAATGAAGTTTGAGGATTTAAGGGAAATTAATCCCTTGGCAATGGCTTCCTTGTCCTTTGACAAGCATCACAAGCCCTGTAATACACCTTAGAATCCTTATGTATCATTGGCCACCACAATCCTACACATAGAATCTTCTGCGCAGTTTCTCAGCCTACATAGTGTCCTCCTGCCGCTCCTTCATGTGCTTCAACAAGGATGATAGATCATTCAAATTATGGAACATATCAGCATAATATTTCATCAGTGTCCATATTATATATGTGTCCCTCAATCATAGAGAAGTCATATGCATGGACCACCAATTCCTTTTTCTCTTGTGTAGAGTATCCTTCTGAGGCTATTCCAATAGTCAAAAACTCGATTATATCAGCAAAATGATTATCTACGATGCGTACAATGAAGAGATATGCATCTGACAATCCTTCCTCCAAATTAGTAGGTTCTTCACCTCTCTCAATTTTAGATAGATGATCTAGACGTGCATTCAATCATCCAGGCTTTACAATCACTTCAAAATCATATTCCTGAAATAACAATAACGACCTACAGATCTTCCCCCCCCAACACAAGATTATTGACCAGGTACTTAAGAGCGGAGTGATTTGTGTACATTTTGAAATGTGTGCCTAATAGGTAATGTCAGAATTTTTGTAGCGCATAGACCATCATCAATCTTTGTGCTATGTTGTTAAATAGTTCTTCTCAGCTCTTGATAGTTTCTTGCTCGCGAATGAAATAGGGTGATCTATCTCATCTTCACCTAGTTGGGTCAATACTACACCCAACGCAATAGAAGAGGCATCCATGTCAACATGAAATTATTTCTTCCAGTCTGGGAATACCAAAATGGGTGCAATCACCATCTTTTCCTTTAATACATCTAGACTATGTTGAAATTGTTCATCCCAGCAGAAAGTCGTGTGCTTCTTCAGTATTGTGCATAAACCTTGTTAAACTTTCTATAGTAGCCTGTATGGCCCAACATTGTGCACAACTGCTTTACATTCTTTCAAGCTTCTAAATTGATAATCACTAATATCTTTGCACAGTATGCCATTAATCCTTTCTTACATACCACATGGCCTAGTAGTATCTCATAAGGCACACAAAAGATACATTTCTTCAAGTTTAGAGAAATTTGGTATCTATGACAAGTATCCAACATAAGGCACATACTTGCAACGTGGAGGTTTACCAATCCAAGCGCAATCCATGCATCAAAATATACTTCTAAGAATTTATGGATGAATTCTTTAAATGTTCTAATTACAACTCTTGAAAAAATCGCGAGTGCATTTTTTAGTTCGAATGGCATCACTATTTACTGGAAGAATCCCCACTTCATCGTGAAGGTTGTCTTCTTGCGATCCTCCAACACAATCTTAATCTGATGGTACCCTTAGAAGCCATCAGTGAACAAATAAGCTTCATGTCCGCCAACATTCTCCAGAACTTCATCTGTAAATGGTGTTGGAAATGGGTCATGAATGCATGCATCATTGCACTTTCTCAGGTCTATGCATATTCTGATTTCACCCTGTTTCTTCTACTCTTGAACAACAATAGGGCTTAGCCAATTAAACTCCTCTATAGACTTAAAGACTCTAACTTCCAGCATTTTTTCCAGTTCTTTCCGCACCTTCTCCTTATACTTAGGATTTAGATGTAAGGTCTATGTTTCACAGGCTTCACATCAGACTTTAAGCTCATATTCATCACTCCCAGATCCCCTAATGTTCCTTTCAGGTTCAAGAACTTGGTAGGAAACAAGTCCTGGTATTTGTGCACCATTTTTTCCACTTTATCAACTGTATTTTCATCCCAATAATCACATATCTTCGCGAACTCAGGCTACGCCTCAAACCCAATTTTTCCTTGCCTAGTCTTCAATAGCTTTTTTATATCAATTTTTGCTTCTTTGGGTCCTTCAACTTCCTACCGTCCTTTGCTTTCTGCACTATTGATCTTCCTGGGATCCTTTTCTTCTTCTTTTGCAGTCACATTGTAGCATTCGAGCGCATGGTGTAGCTAGGTATTATAGTATTGTTGAACCCATTCTATTGGATCTTCAAGTGCTCAAAATATAATGGCCTTAATTTCCTCGAGTGCTTAATCAATGCACTAAAATCCATCCTAAAAGCTAAAGGTTAATAATAAACTCTCCCTCAATATGTCCCTTTTGTTCATCCCATGGTGTAGATCTGTTTCCAAGTACCAATTCATTGGAATAGTATCTAGGATATGACAAAATATACGTACCCATTCTGGTTGTGTCTTTTCTCCCCAATCTTTAGTCCACTAGTGTTCATGCGGATCATCCTTTCCATTGTATTTCTCATTCATATGGGTATTAGCGTATCCAAACCTTAGATTCATCATTCTCCTATATTCCTTTTAGTCGGTGAAGCTATCCTTATGCGTACCCCACCAATGGGCAGACTTAGCGTGCAGAGCCAGATCAAGTGCCTATAATCGATGTTCCTCAGGAACCTCCCTTTCAAAATCACACAAAAATAGATTAACATCATTCAAACCATCATAATGTGAAATATTCCTTACCTCCATAGATACGCATCGCAACGAATTTTTCATCATATTGCAATGTAGTGTGAGGACTTCATGAAACCTATTCAACCAGTGTTCGAGCTCTTCATATGAGTCTCAGGTGTAGGAGTTGTCCCTATCCCATGTGATCTCACCATCTGCAGTAGGATTGATCCAATCTTCATCGCACGTAGTAATATTGTATATTTGATCTAAGTCATCATCCTCCACATAGTCGCAGACCAGTTCAGTGTAGCATGCTCCTTTAGTGGGTCCAATGACATAATAAACCTAAGCTCATTCTTCTCAAATGTCATCCTTCACTTCTTCAGATTAATGCATCGATGTCAAAGGCCCAATCAATTCCTAGTAGCATAGGGTAAGGGTTGTTATCATCCACTATTTCAATTAATTCAAAATCAACTAGATAACTTGCTCCTTCAATGTCTACTATTACCCCATACAGGCACTCCATAGGAATGATCTTCTATTGATTGCCCATGTGTAGCTGTATAGGATACCATTGTAGTGTAGGTCTCCCCATCCTTTCCCAGGTCCCCTTAGGCAGTATGCTTGCATCTGACCCTAGGTCTAGGATGAATTCATCCATTTCATATTCTCCAATGTACGTAGTTAGCCTCATCATTTTCCATGTCCGCTTCTTATGTTTACCCAACTTTCTTATAGTGCGATGCTCTAAAGGAATCTTAATTTTTCCTGTATAATTATCAAAGTATCTAATAACAAGGGATCCACATCCTGTATTAAAACTCTTTCCAACCAGTTTTTCTTGACTTTGTGACGTAGAAGCCTCAACGAAGTTCATCTTAGCTTCCATATAAGTTTCTCTAGCCCAGTTGATGTCAAACCCGATTTCCTTTTCAGTAGCCTTGCGCACCCATCCTTTGATTTCTAGCAACTTTCCTTTATCTTCTCCTATGGCTATACTACTTTATGTCAGGATATTAATGCTATGGTCCTCTTGAAGAGGCTCCACCCTCATCATCTGTATGTTTTACATAGGTTGTTGTGTATTTTTCTCTTGCATCTTGGAAATTAGCACTGGGCAATCTTGTATTACATGATCAAACTATCTGTAATATTGACAAGATGGATGCATAGGGTTCTAACAGTCACGTGCAAAAGGTCCTGCTTCACCACAGCTATAACAGATGATTTGTCATCAACCTCTACCAACCCCTCCTCATCTTCCTCTCCCACGACCTTGAAATCCTCCACATGTTGTACCTATGCCCTGATCCTAAGGCAGAGTTTCTGCCCACATCCAATACGTATGGGTTCGTTCCATCACCAATTGATAGCTTTGAAATTTTGGCTTGTCATGTTCAA
Source organism: Pinus tabuliformis (assembly GCA_031772625.1). Lineage (NCBI taxonomy): Eukaryota > Viridiplantae > Streptophyta > Pinopsida > Pinales > Pinaceae > Pinus > Pinus tabuliformis. The sequence goes on from CM062816.1 coordinate 785,153,296, forward strand.
CAAATTTACAGTAGGTGCAAAACAATTGTTATGGTGTCTGTACAAACTTTTGCAAAAGGTGACAACTATCAGTCACATTCTCCCTAACTATCTAGCAGATAGTGCACCATAATGGTACTCCCATTCTCGGCCCTGCAATGTTTTTTGGCTTCAGAGCCATAAGACCTCCTGCAATTAGGTAATTATAGTAAACAGGGCAATGATACTTTTCATGTCCATTATATTTACTTTTTATACACCATAATTCCGCGTGCACCTCAGTCTAAGAATTCTTCCCTATCTTCAAACCATGCAAATCCATGTGCATACTTTCCAGCTGCGACTAAATCTGTTGTGCTCGAACATTCGTATCTTGTACTGGTGAGGCTTCTAACCTCATTGTGATCTCCACAACCTCAGTTTTCATTCCTATCTTCTGTTGTGATAATGGTAATCTCAAATGAGGCAACAACGAAGCAATTTACCAGTCTCTGTGTTGATCATCCATGATATTCATATTAGCCTGTCGAATTAGGCACTTTAGCCTCTGATCAAAATCCCATGAGGAATCATTTACCCTCGTTGTATTTCCTTAAACTTGGTTACAGACTGCTATTGAGACTTAGGCTTCTTAAACTCATTTTTCAACACTTCCTAAGTCTCTTCCATTGTCGTGTCAGAGATATCTTGACCAAACTTGATATACCAAGTCATCAACCTATCCTGTAGTGCTGTCACTAGCTGTTCTTTCTTTATATTATCATCAGTAATTTGCTGCGATGTCCACACAACATTTGCAACAAACCATAATTATTCGGGGTCTTCACTTCCCACCCTTTTCAACATCGACATCTTGATTGCATTTTCCATGTTGAAGGGTTGGTGCGGAGGTGGAGGTCGAGGTGAGGGCATAGGTGTATGTGGCAGAGGTGGAGGTGGAGGTGGGGTGGATGGATGAGGTATCCTCAGGATACCCTGACTTACTATCTGCAACGCACTTCGCGGTGTACTCAGAATAGTTCCTTCGTTGTCACTAGAAGAGGATCCTAACATTGGATTGTACTTAGAGCCTGATTCTTCTTTCTTTCTAAAGGGTTTTCTACTATGCGTAGCCCCAAAAATCAAGGTAATGGCATAACCCATTTCTCACACAAAAATGCCTTAATCCAAATTTTTAGTGATTTTAAATTCCTACATCGCGGTCCCTTGAAGAACATACACTCTACTTTGCTACAGCTAATGGTGATGTCAATCACAAGCTCAGTGATGAATCCTCCTAAGATACGATCAATCCAGTGATCAACAACCCACACAATGTTATTTTCTAAAGATTCCAGGTGATTCACCAACTTTGGAATCCACATAATAGGGCCGTGGAGCCTCCGCGTACCCTAACTTTCCACTAATCTAGACATCCACTCATGTAATTCATAAGGGAAGAAAGATAAAAAGGCTTCAGTTTCATCTGTGTATAGGTATCTATTGAACCACTGTTCCTTGGATAACTACGGGTCCCTGTTCTCCTGAGATACAAATGTGTGCAACTTCCAATCGCTTCACTTTTCAATTTCCTTCTTAGTAGGAAACCATTTATTCGACATCACACATTCCTCAGATACACCCTGGTCCCTGTTAGCTCTGCCATGTTCTTCAACTTTTGATGGATAAAACAGGTTGGGCAATGCTGGTTTTGGTTGCAAAGGAGGTCGCAACAGTTCATTGTATTCTTTCTCCTTCATTTGCATTATTCCCTTATAACCCTACTACCTCCATTTCCTTCTTTCCTTTCATTCTCCTTATTCTACTAACTCCATTATTTATGTTGTCTTCTATAAACCATATAAACCCCGTTTAACCCCTTTTCCCTTCGGTCCTGGGTGCAAGGTTAACACATCAAATTGTGGTCTTATAACCTCGGCACTAAGGTCTAAACCCACAACACCGTATGTATTTAAGCACGCACATGTATCGCCCCTGTCCCGTCAAATCAATGTGGACTAGTGCATTCACTATGCGCCATCCGATCTTACCCCACCAGGATCCAATGACAGACGCTCCTCTCGACGCCAGAACCTGCGTACGCCATAACCCGTGGGGAAAGCAGTTTCCCCACCATCCCCTCTAGCCATGTGTCATAATTCTATGGGATCACGGCATCACGCACGTAAACCACCTTTTCCCGTGAGCAGTGTGGTGAAAGCACTTATTGCCATCGAGTACGGTCCCTGCTCGCTAACCTCTCGCATCTCTATCGCCCGTCAGCATTCGGATCTGCCCAACCATGATTCGACTGTCCATGTTCTTCCCGCGCATATGCCTTCCAATAGCCCACATACTCCGATCTTCGCCGTTCAATTTTTCAGATCCAACGGCTTATATTCAATCACGCTTCCGTTTCCTCCCAACGCTACCCACCAAAATATCTCGACCATCCGTCTGAGCCATCCAATGACTAATATTCATTCCAAGCCCATCGTCCTTTTTTCCATGCATTTTCCATGTTTTGGGCCCATCCTGTGCACGCGAAGAAGAAAGGGAGCCATGATCTGGTACTCTGCACATTGAATCCCCAGCAACCACATTTAAAGAGCAACACGGCCAAGGATGAGAAGGACAGCCTTGAGCATATAAACATGGCATTTCACCTGTTCGTGAAGTACAGCAAAGCAGCAGAAAGGTCATTTTGTCCATTAAAACAATCAAATTGTATCAAATACCATATCTGATAGTAAATGTGGTTGGTGGTCCATTATGACCCCTCCGCGCTGTGAACGACGGAGCAATTTTGTAAACAAACTCTATATATGCCCACAAATGAGATGTAATGAGGGTTGATGAATGTTATCTTGATGTAAGCTTCAACTTCTAGAGACTATAACTACTGCGATACCTGCAGCTTTTGGTCTAATGCAAGCTTCTTTTGCTATTAATTGCTCACTTTCCACTTCTTCTTCTTTGTTCCAGGCTGTGCCTGTTATACATTTATTCATGTGCTATGGATGTTTAGCATTAGAGGGGCTGTCATCCCACCTCTGTGTTAGAATCTAGCTTGTATCATTAAGTTTGTATGTAGGTTTATGTTATTTTAATGCCAGAGAGCTGTCATCCTGTCTGTGCATTAGGAAATAGATTTACAGACCTTTTAACTGGTTGCAGCTGGCCATCATAGGGTCCTGTGCATCTGCTGGTGTGATCAATATTCTCCATCATCACATTTTCCTTAAATTATGAGTAATTGGTGGTCTAAAGCCTTGTAGTCTGGGGGTGCTCACCTATGTGTGGGGTTAAGCATAGTAGAAGTGGTTATCTGGCTTGAATATGCATCATTCCTTTCATTCATCCTCCATTTTTCCAACATTTTTGTTGAGTTTGTAATATTCCCGAGCATCTCTGATACACAACCTAGGAGAGTTTCTTGGGGTGATAACATTAATTGGCGTCGTTGCTGGGGAGAGGAGAATTGAAGCTCAGCTTCCCTACGAGAATGACACATTGAAATTTTGGCTCAGTTTGTGAGACATACTCGAAGAAATCCTCAGAAATCACCAACTGAACCAGTGCCTGACCCTAAGAGGACTGTCAAATCGAAGAAAGCTTCATGTATCTCTAAAAGATAAAGTTGTAGCTGAAGATATACAGTTTGAAGATTTAGAGCCTAGCATTGTTGATAAGGAAATTCCTTCGGAGATTAATATAGCCCCTTGTGTAGTTAGTTCCCATTTGAATCTCAATCCAAAGAAAGTTTCCCATTCAGTCCAAAACATCCCTTTGTCTCTGCCATCCGTCACATCACTTCCTACCATTCAAACTGCTAGTATTCTTCCACATCTCCCAATCATGGCAGGCCAGCAAACACCCACGAAGATAGAAAGAATTTTTTCTACTAGACATGGACCTTTAGTCTTGCCTGTTCCTTTAAATCCTATGCTTGTGGGAGAATATCATAAATATATCCCTAAATTCACTAGCACAGAGGGAGTAACAGTAGAAGAACACCTAGAAGATTTTTACAGTTATGCTGATAATTTAGATATAAGTGAAAATGATGTGTGGATCAGAGTTTTTGTTCAGAGCCTTGATGGAGAGGCCAAGAAGTGGTTCAGAGAACTAGCCCCTAGATCTATTGTTGATATTGAAGCCTTAGATGAAACATTTTTGAAGCACTGAGGAGATAAAAAAGACTTGATGTATTAGCATACAAAGTTTGGTAACCTAAAGAGGGAAAATGGGGAATCATTGCTGAATTTTAATAAAAGATTCAATCGTATGTATAGTAAGATACCAGCTGAGGTAAAGCCTACCCCCACCTCTGCCAAACTCACTTATTCCAATGCTTTTGACTCTGATTTTTGCCTGTTGTTGAGAGAAAGAAGATGTGCTACGCTAGCAGACATGCAGGATGTAGCCCTAGAAGTAGAGTCAAATATCATGGCTGCAGAAAAAATAAAAGGTCAAGCTGATAGAAGGAGGCGGAGAGGTCAGGCTTCTACTTGCTCTGCTTCATCTGTAGAGCCTAAGTTAGACAAAATGACTAAGATGATAGAGCCATTAGCTGCTGAAATTTCTAACCTAAAGGTTGAGCAAAATTCGGGGAAAACAAGGCAACATAACACATTTGCTCCAAGAAATTCCAATCCATTCAGAAGAGAAAATGAGCAATTACAAATAGTGCAGAGGGGTGAAGAATCAAAAGAAGAACAAAAAGTTAAAGCTCCTTTCCAAAATGTAGTCATGGAGGAGGAACAATTTGAAGATGAGGATGAAATTCACTGCATGGAAGATAAAGGCAATGCTGCATTCTTGACATTGGTTGCTTATGAAGAATCATTGTTGCAAGAACAAGATGGTCAGGAGTGGGACAGAGAAGCGGTTCTACAAACTAAGGACCAACAAAGATACAATTTGAGGTCAAATGCAAAAATTGTCAAAGAGAATCCTGCCCATAGAGTTGTTGTCCAAACAGAATCACAGAATAACAGATAGAGAAGGCCAGCAACTGATCCAGTCATCCTCAAAGCTCTAGTTCAAGAGGTAAAAGGTTCTCATAAGTTACTGTCTTCTTTAATATTTGAGTCAAAAGTCCAAAAATTGAAAATATTTGTGCCTTTGGTAGAGTTGGTAAAGAGTGAAGTATTCAGAAAGCCTATCCTTGATGCCTTTGAGCTAGAGACCACACAAACCTCCACCGACTCTGTCAATTTGCAAGATGACAAGCCTTCCATTGTGCTTAGACCCATGATTGAGCCTGCTAATAATAATTCTCCATCCTTTTATGTCTCATTGACCATTCAAGACAAAATCCTTCACAACTGCCTCCTAGATACAGGGGCCAGACACAATTTAATGCCTAAAGCTGTCATGGAAGAGTTAGGCCTTAATATCACCGGACCCTATCATGATTTATTCTCTTTTGATTCAAGGAAAGTGAAATGACTAAGATTAATCAAATACCTGGCCATTACCTTAACGCAGCTGCACATGAAGAGTATGATGATGGATATTGTGGTAGCAGATGTCCCTCCCAAGTTTGGCATGCTGCTATCTAGAGGTTGGATTAAGAGACTAGGTGGGACATTACAGAATGATCTATCTTATGCTACTGTCCTAGTTTTTGGAGGAGAAAGCGGAAGATTATACAGAGAAGCACAGTTGGCATACATCATCAGTGATGAGAAAAATCCTACCAATCATCCCATATATACTGTGGACACTGATTTTGGAGCATGTATTCTCCAAATAGAAGAATTTTTGAAGGCCTCAATTCATATCTGGAAACCAACTGTTTAGGCCAAAGAAGAGCAAGGTAGTCAAGTTTGGGAGATGTTCTTTGATGGAGCATGTTCCAGAGAGGCTGCAGGAGCAGGGGTGGTGCTAGTATCTCTAGAACAAGAAAGTATTCAGCTATCCTTTAAGCTGGTTTTTCAAGTCACAAAAAACATAGCAGAATATGAAGCTCTATGATTGGGCCTTAATGCAGCAAAAGATAGAGGAATCAGGAACATAAAGGTGTTTGGAGATGTTGATCTGATTATTCAGTAAGTAAATAAAACATTTCAGGCAAAGCACCCAAGGCTGAAAGCATACAGAGATGAGGTATGGAGAATCAAAGATTCTTTTGATTATTTCTGTAGTTCATACATTCCTAGAGCCCAAAATCATCTCGTTGATTCCCTTGTTGTTTCTGCTAGTCTAGTTATCCCTCCAATGCCTCCCAGACTAGTTTATGAAGTCCAAATGAAGTATAGACCATCCTTGCCTGGCAATGTCCAGCATTGGAATGTTTTTGATGATGATGATGTGATAAATAGGTTTCTGGAAGTCATTGATGAGTTTTCTGAAATGAAAATTGACCAGGATAATGAAGTCTTGGAAGAAAACCCCCAATCCCAACTTAGAAATAAAATTGGTAAATACAGCATTGTCCAGCTTCCTAGTAATCCTATTCCAAAGGGTCTAATTCCTCTTGAAAGAATGTTTGACCAAAATGATGTGCCTTGTAAGTTTGCCCAAAAAGAAGACCAATCTGTAGTCTATAAGCATGATATAGGAAGTCCAGGTCAGCCTAGATATGTAAATATGTCCACTCATTTGTCAACTGATCAAAGTTTTGAATACTGCAAATTAATGAAGCAATTTCCTTATGTGTTTGCCTGGGAATGTAGTGACCTAAAAACTTATGATAAGAAGATCATTCAGCATAAAATCCCTCTGGAGAAAGATACCATTCCTTTCAAGAAGAATCTGAGACCAATAAATCCTATGCTTCTACCTCTAATTGAAAAAGAAATTAAAAAATTGCTGGCTGCCAAGATCATAGTCCCTCTCAGATATTCAAAATGGGTGGCCAATTTGGTGGTGGTGAGGAAGAAGAGTGGAGAAATTAGACTGTGTGTTGATTTCCGAAATTTAAATAAATGCTCCAAGAAAGACAACTATCCTTTACCAAAGATGGAGCATTTGTTGCAAAAAGTCTCAGGAGCTAAAGTAATGTCCTTTTTGGATGGATTTTCAGGCTTTAATCATATTTTTGTTCACCCAGATGACCAAGAGAAGACTGCATTCACCACTCCTTGGGGCACCTTCATGTATGCCAACATGCCTTTTGGATTGATGAATGCTAGAGCAACCTTTCAGAGAGCTATGGATATAGCATTTGTGGGACATAAGGATAAATTTGTCCTTATCTACCTTGATGACATAACAGTACACTCTAGAAGCCATCAAAATCATTTGTAGCATTTGAAAAAATGTTTCTGAAGTGCAAAAGGTTTGGAATTTCAGTCAATCCTAAAAAATCTCAATTTTCTTTAGAAGAAGGCAAGCTGTTAGGACATGTGGTGTCTGCTACAGGTGTCTGAATTGACCCAGAAAGAGTAAAGGCAATACAGACTTTGTCTGTCCCAAGATCGAAGAGAGATATTTAGTCCTTTCTGGGCAAGATTAACTTTGTAAGGAGGTTTATTCCAAATTTTACTGAATATGTGAAGCACATTACCTCCATTTTGAAGAAAGGGGCAGAAATCAAATGGACTGATACAACAAGACAATCTTTTGAGTCCATTAAAAAAGCTATTATGGAGGCTCCCACATTAATAAGTCCAGATTATAGCGAGTTCCATATATTCTCATTTGCCTCTGAAGACACCATTGCAACAGTTTTATTGTAGGCAGTTTAAGAAGGTTCATAACATCCAGTATCATTTTTCAGCAAAAACTTGAGGGATGTTGAACTGAGGTATGATATTATTGAAAAACAAGCATATGATCTTATCAAATCCTTGAAAGCTTTCAGAGTCTATATCTTACATTCTAATATAATTGTATATATACCATCTGCTGCAATAAAAGATGTCTTAACACAACCTGATGTTGATGGAAGAAGGACAAAATGGATTGCGAAATTGATTGAGTTTAATATAGAGCTGAAGCCCACCATGCTAGTCAGAGGTCAAGGTCTTGCCAGATTGTTAGATGAAGAAAATTGTAGATCATTGGATATTGATTTACTATGCACAATTGCAGAAAATGGTCAAACAGATAAAGAAAAGGAACCAGCTGAACCGAACAGAAAGCAGTCAATGGCCGAGAATCTAGCTTCTTGTAATTCGTATTCTGCAATAGTTAATTTCTTGTTGAAGCTAGAAATCCCTTCATAATTTACTCAAATTCAAGCCAGAACTATAAAGCTTAGGGTAGCTAAATATTGCTTCAATGAAAATCTGCTTTACTAGAGGGATCCATTTAGAATACTTTTAAGGTGTTTAGACAAACAACAGTCAAAGGAAATTATGCAGCAATTTCATTCCAGCATGTGTGGAGGGCACCATTATTGGAAAACTACAACCTATAAGATTCTCAGAGCTGGGTACTATTGGCCCTTCTTTATTTTCTGATGTATTTTCTTTCGTTAAATCTTGTGACAGGTGCCAAAGACTTGAAGGAAAACAACAGTTGAAGTCCCTGCCCCTAAAACCAATACATGCAAAAGGACCTTTTCAGCAGTGGGGCTTGGAATTTATTGGAGAAATCAATCCACATTCCAGTGGCCAGCACAAATGGATATTAGTAGCCACTGATTATTTCACTAAGTGGATTGAAGCAATCCCTACCAGGAAGGCTGATCACAGTGTGGTTATGAAGTTTTTAATTGAAAATATCTTTACCAAATTTGGTTGTCCACACAATTGGTCATAGAAAATGCAGCAGCCTTTAGGGAAAAAGAGTTGGTGGAAATGTGTGATTCAATGGGAGTTAAACTTGTTCATTCCACCTCATATTATCCACAAGGAAATGGTCTGGAAAAATCCTCTAATAAAAGCCTGATAAGGATAATTAAGAAGCTGCTGGAAGATAATAAAAAGAATTGGGATTCTAAGCTCAAGTATGCACTGTGGGCTGACAGAGTGACCATTAAAACATCCATAGGGAATTCTCCTTTAAATCTGGTATATGGTACTGAGGTTGTATTTCCAATTCAGCTAATTCTCCCTGTGGCAAAATTCCTTCAAACAGAACAGAGTGAAGAAGAAGAAATGGCAAAGAGGATCACTGATTTAGCAGAGGTACATCAGATTAGAGAACAACTGGTTGAAAAGGCTGCAGCACATCAAGAAAAGATCAAGGAAGCCGTTGACAAGAAGGCAACAACAGATAATTTTTAGATTGGAGATATGGATCTGAAATGGGATGCACTAAAGGAAAAGAAAGGAAATCATGGGAATTTTGATGCTTTCTGGACAGGCCCTTTCATTATTTCACAGATTCAAGGGAACAACACCTTCATACTAAAAAGTATGGGAGGAGAAGCAGTTTTTGATGTCCCAGTTAATGGGCAGGTTTTGAAAGTTTATGTTGTTTAAGGTCCTTGGCCTTGATGGTTGTAAATATTTTGTTTTTATCAGTTTTGTGCAGGCAAAGTAGACTCCATACGCAATGGAACACTAAGAATTTTGGCTAATTTGTTTTCTGCTGGAAAGGCAGTGGTCTACAGGTTCTTGAGACCTCACAAGGAGGATCTCATCCCCAGAAGGAGCTAGTGTTAGCTTTGCCATGTTCTTCAAATTTTTATGGATAAAACAGGTTGGGAAATGCTGGTTTTGGTTGCAAAGGAGCTCATAGCAGTTCATTGTATTCTTTCTCCTTCATTTGCATTATTCCCTTATAACCCCGCTACCTCCATTTCCTTCTTTCCTTTCATTCTCCTTATTCTCCTAACTCCATTATTTCTATTGTCTTCTATAAACCCTATAAACCCTATTTAACCCCTTTTCCCTTCAGTCCTGGGTGCAAGGTTAACACATCAAACCATGGTCTTATAACCCCAGCGCTAAGGTCTAAACCCACATCACCGTATGTATTTAACCACATGCCTGTACTGCTCCTGTCCCATCAAATCAATGTGGACTAGTGCATTCACTAGGTGCTGTCCGATCTTACCCCGCCAGGATCCAACGACAGACGCTCCTCCCGCCACCAGAACATGCGCACACCATAACCCGCGGGGAAAGCGATTTCCCCACCATCCCCTCCAGCCACGTGTCATAATTCTATGGGATCGCGCCATCACGCACGTAAACCACCTTTTCCCGTGGGTGGTGTGGGGAAACTTCTTACCGCCATCCAGTACGGTCCCTGCTCGCTAACCCTCTCACATCTTTTCCGCCTGTTAGCCGTTGGATCTGCCCAACCATAACCCGACGGTCCACATTCTTCCCATGCGTATGCCTTCTGATAGCCTGCATACTCTGATCTCCACCATCCAATTTGTCATATCCAACAACCTATATTTAATCGCGCTTTCGTTTCCTACCGACACTACCTGCCAAAAGATCTCAGATGTCCATCTGAGCCATCCAATGACTAATATTCATTAAGCCCATCGTCCTTTTTCCATGCATTTTCCGTGTTTTGGGCCCATCCTATGCACGCAAAGAAGAAAGGGAGCCATGATCTCGTACTTTGTGCATTGAATCCCAGCAACCACATTTAAAGAGCAGCACAACCAAGGATGAGAAGGACAACCTTGAGCAGATAAGCATGGCATTTCACCTATTCGTGAAGTACAACATAGTAGCAGAAAGGTCATTTTGTCCATTAAAACAATCAAATTGTATCAAAGACCATATCTGATAGTAAATGTGGTTGGTGGTCCATTATGACCCCTCCACACTGTGAACAACAGAGCAATTTTGTAAACAAACTCTATATATGCCCACAAGCAAGATGTGATGAGGGTTGATGAATGTTATCTTGATGTAAGCTTCAACTTCTGGAGACTGTAACTACTGTGATACCTACAGCTTCTGGTCTTCATTTTCAGCTAATGCAAGCTTCTTTTGCTGTTAATTGCTCAATTTCCACTTCTTCTTCTTTGTTCCAGGCTATCCCTGTTATACTTTTATTCATGTGATGTGGATGTTTAGCATTAGAGGGGATGTCATCCCACCTCTGTGTTAGAATCTAGCTTGTATCATTGAACTTGTATGCAGGTTTCTGTTGTTTTAATGCCAGAGAGATGTCATCCTGTCTGTTCATTAGGAAATAAATTTACAGACCTTTTAATTGGTTGCAGCTGGCCATAATAGGGTCCTGTGCATCTGCTGGTGTGATCAATATTCTCCATCATCACATTTTCCTTAAACTGTGAGTAATTGGTGGCCTAAAGCGTTGTAGTCTGGGGGTGCTCACCCATGTTTGGGGTTAAGCATAGCAGAAGTGGTTATCTTGCTTGAATATGCATCATTCCTTTCATTCATCCTCCATTTTTCCAAAAATTTTGTTGAGTTTGTAATGTTCACGAGCATCTCTGATATACAACCTAGAAGAGTTTCTTGGGGTGATAATAGTCCCAACAATGGAAACATTTGTTGGCTTGATGGGGCTTGACCCAGGTTCAACATTAACTGCACCAACCAACAAAACCCTACCTGCTGGCCCTTTTGCTAACAACCCAAGTAGCGGAGGTTACAGTCTCACCCGAAGAAGTATTGTGGGATGCTAGAACTAGGTTTCTAAATCCAAAGTCCTGTGTGATGTTTTCCTAAAGTCCCTATGACTTAGATCTACCTTTGCGCAACTTTATCCCTTTCGAACAGGCAACTACTTCAAATCTATCTAAACGACTTCTAGATCTTCACAAAGGCACTTAATCAAAATTTGCATGCATAAGCATTATAGATCTATTAGTTTCATGCAGTAAATAAGAATTAATTTATATAAAACATATCATAAAGCGAATATACATAAACTTTAGAAGAAGTAAATAACAACCAACAAATGCATTAGAATCGTCTCAAAACAGACTTTCTTAAGTATAAACGTTCAATTACAGATTTCTTATCCCTGTGCACTCATCTACAGGGGTCCACAAACTTAGCCTACAGACTTAACAAGGTCTCGGCGCACTCAGCTGCATGAGCCTTCCCCTTTTGCGTAAGTACAACAAATAGAACTTTCGTGCCTTAGCCCCTTTTCCTTACAAATAATTTATTGGTTGTTAGACTCTCTATGACTCATCTATTTATAACATTTTCTTTACAGTACCATGGTCTGCAGACCATGGGCGGCTCTCAAAATAACTCTATCACGCACCTAACTAAGGGACTAAAGCCCCTTTGACTTATAATAGCTTCGCGCTCCACTTCCACATTTTGCGGATACTTTACATTCGTTACAGAAAGAAACTACAAATTTACTCAAAATTGACTCAATTAACCCTAGGGACCCCTTCGCAACAACCTCCTTATCCATTGAGCTATTATATCATCAATTAGGTCTTGCATCCATCCATTTAAAAATTACAAGTAAATACATGAAATAACCATGACATGAACCATTCATTTAACTATGCTTATAAGCAGCATAAAACCATATAAATATTAGATATATGACATCCATTAAATCCACATATAAATTAGTGAAAAAGTAAGGGAACTTAGCTTTTATTAATCATAGGCAAATCCGACCAGCTTCGAGACTTCTACATACCACCTGACTATAGATATGGTTGAACCAAATCTCTCTTTCAGCCAGTCACCCGTGTGCCATATTCTAAGCAGGAATGTGGGATCTCATAGAAAACCAAACCAAGAATAATCAATGGAATCTAGAGGTTAAACCACCTCCACCCTGACCAAACCATGATCAAACCAAAACCAATTCTCGGATCACAACCAAACCAAACTTGGAATTCCATCTAAAATCCATCACTGTCCTTGAGGAATTTTCCATATCCTTGTCCCTTAGGCTTTACTGCAATTCAATCCCAGATCACTAGGCCCTAAGCTGAGACCAATCTCTCAGGCTTTACCGCAATCCAAACCCAGATCACTAGGCCTTAAACTGAGACTTATCCCTCAGGCTTTACAATGTATCCCACCAAAACCAGTTAAGGGATTCCTAGGCCTTTGAGAATGAACCTTGAGACCACCTCTGCCCTGGATTCTGAAATCCATCTAGAAAACCAAAGCTCAAAACCGAAATGAACATCCCAGCACCATGGAATATAGAAAAAGGAAAGAATAGGCTAAAAACCACTGTCATAACCCAACAAAACCATGCCACTGACCATACACCAACATGCAAAGTCATGCATGTCCAAACCATCTATGAAGTCACACATGCAAAATGTTACATGTAAGTGTTCCTGCTAAAGCTTCCTAATCTTGCTTTCCTTTCCTTGATCCTTTCTTTCATTCCTTCCCTTTGCATTCTTTTCCTTCCTTGATCCAAAGCTAGAGTGCTCCAAGAAACTCTAAGTGACCAAGAATGAGAGAGAGAGAATAATGAGAGAGGTCCAAAATTGAACTAATAAATGGTTATCAAAAAGCTTCCACTGATCCTCGAAAGCCTTTTTATTAATGAGGCCTCTAATTTATTCATTTTCTATTATTTTCCTTCAATTTTCTCCTCACATGCAACTTGTGACCTTTCATGTTACTTTTCTCCTAATTTGCTTTATTTTCACAAAAAAATGTGTTAAAAATTCCTTTTTTCCTTTTAATGCCTTTGCCAATTTTCCTTAGCCAAAACACACATCCAATGATGCCCACTATGATATCTTTTCCAAACATTCATCTTGGAATAAATGTCCCTTAACCATGGTATTATTTTTCCTTTATTAACTTTTATTACATGAAATTTTCACAAGGGTTGTTACTTTAACTAATGGTAGCTTTGTCCATATGATCCTCGGAGGGAATATCTGAGTGAGGGATACTCCTAGAATATGAGGTCAAAAGAAGGAAACTATGGATAGATCTTTGGCCACTCTTGTGGAAAATGGGAGGTAATTGGAATGGTTGGGGGTGCCCAAGAATCAACTGATAAAGTATGTTGTGATTTGCTACCAACTATTATATATACTTACCTTTATTATCAACTTTATAATCAAGTGATTGTCATATTGTTAAGAATGTCAAATGTAGCCTAAAGGTCTGAAATTTTAGAAACAATTCATCTCTATGCCCTTTAGAGGTCAACCATTTCACATGGTATACCTCTGTTAGAATTCTCGTGATATTCAATACTAAGCATACAAAATATATATGGTTAAAAGTATCAAACACAAGCCAAACAAAAGGATTCTAAAGTAGAATCTTTCCTTTGAGTTGATGGTATCACTAGAAGGGGCCGCAACACCAAAAGTATGATGACACATCCAAACTAAGATATGAACAAAGAAAAAACCATACTAGAAAAGACATCAAAAGGGACCACGAAAAATTATTAGAATTATCTGAACTACACTAAATGTTGAAGGCCCTCCAAACTTAAGAGTTGTCCCACTAGATTTCTTAGAGTAATCAGATAGGGGAAACATTGGGGAGACCTAAATTAATTCCATTTGCACTGGTTTAAGCTTTTAGTGCATGCCTCTTCCAAAGTTTAATGATCATTTCTAGGGAGGTAAAACATAGAGGAAACCCCCCAATTCTGAGATAACATGCTATAATTGAACGAGGTTATGATAATGGATTTGAGACTTCTGCGATCTGCATTATGTGTGGTTATATCTTCCGGATCCATCGCATTTTGTTATTTTATGCATCGACGTTTCGAACCATCCTCTGTGGTTCATCATCAGGATTTAGATTTGTGAAGAAGTCAGAGACAGATGAAGATAAATAAATAAAGGTTAAGGTGGGTAGTATAAGGAGCCGACAAGTTTTGATGAAGGTGAGGTTTTTTAATTAATTTATAATTAATTTAATTTTAGTTTAAATTTACATTTAAATTTAATTATGATCTTTGTTTTAATTTAATATGTTTTCATTTAATTTAATTTGGATTTAATATAATTTACTAATTTAATTTAATTTAATTTAATTTAATTTAATTTAACTTAATTTAGTTTAATTTTAATTTAAATAAATTTTTTATTATGATTTAATTCAGTTTATATTTATTTGGTTTTAATCTAATTTAATTTTGATATAATGTAATGTATTTTTAAATAATTTAATATAATTCAATAAGTTGTTATTATTATTATTATTATTATTATTATTATTATTATTATTATTATTATTATTAATGATATTTTCTAGATTCTACTTGTCTGTTTAGAGATTTAGGCACCTAAAAAACTTGACAGAATCAAAAGTGTTCATCAGAATTTGTATTCTAAGGACTATTCATGATATATTGAATGATAAATTGGAGCTTTGCGAAGGTGAGAGATTTTTCATCTGCAAACTATGATAGTGGAGTTTTGATTACAATATTATTTTAAAGTAGAAGCATATAAAAAGATTACAAAAATATTTTGAAGTAGAACCTTTCCTCTCAGCCAATGGTACACTTGGAAGGGGCTACAACCCCCAAAGTATCATGACACATCCAAACTCAGAGATGAAGTAAGCGAAAACCATATGAGAGAAGGCTCTGAAAGAGACCATGAGAAATTATTGGAATTATCCCACCTGTATTGAATGTTGATGCTCCTCCAAACTTAAGAGTTGTCCCACTGCCTTGCTTAGAGTAATGAGAAAGGGGCGTGATGAGGGAGGACTAAATTAATTCCCTTTTCATTGGCATTAAAGCCCAATGCCACTTCTCCATAAGCTTTTACTACATGCCTCTTCCAAAATTTCCAAATTATTTCTAGGGAGGTAAACCATAGAGGGGATTACCCAATTTTGAGACAACATGCTACAATTTAACAAGGTTACAATATTTTACAGATTCTATGTGTCTATTTAGGGATTGGAGCACCTAAAAAATTGATAGAATCAGAAGTGTTCATCGCACCTTGACTAATAGATTAGAGATTTTTTGTTATGCAACCATCTTACAAAATAGAAGAAAAGATAGATCAATGACTTAAAATTATCCTCTTCGAGGGGGAAACTTTCTTTACATTAACATAAATGAACAATTCTTGGATGATACAAATAACAAGACCTCCTTCATATATATATAGGAGTCTAAGAGGTCACAATATAATCATAGCCTACATAACAATAATAATGTAATGGCATAAAAATAACAATAGTGGGCTTCTATGTGGCACAACAATAACAATATGGGGGCTACATGGGCACAACAATAAAAATAAGGGGGATACACTAACAATAACCATAAAGGGCTACACTAGTATTATAGGGACCTAACATGCCCCTTTCCTTCAAGAAAGTGTTTTCCTCAACACTTGATTAGTTTTCGATGCTTCTGTATACAAGTTGTCATCCTCCCATGTGGAATCTTGAATGGGTAAGTTCTTCCAGTTAATGAGATACTATGAGATTGATTGATTCTGTATTTTTTGGGCTCTTGTTTCCATGACTTCTCTACACTCAAATATGTTTTTTTTTCTTTGTCAAATTCTTGCAACATTGTTTGAACTAGAATCTTGTCACCAATAACCTTCTTCAAGCGTGAAACATGGAAAATTTGGTGTACTCGAGAAGATGTAGGTTGATCCAATTTGTATGCCATAGTACCAATATTTTGCAACACCTTGTAAGGACCATAGTAATTGGGTGATAATTTATTATCCTTCTTGGCTTACTTGAGAGATATTTGTTTGTATGGTTTTAGCCATAAGAATACCCAGTCACCTACATCAAAAAATGTTTCAATGAGATGCTAATTTGCATGTTTTTACATTCGGTTATGTGCCAGAGAGAAGTTATCCTTTAAGAGTTGGAGGACATGTTTCTGATGCTCAATGTGATATTCCACTGATTGAACCTTAGAATTTTATCTTAAATATGATGTGATGGATGGTGGATGATATCCATAAAGTGCCATAAATGGGGTCACTTTTGCTGCAGTATGGAAGAAAGTGTTATATCGCCTTTCAGCTAGAGGTAACCACCTGACCATTGTGTTTGTTTATTAGATACAAAGATACCCTTCCAAACATTTGTTCACTATCTAAGTTTTCCCATCAGATCGAGCATGATAAGATGAGCTATGAGCTAATTAAGTGCCAAGACAAGAAAATAATTTCATCCAAAAAATTCCAGTGAAAATGGGATCTTTGTCACTTACCATAATCTTTGGGTTTCCATGATGTTATATAGGAAAATGACCTCCTCATTAGCTCAGAGGAGAAAGACAGTTTGGTTAAAGACATGACCTAATTCACATTCCTATTTTCCAAGGTAACGCCCCCGAGAAACAAATAAGAGGAGTTAGAAAGATCTCCATGCACTAGCCAAGGGAATTAGTCCCTTGGTTAACTCACTATTTTTCCTAAATGAAATTCTTACCCAAGATTTGTGAGATTTTGGAGGTCAAAGAGTAGGTTGACTAGATGAAACTCCCCTTTTCACTCAAATGTCAAACTGAAAAGAAGGAAACATCTACCTCCGACCTAACTAAGGACATTTCTATTTCTAACAGAGTCTCATGGAAAGGGAAAGATCAATAAATAAATTAAACATCCTAGCTTTTGCCTCAATCAAACCCATGAGATAATTGGCAAGGATGAGCCTCTCATCATCTGTATATTGGAGGCTTGGGAATTGTGATCGGGGTTGAATAGTTGTCAAATGATTGTTGAAACTTTATATGAGATATAGTTGTTATGATGCCAAGAGGTTGAGAGAGAGAGAGAGAGAGAGAGGCACTTGAATACTAGAGGAAGATTGATCCAGCCAAGATGGTTGCGATCATTATTTTTTAATCTAATAATATAGATTTAATGTTGTGTTGTCTACTTGGTGCTGATGTAGTTTTTATTTACATGTTGATTCAATACCATAACTTATAAGTAGCTTAGATGCATGTTGTTTCATATCTTTATGTATTAATGCTTTAATTACCATATTTTATATGCTATAGAATTACTCTCCATCTTGTTTATGTGCAGGTGCTAATCTAGGAGCTAGTAAAGGGGTCTTCCACTTTACTACATTGGGTTCTCTAGCAGTGCTGCACCAAGAACTGAGGTAATCTCTCTTATTTTATTTGATTATTATGCATTGATATAGATATCTATATGCTTCTTTGTGACAGCTACAATTAATAAGAAACAATCTGCCTTGGATCCCGGGAAGGTCCTTGAGGGTATTCCAGCCACAACCACCCATGCATTAATCACTATAGAAGAATTGGCGAATCCACTGGGGAATTTACTTAGTTCTTTTTTTACCTCCCAAGTTCCCAGACATCTCTTTATTTCCAAGCCTTCTGTTCTTCTTGGCTCCCATTCTAACCACATAGGATAGTCCACAACCTTCTTTAGTGTGCTTAGCCTTTGATCAAACCCTGAATGACATTATTTGCATCCTCTACTTATGTACCAAACCCTAGCTATGAAAAATAGTGAGTTATAATGCTCTAACGCTTTATAGCCTCTCTTGAAGTGTGTCAGCCAACCATTATCTTGATAAAAAACTTGTTGGGTGAATTCCTGGTTTGGGAAGCTACTTATAGTTTGTTTCAAGGATCCGCAGTTGTGCACTGTGTTTGGTTGCCTATTTCCTGATCATTTTTTTATTTTTAGATAAAAAGCTTAAGTGCATTTGTTTTTTTTTCTGAAAAAAAAAAGAAAAGAAAAGAAAAGAAAAATGTTTATTATTTGATGTTTTCGTTGGTTAGATTCTGCATCTGTATATTGGGTTAGTTGTTAGAGAGCATTGCACGTCTACAGGTTGTGCATATGTTTACTGCATTGGATGCATGGTGCTGAACTGATATATAAATTGAAATTATAAAGCATATTTCTACATGGTTTATGTTAGAGTCTCACAAAACCCCATACGTTAACACGCCTTTCGAAGACATTAATAAAGTACATTTATAATAAATCTCATAATAAAATAAATCAACAACTACTTTTTGAGTATACACACATATTAGTATAGGCTAGGATCTTGGGCTAGGCAATCGTGAGTTAACTGTACAAGATTGTAAAACTAAGACTAGTTTTGTTAAATAGAGTAAAATTCTATTGCACTCATACTATCCCAAACCGCTCTAGTCAAAGTGAAGTTAAATGCAAGACAACATTGGAATGTGGGAGAAGGTATCCCACCTTTGATTGCATGTCCATTGGGTATGTTGTGTATCGGGGATCCCTTCGAGGATATCGAAGCTCATTTGGGGACTCATGTATCTCGCCCAAATAGTGTACTATCTACGAACATGTCTCCCCTGGTAATGTGTGAGATTTTAGGTAACCATAGTGGCTAGAATTTTTTAGGGATGAACATAAGGTGACTGGGGCGGGCTACCCTGGTACATAAAGAGATGAACCTACTCTATCTTCAGTTTTTGGGAGGGTGCTTATCTTCACAAGAGTACTTGGCCCCTTAATCTCAAGTTCCAACAAAGCTCAAGAGTAATCGTAACTGTACATTTAGCTAGCTCTCTCTTTTAGCCATTTTGATAGTGGGTTTCATCTCAAGAAAACAGTGGTTATCAGACAAATTCATGTGCCTTGACTACTTTCTCACTGAATTTTAGAGTACTTTTTATTTTTTTTAGTTGTTGGTTTGTTATCACTGAGACTATAATAAAATATCACTATTTTTTTGATAAAATATATTGGTCACCGTGGCTACATATGTCCCTTGTTGTCAATCTAGGAGACAAGAAGGTCTTCCTCTATTGACTTTGGAGGATCAACTGAGACTTGGTGACCTAAATTCTTCGTCTTTTGGAAATCAGTCTCTAGTGTCTAACACTAAATCACACAACACCTCCCAAAACACAATACTGGCTGAGGACTATTTCACTGAACGAGTTCTACCTCCTTATAATCCTCCCCTCACCGATCCTCTGGGAGCAGTGTTGATTCAAGTAGCACCTGTAACTACCATGTCTTCAACAATACCAGCATCCAACACCCACCCGATGACTAATGGGTCATGGTATTTTGTGGATAAGTTTGGTCCACCATCACTTCCCCTGCCAATAGTCAGTAGCACACAACTGATTCGGTACCCTACTATCTAGACTATGCAAAGTTCCAGCAACATAGTTACACCTATTATGAGTGGAACCTAGTAATGATTGTCTCTACCCCCTTTGTGTCTGTTCCTAGACCTTCAGCCATCGCTCTCAATAGTGTTGTTAGAATGGGTCCATTCAGTAATCATTTTGGTTGGAATCCTTTGTTAAGTTCAAACCCCCAGGCTCAAATGTCAGGAGGGTAATGTTCCCAACATGCACATACCAGTAAGGGGCATCACTATTCCCCCTCTGCCTATAGGACAAGTTGTACCAGCATTGATCAATTTACCTCCCCCAAGTGGACACTATTCTAGTGTCAATCATGTACCAACAACAAATTATATAGCTAGCGGAACCCCTCAACTAGGTCTTGCTCCATCTATTTGGGCACCCCCTCCTCAACCTCAATTAAGTCAAGGGGGCACTTTTTATCCTAGGGGAAACCAGTCTTCTTCCCTAGCCTAATGTCCCTTATGGATGGCCATTGTATATGACTGTTATGCCACAACATGGAAGTTATTATCCATAAACCCTATGTATCGTGTTGGTAACAATATCATGCGGGGACCTCAAGGTCCTTCAAGTCATTCTTCATCACCCTGGTTAGAGTTGAGGGCACCAAATACTTGCCTTTTTTGGCAACACTCGATATCCCTAATCTGTATAAACTGACCAATGATCCCATCTACCATAACCTACATTGGCCCCCAGTCTCGTATAAAATACCTGTCACCATCCTGAAGTTTGAAGGGAAACAAGGCGGTGATCTGGGTATAGATGTCACCTCCTACAATCTATGGTGTGTATCGAACTCCATGGTGGATGATAGTATCTGGATCTAGCTTTTCCCCCGCACCCTTACCGGCAATGCCTCCAAGTGGTACATTGAGTTACCATGTGTGACAATTAATACACCCTCACAATGGAATTTTAAATCACTTTCAGTTGCCCATCCGCTACGAAATTGGGATGAAACTTCTTACTACCTAGCGCCAAGACACCTCCACCCACATCTCTGATCATATTCATAAATTGAGATGTAGGTAGAGGTTATTCAAGTCCCCCATTGTGGATTATCTATTAGCAGATTGGTTATGCAAATCTCTTCTTCCCGAAATTTTCAAGGACATTGCCTTAGCTAGTGTCGTTACTGAAGACCAATCCATTCATCATGCCGAACAACAAGATTTGATTTATTTGCAATTTGTCACACTATATGACCTAATCCCTAATTCCCCTCAAACTTCCAATGCTCCAGCTACTCAGCAACCTAGAATGCATGCTGACGGTCTCATTGGCACTACCTTGGGGGTTGTTGTAAAACAACTTAGCAGTCACATTTCTGAGTTGTCTATAAATATCACTACTCCTACCCAATCGACTGCTCTTCCAACCACTGTGATCAATTCTATGTTGTCTGCACAAAAACCCAGTGGAAAGAACAAGAAGAACAAGAAAAATACCTCTCATTCTGAAGAGAAGCCCTCTTGGCAATCCAACAACAAATAGAAATCTACTACAAAATATGAAACTGGAAAGGAAAATGTTGTCAAACTCCCTTGCAAAATCTGTGTGGAAGAACATATGACATATGGATGTTTTCATCTCCAAGAATGCACAAATCATATTTCTCAAAAGGACACTCATCGAACCCCAGTGGTCCTACATATCCCTTTCCTTTCTCAACAACAACAACATCTTATTGCGAGCCCACCACAACCCCCACAAGGGGGAAATGATAGATCAAAACATCCTTCCTTTGGTGAAGGAATATTGACCATTTGCACCTTTGAAAAATTTTATCTTCAAACGCGACCCAAAAATTATAGAGCTCTAGTCACTAATTCTTAGGATATTATCTCAAGTTTAAACCCACTACCACCTAACGATCTTCATATCGAAAGGCTAGTTCTGTATCTTGTGACTCGCCCCCTATAGGGGCACTTCTTCACATGATACATAATACTTCTACACATGTAGTACATAACTATAATATTGTAGAAGATTTGGCGCAAGCACCATCAACTATGTCTACACTCGTAGTATTGCAAACCTGTCTAGCACAATGAAAAGCTATGCTTTCGGCCATTGGTGGGGTTGCCCTAAGGATTTCATGCTAGAAATATTAGACATGAAGAAATGTAAGCCTCGCCTTTCCCACGAACTTTCATTTCAGGTGCAACTTATTTCAAAAGGCATAACTATCCACAGAACACTCATTGACGAAGGCACTTTGACCTATGTCATTTCTAATTCATGTTGTCTCGCCTCGAGTTCTCCAACCCTCTCTACTTTCCAATTCCATTAAATAATTCAATGGTCATACATTCATCCAAAAAATATACCTTTCTAGCCACTCCATCACTCTAAGTGGAAAAATGGTAATGGTGGACATTAAAGTCGTAGATCGTCATCTCAACTATAATCTACTTATGGGATGCAATTGGTCTTATGCCATGACTGCCATTGTGTCTTTGTTATTTCACTTCATCCTCTTTCCATTGGATGGGAGAATAGTCATAGTGGACAAAACATCCTTCTGCACCCCATATTACTCCCCATTTCCTAGTGATACCATACCCTTAATGAGTGGCATACCTAACTCTTAGGTCAACGTTGGTACCGGTCTTTTGAAGGTTTCTACCGTGATGGGTTGCTTTCCTCTCCCACCACCCAAGGTTCAATAGATAGTTCCTATGGTCTCCACCATTCCTCATGACCCAACCAATCATTGAATCCTCCTAGTCCCTTCTAACATTGACTCTTATGGAAAAAAAAAAATGTCGCTTTCACCAACTGAATTGGCTTGTCAAGCCATTCAACCTACATTTGATTCTTTTGTAGCATTTGTTATGACCAATGGTACCTTTTTCTCTCCCATCACGGCTCCTTCTAAGGATATCCTCGAGGAATTCCAACCTATGTACAAAGCTATTCGAGAGATATTATCTTTAGAGGAGCAAGCTTGGGAATCCTCTCCCATCATGACTCCTTCTAATGGTCTCCTCATTGAAGTCCTATCTATCGATGAAGTTATTCAAGAGATCATTTCTTTAGAGGAGTGACCTTGGGAAAACTCTCACCCTTGCACTTCAATATCTAATTCAGACATGACATATGTAAAAATGTTGCCTTTTGAACCACCTAAGGTTTTTCCCTTGATTTATACAACAATCCAAACTCTGGATTTGGAATGGAACTTGGGCAATATTTTAAAGACTATGCTCATCAATACCTCAGTTAAAACAGGTTTCGTGGAAAACATTTATATTAGAGCCGACTACAATCCTGAGGAAATTGCAAGCTTCACCTGCCCTGTTAAGGACTTCCACGATGTTTTCCCTTGGTATTATGAGGAAATTATTGCCATAGGCCGTTCTATTAACAAGCATGAGATAAAAAAATACTGAGCATTCTTTTTATGGTATTTTCATGCTCGTTAATCCCAAAAAACTCGAGCCTACTTCTTTGGGCTCATTAAACTACTACAAATAAGACATGAGTGCATTCCATTTTAGGACTTTTTCTTGCTCTTAGACTGAAAAATCCTTGAGTTACCATCTTTGGGCTCGTAAAACTCCTACGAAGACGATATGAGAAATTTATTTTTTGGGACCTTTTCTCGCTCTTGAACTAAAATAATCCCTGAGTTATCTTTTTCAAACTTGTAAAACATCTACAGAGAATACTTGAGCAATTTTTTTATCTATTTTTCCTCACTCGTTAAATAAAAAAAGACATATTGATTTTTCTTCATCTTACTTGTTAAAATTTTATGAAGATCTATTGAGTTTTTCTTCATGTGACTCATTAAAATTTCACAAAGAATATCGATTTTACTATGTCCCCTCATACTCGTAACAAAATGAGGCAAACTTCTATTGATCATAGGTTTATCACTTTATCCAGACTCATTAGACTAACTTAGGGAAAATGAAATATGGTGGGTATATTATTAAACACTTTTCATACTGGGTTATCAAACATGACAAAGGGAGCCCCATGGAGTTTCTCTTTAATATATTTTCAGACTCTCTAAATATGAAGTGACCACCGAGTTTACCAGTATGGACTCATTAAAATTAGTCATATGGGGAAAAATTTGACAATGTAGTGACTCAATATTTGTATTCAAAAGGATTTTTTGGCAGCAAGCATTCCCTTGAACATGGCACTCCCTCAGCAAACCTTTTTTGTCAGCCTATTAGATTAACCTTACCATCCTGCAAGTTTAGCCTTTATATACTCTGATTTTCCTGCATCCCTGTATCCTAAAAATATTTGGTGTTCACGAATCTATGCTATCTAGTAAACCTTTGTCTCGTGCGTTATATTGTTCAAGGGATACACCTATCCTCTACTTCATGTATCAACCATCAATCAGATACTTCTATCATGCCCTTCGTCCGTTTGACCCATTGCCCAAAATTTATCTCCAAAACAAATAATTCTTGTCTTGTTTCATGTTGACTAATCTAGGACACCTTATTTCCTAACTTTTGATAGGTCTCTTCCTATCGACTTCATCACTCTATCTAGGAATCAGATCTAGAAACATATTAGTACCCTAGAACTTGCAGTCATTAGTAGCAGTTTACCTTGTGTTTAATTGGAGTTTTTCATCATTAGCTCTGAGTTGAATGATTCTACGAGTGTTCGACGACAACATCATTCTTTACACTCACTAGATTGTATTGTGCTTCATGGAGAACATCAGTATTTTTGGTGGCCATCCATGCATCTATTAACAAAATCCATTATTGACTAGTAATCAGATGATTTCTCACATGTTTGACATCAACTCATTTATTCACGTATAGAACTATGTTGCTCAGATAAAGCAGCGACCAATACCTTGGGTAGAGGCTTACATCACTCAACCTTGTTTCCTCTCCCAAGCTACGATATTGTTTGCAAAGACATCATATCAGGATGATCATATTATGACACAGTTCCACATTGTGCTTATTAGTGGACAAGCTCATCATACCTCTTTTGAGAAACCAATCTGAAATAGATACTGAGAATGGCAATCCCTGACTAGGACATGATTTTATATTTTTAACATATGTGGTTTGTTTCAAGTTTCCTATAGTCTCGAACCTTAGATACTCTCTCTCTCTCTCTTTCCAAACAAAATTTATAAATTATTTCAGTCATCGTCTTCATCTCTGAACTCACACTTTAGGGGGCATCTATTATATAGGAAAATGACCTCCTCATCAGCTCATAGGAGAAATACAGTTTGGCTAAATACATGACCTAATTCATAGGCCTATTTTCCAAGGTAACGCACCCCCAAAACATGCAAGAGGAGTTAGAATGCTCTCCATGCACTAGCCAAGGGCATTAGTCCCTAGGTTAATTCACTATTTTGCTTAAAGGGTAGCATTACCCAATATTTGTGAGATTTCAGAGGTCAAAGAGTGGGTTGACTAATTGACACTTTGTTTTTCACTCAAATGTCATCCCGAAAAGAAGGAAACATATACCTCTGACCTAACTAAGGACATTTATATTCCTAACCAAGTCTCATGGAAAGGGAAAGAGTAATAAAGTGAGGAAACATCCTATCTTTTGCCTCAATGGAACTCATGAGAGAATTGACAAGGATGAGTCTCTCATCATCTATACATTGGAGGCTTAGGCATTGTGGTTGGGGTTGAATGGTTGTCAAATGATTGTCGAAACTTTGTATGGGATATAGTTGTTATGCTACCAATAGGTTGAGAGAGAGAGAGAGAGAGAGAGGAGCTTGAGGACTAGAGGAAGCTTGATCCAACCATTATGGTTGTAATAATTATTCTTCAATCTAATAATATAGATCTACTACTTTGTTTTCTACTTGATGGTGTTGATGTAGTGTTTATTTACATATTGATTCAATACCATAACCTATAAGTAGCTTATATGCATGTTGTTTCATATCTTTATGTATGAAGTTTTTAATTACTAGAGTTTATATATTGTAGGATTACTCTCCATCTTTTTTATGTGTAGGTGTTGATCTAGGATATAGCATAGGGGTCTTTTGTTGTGCTCCAATGGGTTCTCCAGCAGTGTTGCACCAAGTACTGAGGTAATCTCTCTTCTTTGCTTTGGTTATTATGCATTGATATATGTGTGTGTGTGTGTGTGCGCACGTGTGTGTGCGTGTCTGTATGTACATATGTATGTATGTATTTATGTATGTATGTATGTATGTATGCATGCATGCTTATTTGTAAAAGTTGTAGTTAATATGAAAATGTTTGTCTTGGATCTCGGGAAGGTCCTTGAGGATATTCTAGGCACAAGCACTTGTGCATTAATCCATATAGCACATGAAGCTTTTGAATTGTTTCCATAAATGCAGTAGCAGTTGTACTAGCTTCAAAAGGGTGATATAATGAAAAAAAGTGTGAATACTTGGTAATTATATCAACTACCACCATGGTGACACTCTTTCCTTCAAACTTGAGTAAATTTGTGATAAAATGCATTGAGACCTCCTCTCAACACTGACTTGCAATGGCTAAAAGTTGTAACAGACTTAGGGTCTTAATTGTCTTAACTTTATTTCGTGGGAAAACAAAACATTATGCCACAAATTTATGAATATAATATTTACAAACATCCCAAAAAAATTCCTTTTCAACCTTATGGCATGTTTAAAATACTAAGTTCCCTCCTAAGGGAGAGGTTGCAATTCCAAAAGATTTTATTGTTTGAGGTTGGAATATTTACAAATATATAAGATATCTTTGTACCATACTTAATCATTTTTCCAACTAAATGTATCATATGTACTAGGATATTTCTGAAAATTTTGAGTGATTACCCACACCTCTTCATCCTTCTTCCATTCATCCCTTGCTTCGGTTATCCACTCAGGTTTGATAATAGAAATGGAACAAAGAAATGGTTTCACGGCCTCATCCTTTCTTGAGAGTGCATCTGCAACAACATTTTGCTACCATTTTTTTGTATATCATTTCAAAGTCATAACCCAACATCTTTGTCACCCATTTTTTCTACTCTTCTAAAGATAATATTATTCCAAAAAGTTTTTTAAACTATCATGATCTGATTTTACCTTGAAGTGTCCTCCCATTTGGTAAGGTCGTCATTGATTTAGTGCATGTAGTATTGCCAACATTTCCTTCTCATAAATAGGTTTGTGTAAATAATTTCCTTTGATTGGTTGACTTTCAAAATAAATGGGTCTTAATTCTTGCATTAAAACAACACCAATTCCATTTCCTAAGGAATCACATTCCACAATAAATGTTTTTGTGAAGCATGGCATAGATAAGACCTATTCTTGGCACGTTGACTCTTTAAGATGTTCAAAGGCCTTAGTTGCTTCTGGAGTCCAAGAAAATGCATCTTTCTTCAGTAATGATATTATAGGTGCTGCTATTCTCCCATAATTCTTAACAAACTTGCGATAATACCCTGCCAACCTAACAAATCCTGGATGATGGTTTATGGTTGTGGGTATTTTTCATTAATTAATGGATTTAATTTTGTTAGGGTCTACCTTAACACCCTCATGAGATACAATATGACCCAAATATTCCACCTCTTGTACTCTAAAGAAACATTTGGAGGTTTTTGCATATAATTGTTTCTCCCCCAATAGCTTGAGAAACCTGTCAACATGTTGTACATGATCCTTCCAAGAATTGTTTTAGATTAGTATATCATCCAAAAATGCTAACACAAATTTTCTAAGGAAGGGTTTGAAAATGGAATTCATCAAATCTTGAAATGTGGAAGGTGCATTAGAAAGCCAAAAGGCATGACCAAAAATTTCATAATGACCCTTATGAGTTTTGAATGATGTTTTTAGAATGTCTTTAGTCTTCATTCTAATTTGATGATATCCTGAACAAATATCCAGCGTGGTGAAGTAAATTGCCCCACTTAATTCATCCAACAATTCATCAATGATAGGAATGGGAAATTTATCTTTAATAGTGAGCTTGTTGAGCTCCCTATAGTAAATATACACATGGCATGATCCATCCTTCTTGTGTAGCAATAATCCTAGATCAAAGAAAGAGCTTTGACTAGGTTGAATTATACCAGCCTCTAGCATTTCTGCAACCATATGCTCAATTTCACTCTTTTGGGCATAAATATATTAGTAAGGACTGATATTTTGAGGAACACATTGTGGAATCAAACGAATATCACAATCATGGTCACGAATAGGTGGGAGGCCTTTGGGAGTCTCAAACATGGAATGAATGTCAAAGACCTTGTGGAGATATGGAGAAATAGGTGATTTTTATGTTTGAACCTCTAGTCAGAATAATTGTTCAGTTACACCCCATTGTTCTTTCTTTAGAATATTTTTCATGCCATTAGAGGTGATTATCTTTCCTAGTCTCCCTGTGGTACCCCTTGATTCAACTCCCTTTCCCTCCCAATTTTTTTTTTGAAAATTTCTTGAAGATTGAAAGCTATTGTCCCCAAATATTGTAACCATTGGACTTCTAGTACAACATCAATACCACTCATTGGAATGGAAAGAGTTGGACTATTCAATAAAAACTCCCCCATGGTTAGCTTCATATTATGAAACTTTCTTGAGAAATTTATAGTTCCTCCATTTTGCATCCATCACTTAACACTTTGATGCTCGATATAGGAAGAAATTCAATTCCTCAAATATCTTACAATGAATAAAATTATAGGTACTACCCAAATCAATCAACACTATTACCTTTTTCTTTTGGATATATCATTATACCTTGATAGTTTTAGGAGCGGTAATTCCTGCCAATGCATTACAAGATATGGTTAGATTCATTTCTTCTTTCTCTGGGGTTGGTTCCTAGTGTATATCCTACTCTTTTGATGTTTATTGTTCATTTTTTTCCTCCTCTTCATAATCTATTTAGAATAATTTATTCTCAGAACACTTATCACATTTAGTGTGTTTGTTATCACAAATGTAACAAATCCATTTTGTTTGTTTTTCCTCCAATTGTTGTGGTGTCAACCTTATAGGTTGTAGAATACTAGGAGCAACAACATTTCCATTTTTATAGTTGTGAGTGGTAGACATCCTTGTTGCCATAATTTTTCTTTCAACTTTTCTTTCCATGCTGAATGCCTTCTACAATGAATTAAGTTCCCAAAGGCGAACCTCATGTTGGATTTTATATTTTAAAGTCCCTATGAAGACATAACTCCTATGCCACTCTGGAATATTAGTTACCCTAATGTTCAATTTTTGGAAGTCTTTAATGTGCTCTAGGATTGAACCCTTTTGTTTGAGATTTATCAATTGGCTAAAGAAGGTGTTTCTCTTTGTATCTTCATAATGTGCTATCATTTCCTCAATAAAAATTGACTAGGTTACAAGTGGTTTATGAGAAAAAATCCATATAAAATATAAAGATGCAATACATATCTTTTTTGAGGGTTTCACATCCTATAGATCAAAATATTACTCCATATGTAGTATCCATATTACCGAATCCTTTCCATAAAACTTCCTCATATATATATTTGGAAGGTGGTGGTTCTTAAACCCCACATTACAGTCTCTAAAATCATAATTCATATTCCTTTTGTCCTCATCATGATTTTCATGGACTACCTTGTCACCACTGGGAAGCCTTTCTTGCAACAACTTTGTCAACCCTACCAACTTGACATTCATCACATCCATGTCTACTTCAAAAAAATCCATGTTGAAATTTATACCATCCATGTCACCTTTTATTTCTGCTTTTAAGCCATCCATGTCCCATTTTAGTTCATCTTTCTCTGCTCTTTGCGAGAGCGAAATTTGTTGCACTTGGTCCCACAATTTTGATATATCATGTTGCAACTCTTCCTTTCCATTAGTCATAGTAGAGATTTATGAGGGCTTAATGGGTGTATATTTATTTTTCTTGGGAGGAATTTTAGAACTCAACATTGATATATACATGCTTCAATATGCCCTTGGAGTCACTTCAAACTAATTTTTCAAACATAAGTTATGCAATTTTTTTTTTAAAACACAATTTTTTCTTACTTTTAGGAGCTCGATATTTAAACAGTTGTAACTCTGTAATTTCAAATATCCAAGGTCTGAAATTCATTCTTGAGGTGGCCCTCTAAATCTTCTTTCCAATGCCATAATTCAGACCAATATTGGATTCTTCGAGATAATGTTATGTAAAATCTCCCACAATGACCTGATTATGGATTGGTTCAGTAGAGAGAAATTGCAGGTAATTCCATGTGTTAGTATTTATTCCTATGGCCTTGACATTGATACATAAGAAACTAAAATCCATTCTCTTTCTTTCATTTTTTCTAAATTCCAATCCGATGCTTGAAGAGAAAATTATGATGAGTTTACCTCAGTCACCTATTTGAGACTGAATTATGGAGCACTTAAAAACCCTAAATTCTTTGGACCATATCTCATAAAATATAGCGACCCAAGATCTGAAATTTTGGCACGAAGTTCACCAAGATTTTGGATCCACATGGTCATAATTTCAACATCTAAATATTCATAGAAAAAACATTTATAGTGAAAATTCTATGATGACCTATTTGAAGCAACAAAACCCTAGAATCCAAATCTTTGATACCAAATGTTATGAAAAATCCTTACAAAATAGAAGAAAAGATAAATCAATGACTTAAAAATTATCCTATTCAAGGGGAACCTCCTTTACATTATGTAAATGAACAACTATTGGATGATACAAATGACAAGACCTCTTTTGTATATATAGAAGTTAAGGGGTCACAATATAATGAGAGCCTATATAACAATAATAACGTAAGGGTACAACAATAACAATATGGGGATATATGGGCACAACAAAAAAAATAAGGGGGCTAAACCAACAATAACGATAAGGATGTTACACTAGTATTATATGGAGCTAACATTTTTGAAGCCGAGAGGTTTCACATTTGCACACTATGATAGTGGAGTT
The DNA here is from genome assembly GCA_031772625.1 of Pinus tabuliformis. Classification (NCBI taxonomy): domain Eukaryota; kingdom Viridiplantae; phylum Streptophyta; class Pinopsida; order Pinales; family Pinaceae; genus Pinus; species Pinus tabuliformis. Next base: position 785,184,120 of record CM062816.1, read on the forward strand.
TTGATTGCAATAAGATTTGTGATCCCCTTTGCTTCAAGGATAAGCAAACCTTGATATATGTCCAATGCTTTAGCTTGGTTTTCTGTGGATATTCCTAACCCTTGAACATAATTAAGTTCACAATTTCCCTTGGGGTTAAATAAAACCCACTCCCCTTGCCTACTTTATTTGTCACCTCATTTTTTTTGTTTGCTATATGCCAACTCTTTGATTTCCATTTTTTTGTTGTTATTGTCATCAAGAATTTGTGTTGTCGTTCCCAATCACTATTGAAAAAGAAAAATAATGAAACTAAATAAATTGGAAATATTTGTATACATTATCATTTCCCACGTTTCAAATTTGTTCCAGTTATTAACATTGCTCACCTCGTGCATTTTCCTGTGTTGTTTTATCTCATTGTTTTTCACCCTTTTTTTAATTGTTACAAATAAGAAATTTATTTCACCATTACCTCTAACTACTACAAAATATTCCACATGGTTGCATGAATCAATATTCTTCATTTGTAAGATCTCACATTAGTTAGGTTTATACCAAGGTGAATGGAAGAAGGAATCTTTTCTTAGAAACTAAAAGTGCAATCACATTCTAAAGGAAACATGAGGAGAAGATTCCTTTTGGAGGTGACACTCATATCTTTTCCATTCCCAGTTTTTTTTTGTAGATACTCATCTTTTACACATTATTTTCATATATTGACCATCTATTGTTTTTGGACATCACCTATCAATTTCCTTCTATGTATCCAATCTGCATGGCTGTCATTACAACATTTTTCTCGATTATGAAAAATACTTTTGTTACTTAGAAGGAGATAAGAGCCTTATTCACTTCAACAAAGCCTTACAAACATAGAGACCACTACAAACTCGGGAAATTCATCTTGAATAGGGATTTAAGCACCTTGAGGTTTGAACCTAGGTTTTTTACATGGTGGCATTTGGTCTAAACGATTGTACCACTACTCTTGGAGAAGTGTCACTTGTATATAACTAAACTTAGAAACATAAAATTTAAACTATAAATGTGGAATATATGATAAATAATTTAATTCAATTTAACCTTTTTTTTCGGGATGGTCTCTAACATCATATCGAATTGTTGGGTTCATGATACCCCTGTCACATGTAGATAATTAGTATGGTTGTTAATCATCCCCACAACTGCTGGTTTGACACACAATGTAATGTGTATTCCCTCATGATAAGTGACACACCTCTGAGTGTCAGGTGTCTATCCTATTGTTTACATTTTTCTTGATTGGGAAAACTAATTTTGTTAGTTATAAGGAGATAAGAGACTTGTTCACTTTGACAAAGCCTATATAAATGTGGAAACCCCTATCAAAATTGAGCGATTAATCTAAATTAGGGATTTAAGACCACTAAGCTCTAAACTTAGGTATTTTGCATGGTGGCACCTAGTGTCAATCATTGTACGACAAATTGAGCAGAAGTATCACTTCTATATCACTAAAAATTAGAAATATAAAATTTAAATGTAAAATGTGTAATATATGATAAATAATTTAATTCAATTTAACTCTTATTTTTTGGGGATGGTCTCTGACTTCGTGTCGAATTGTTAGGCTAATGACACCCCTATCACATGAAAATCCCTATTATGGTAGTCAATGATCCCCAAAATAGAAGGTTTGATGCACGCTATAATGGTTATGCCCACATGATAAGTAGCACACCGAAAATCCCATTGAGGGGGCACAACCATAATTTGGTTGAGTGATTATGAATGTATGGCCTTCAAATTGGTTGTGTTTTCCCACATTTGGGGGAACAACATGTGCACCCAAGTCCGAACCTAGTGTGAGCATGTGTACCCCTAGTGTGGGTATGCATTTTGTATGCTCTAGCCACATTAGACTATTGTTACATAAATATATAAGGTCATATTCCTAACACATCAATCTTTTATAGACAAACCTTTTGTTATAATGTCATCTATTCCCTAGATTCTTATATATTATATATAGAGTTATTTAGAGTAGGCTTATTAATGTCATTATTGGTTTCACGAAGGAAATATTTGAAGTAATGAAAAGTAGATGAGTTCCTACAAATTCTTAAGGAAGGATTTAGTCGAGGTACCTTATTTTTCTCGAACTTTGTAAGATTCCTTCTTTACAAACTTCTGATTTTTCTTCAAAATTTTTGAGTTTTTAGCTTCAGTTTAAGTGAGGTGTTTCCTCAAATTGTTAGATTACACACTATTGTAGGTGTTCATGGACATTTTTGTATATGTTAGACAATACATTTAATGATTCACAAGTACACTTAGAGTTCCCAAAACACATTTATATCTCTTATGAAAGATCAAAAATTAAAACACAACTGATAAATGACAATATAATCCTGATGATGAACCACATAGGTTGGTTCGAAACGTGTCGACCTAATTCTTCTGATGTGATTTCTTCTGAAAATGTTTTTATTCAAAAAGTTTCTTACTTTAAAAATATGAGTTATAGTGAAAAAAATAGAAGTGTAGCACCGATATTTAATGGAAGATATTAGCAGAGTATACATGCTTCATTTTTAATCTATCTTAGCTACGTCCAAACCCTTAGTGAAGTAAAAAATTGCCCAAATATTAAGAAGCAACCCATATACCAATGTTTGACCCCATGTACAGTCAATGGCGCAAAAGTAAAATGAACAACGTGCCCTTCTTCTTTGTTTTGACCACTCCAGTATTCATAATTGACAATGTATAACTTATCATTGTTAAATCAGTCCTTAACAATTTATAATAATTGTTTAGTCATCCTTGAAGACCCCCAATACCTCTGCACTGAAGTTACTACTACCAAAGAAATGCAAACCAATAATATTGGCCCCATACAATTTGTATCAACAAAAGAAATCAAGTTCAACACTCCAAAAATGCAGCAAGGAAATGTGAGTTATCTCGTAGGCTTTTTCATCCCTTTCCTTTATTGTAACATAACCAGGAGTGAAGTATGGGCTACATCCCTATAATTCAGAAGAAAATTCGACCTTAGGCACTAGAAATTTGTTCAATAGTTAATTTTTGGAACTTGGGCCTCTTCGTAGTTCAAACTCTTCATGAGATGAACATAAAAACTTGATTTCTCTATTGAATGGCTTTCCAAGTTATATTTTTGTTTATATTTAGCACTGGCTGACGTCTGAGCTTGAGTCTTTAGGCCCTTGTTTTCATCTTCCACTTAAAATATTTTAAAATGAAGAAAAATGAATTAGATATTTGAGTGATAAAACCTCTTCCAGCTAGAATATCTAGAAAAAACATTTTCTCCTTTTAATTCCAATGGTGAAATTTCTGTGATTTCACTCTCAATTCCAACTAGGGTGTTTAGTTTCAACACCAAAGTTAGTTATGGAAACTAGGGATCCAAAACCCTAATCTTCTTCTCAAGAAAACTATCCAAGAGCTCCTCTCTTCAAAACTCCAAATGCACAAATGAATAATGAGATACCCCCTCATTTCACTTTTTATAACTCACTTGTACCTTTCCCAATCAATTAAATATTTAAAAGCACTTTTCCTTACATTATTTAATAAAGTGATTTACATAAACTAATTAAAGTCACTTTTAATGCAAGAAATTGCTTACTTTGCCTTTATGGTCACCCTGGACCCAAATCCCATTTTCATCATCCTTCCATTTAGATCTCTCTGCCCTAATTACAATGACCTATTACACTAAGGTTTTTCTTAAAGTAATCAAACTCAAACATATTAAACATAATTAATTAAAATATGCTTGTTAATCACACCATTTTATAGAAACCGTTGAAATGAAACAAAACCAAGAGAAAAAGAAGAAAAATTGATCCTTATTATGAAATAAGGTAAGTGATCCCAGTCAGACCCATAAAACTACTCTAATCCCTCTGGCACTACCAATGCAGTAATCTTGCTCCTATGACTAGGTGGACATAAGTTCTGGAAAACCCTCCTAATGACCTCACATGGTAATCCAAAATTTGGGGACATTACAATATCCCCTCCACAAAATTGTTTGTCCTAAATCAATGTCATTGCATGTTGCTACCCCACAAGTTGATCCAAACTAATATGAGGATCCCAAACAATTTTTATCATCATGAAGTATTCCTCACCACACGCTCTCCCAAACAACGTATAGATACCATAATCCCTCTGCATTCTACCAATAAGTAATGCATCTCATAAATGAAAAATCTCACCCATCTCCTCAAGACGCCATTTTATCGAAAAACCAACCTCATACACTTCAAGAGTGAACTCCTAGAAGTACAATCCAGCTCCTAATAAACGTGTCCTCGCCCACATAAATGAAACAATGTCACCTCTGATGCCATCAGTGAATCACTAAGAAGTGAAATGCTCTCTGCCAAATTGAAGTCCAATGGAAGATCTGGGTGATATTCCCATGTAAATACTAGCTCACCCATAATGGTAGCTGAGCTTTCGAGACCTGTAATTCTAGGGCCCCAAGCTGGTCTCAAAAGGATACTTCCATGATTCTTTTTTTCCACTCTAACCATAATTGACTGGTGTGGCGAATCACTTCTAACTATTGGTGACCATTCGTGCCTCATCTCTAATCCTTGTATGCAACTAATAGAAGGACACCATGTACCATCCATCAATCAATCTAGTGCTCACTAAACGTCCATGCCCTTTCCAGATTACATAACGGATTCTGTTATTGCATCTCCTGGTGATGTACCCAATTAATTCCTAGAGCCCACATGCCTTCCTGTAAAAGTGGCCTACCATCCACTATGCCCCATGCTCATATAGTTTCTCGAAATGTCTTGTCGAAGATGTGTCATGCAACTCTTTAATGATAATCTCCCTAAGTGTGTACTCAGGGGTGGAATACATTTATCCACTATAGTGGGTCATGCCATCCCTTATCCTGTATCTATCAACATGTTCTCCAAGCATATGCCTCAACTGGGAAGTCGTTCTCCTGTCCAAAATTCACTGTGTCTCACCCAATTGTCTCAAGTGACTCCCATGTGTCCTGCTATATGTGATGAGAGAATCAAAGAGAAAGAACAAAATCCTTTGCAATAGTATGTAGTACTAGAAAGTGACAGATGCATGGGTCAATCCCAAGGGCATGATTAAGAAGCCATATGGATACCCACAAGTTTTCATGTGAGTATCCTACTCTTTGACTCTAATCAGGTGATGTTCCAATCAAAGATCAAAATCCAAGGAATTTAATGCCCCGTGATGCTCATCCATCTACTCATCGATCCTCCATAATCCAGGCCCACTAGTATGCCTGATGCCGCAATCAATCGATCTCCCCAGAAGCAATTGTATGTGTTAATTTTTCACAGGGCTACATTGTTCTTTGTTATGATAATTGCATTTATTCATTAATAGATTAATTTCGCTCCATATCATCATGAAATTATTTATATCTACACCATTATTCATCAGCATGTGTAATTATATAGAAATAACAACATCATCATCAGTGCAGAAAAACATAAAGTAACAATAGAAGAAAAGAATGCACACACATAGAGACAATCGGATTGGCCTAAGATTAGGGAAAAAACCACTATGGCGAAACCATTGCAAATATTCTTCTTCTTGGATTGACATAAAATTATTCAAAAAAATAGATTTCAATGATCCATAACTTTATCTATGCAACAAAACAACTATGAAATCCATGAAAGAAATCTAATCATGCTTATAATCAAAACCCTCATTCTGATGGTTGTAATGTGTTGTTATTGATTGTAGTCAACGGTTGGATACTATTGAACAATGTTGTCACTGAGCGAAATATTAAATACTAAAATCCCATCTTTGAGTCATGGAGGCAGGGAGGAGGAGTTGTATGAGCGTCTATGGCAATCTTGGACGCTCTTTGCGAACTATATTCCAGCATCTATGGTAGACCAAATTCTCCCTAGATCATTATGTGCATGTGTCCAAGGAATGACTCACCTATATCAACTCCAAACCCTCATACTCTCTCTTCTAGTTAATATGCATGCATCCGGGATTGCCTAGACAGTCTCTAGGTCACTCTATTCGAGTGTCTAGGGAGCGACACCTCTAGATGTACCTCTAAAACCCTGGATGCTCCCATAGACTTTTGTGCCAGCATTTAGGACTCTCTATATGTTGCCTTGAACATTGTGTGCCAACACCCAAGGACTAAAATGCCCAGTTCTATGTCAGTGTCGAGGAATCAGAAAACTCTAGACAAGTGCAAGCTTCACCCCTGTGGTTTCGGACCATTGCGCGAACTCCTTCCTATAGACCTATGCAAACCAAGACAAAAGAGAAGAATAGAATATGGCTTTATCAATATGTCCAAATGATCTTGAGGTATATTCTATTTATATGCTTTCATGAGCGTCCAATTGGGGTTGAGGCCGACCTATCCAATTTAACATGTTCTTAGGGCCAACCTAACCCAATATACATGAGTGAATAAATAAATCCAAAATTCAACTTTTGCTTGTTCCAATTTGGTGATCTTTAGGTCAATTTTGGTCCTCTTGAAAAGAGGAATCTAACGAAATCATCATATTGGTCATCTAAGCTGTCTAAGTTGGAATTTGGCCGTAGTTTCACAAATTAACACTCCCTCTCAACTAGGGATAATTCCACCTGCCAATATTTGTCCATCAATCAATATGCCATTATTTTGTCTTGAAGTGTCATCACATATCATCCTTTATGATATTTGTCATGTGGTCATCATTTCATGACCACCTCAAGTATCTCATCATAAAAAATAATCAATGTATATCTCGATTTACCTCCTGCTTATTCCTACTTATCTCTTGATTGTTCCTACTCATATGGTGAACATTCTTGAATCTAGAAGAAGAAGATTTTTTTACCAGAGGAGAGCTTAATCTACCACCCTTTATCCATCAAGTTTCTACCTGGAATATTTGCTAGCGGGCTGCTCTCTGATATATCATCATCAATCATCATCAGAGAGCATATAATCAAGGAGCACATCTCAACCTCGAACCACATCAGGGAACACATCTCAACCCAAAATCTCATGGTGGAGCTCACATATACAAACCCATATCAAGTAATAGGATATCCAAACACACAAGGGAGCACATCTTGACCATGGGATCTCATTAGGGAGCTCAATCTCAACCTAGAATCACATAGGGTTATCTTAACCCATCCTATTTCCTATTGATCTTCCCATCGATAGCGCTGAACAGTCATGTGGTAGAACACCTACATCATAATCGACTTGGTTTGTACACCCTAGGTCCACTCTCAACTCATTGGCTAAATGAGGAGTAGTATTCCCGAAAATCCTTGCTTGTGGGTATGATGCCAATTATGGTATACTATGTAAATACCCAATAGGGGACCAATATTTTCTGACCCTATGAAGATAGGGAAGCAACATATTCAACCCTATGGGTAATAGATATGGGTCATACCCTATTGTGAAAAGTTACCTCAACCCCATGAGCCATCTATATCAATTCCTCACCCTGGGAGATCAGATAGGGTGGAAGATTTGGCTCAGTGTCCTCAATTAACACTGCTTTCATCATACTCAAATCTAGTATCATCTTGTCTCAATAAAAAAAAATTCCTGTTCATAGAAGACATCAAATAAAATATCATGTATAAACATAAATAATCATATAAATCACAAAAGGATACCATAATCATCCTCCCTCTCAAGGAGGTGCCAACCACAAGCCTGAGCTTGTTTCGAACAATTGCACTATCTCAATATATGAGAGTATCTCGGTCCCAAATATAAATATTGAATTTTCTACCAATCAAGTCTCACTCCATGTCATCAAAATGTATCAATTTCATATCTAGATCATTCTCAGACATCTCTCTAAGGATCTCCTTCATCCTGCCTCACAATTATCCATGCTAGCAACATCGTATTCATCCTCAATCGTACTATGGACCTCTCATCCAAGATATCATGGAAGATCTCATACTAAAGCAACATCCAAATGTGATCAACAATAATATCTATCAACAAAAATGCATCCATGCAGTCACATATCATGGGAGAAATATCTCATCCTCAAAAGTAGAATATCTCATGCAGATATTTCAAAGGATTCCCAATGGAAACCCTATATGAATGAAGAGGCTCACTCGTGAATTTATCTAGGTTATATGCACATCATATATATACATATGGATGTTCAAAATTGAACGTCAATGCTTCAACCAATAGTCAGGTTCCATGTCAAGTTCCACAACATCTTTGAACTTCAAACTGGAGTATCCAAGGATTTTCATTGCCATTATTCAAAAACATTTTCAAATATCTTTGCAATATGGAATTTATTTTCCAAATTCTAGAAATTGATTCATCATCAATGATACATCATTTCGAGCTTCAGAAGCTATCTCCCTTTGATTTAGATCATCATAGGCTCATCACCTATCAAGAGTAGACCATCAAGATGCAAAACCAAAACCATAATCAAAATCAAAGCCATACATTAGAACTCATAATCCCAACTTCATCAAATAACTATCAAATATAGACATATTTAGATCGGGAAGCTTGCTTCATGCAATGATCTAAGCATGATTCCTTGCTAAGCCATCATAATCATCATTACATAAATCAATGTTGTACAATAACATCAACAAAGTCATCTTTTAGAAGTCAAATAAAAACCATTATAAAAGTAATCAACATCATAGTATTAATTATTTCAACGAGGAGATAGGCGGAGTTCATATCAAATCTCGACTTCATTTATTATCATGCCAACAAGTTGTAATCAATGTCAAATCAAACTTCATTAGTTCATTCTCATAAGTCATTTCGATCACTAGTTGAAAATGTACACACCAAGGATGAGGCATGCAAGTTTCAATTTCATGTTGAATCACAACTATTAGTACCTCAACCATTGTGCTAGGTATGAGGAGGCTAATAAAAAATCATTTTTCTGAATACCCACATAAGTCACTATGCCCACATACCATAGACATTAGGAAAAATAAAAAATCGTTAGACCAAATCATTAGATATCAGGATCTATAATCAAAGCATATCTCAATCATCAATTCAAAACTATTTTCAAGCATCATGACAACGCACTGTTCATCTATATCAATCATCCAATTCATGCCAACCTCTTGTAGCACAAACATAGTGACATATATATATATGTATGTCTCGGTCATCTGCAAACACAAGTTTAGTATACATGTTCATGTTGTGGAAATCATTAAAGCTTTTCCTACTTCCATATATTTTTATCTGCAACACATTTGTGGAACTAGCATCTTATAAGTGACCATCTAATTTCATACACAATACTTCATTTTTATGTGTTCAACAATTTAACGTATTAACTTCATAAATCATATTACAGTGGCAGAATATGTCAGAGACACCTTGATTCAGAGTTTAGACAACTTCAAAAATCTTTAGATGATGGTCCACTATGGTCAAACCTCTGGAGGCTCTCTTCAGGTTAGCATGGGAGCATATTTAGCTGACTAGACACTACCTAGGCCTTAGAATGCATGCGTTGAGGGATGAGATCTCCTAATTCTATGCCTACATCCAAAACAGAAACCCTGATTTTTGTTCAAGCTTTAGATCTGAGACTTTGCTTCAAATTAATAATTTCATATGCACATAAATCATATTTCAATAGTACATAATGAAAATAGTAGTTTGATAAGAGATTCTACCTCTAACTGGGGATCTACCTCATTCATCTTCATTCATGTCATTTGCCTATCTCTACTAGATCCATGCAACAATAGATCTATTATATCATATATATATCATAGCTATCAACATCATGACATCAATCAAAGGTTATACTAAAGGTAGCAGATAGATGCAACGTCATATCACAGAAATTATGAACAAAATAACAGTTTCTACCAAGATACTCCAACAAGTTAGGGCATTCAACTTTACCATATGTTATCAAGACATGACCACATGTATTAAGATATCTAGAATATCAATCTAATAGTTATACCTCAAACATCATGCTTATCACAAGAATTATCAACAAACTCATGTATAGGAGTCAATGAGTTATCCTACTATGTGAAATCCAACATGACCCGTGCATGATAAGTATCAAGAGTATCATATACTAGAGCCAAGGTGCTAGCCTTATTTATAGGATCAAGATATTAAATAAATAGGTGCTAGTCAATCATCAAGTGGATCAATGTATCAACATTATATATCCTCATAGAATTCAAGAAGATCAAAATAACGCCAGATGTGTCATTTTATCTTAGGAAACATATATCCAAGTAACATCATATGCATGTATGAGACATCAAAGAAAGAGGCATTTTCATCATAACTTAGGGATTACCTAGCCATCAATGTTATTATTGAAATACAACATACCTTACATACCTTGGTATTCAAATACCCGTGCACCTTTTCATTAGACATAGACTACATGTATCATTTTTACATCTTTTCATATAGTTCCTCGTTACCTTTTCTAGTCATCCTTCCTCCATTTCAAATGATCCCCAAGAAGGATCTACTCATAAAATCTCATCAAGGAGGTTAGAAACATCCATATACTCAAATACATATGCAAGAAATATAAGCAATAAACAATATCATCAGATCCTTAGGTCTAAACAAAATTAAGAGGCATCATAAGTTAAGAAACACTTATCTTCAATGAGAGGTGATCCTCTCCCTCTTGAATCAATCTTCAAGAGAAATCAATATCCATGATGCATATACCAATGTTGCCTTCGATTATACAACCAATCCTACTAGGGATTATCCCATCTAGGGCTTCATCAAATATTTTTCAATTTCTTGATCATATTTACATTTACCAACTAGGTTACATATCTCATATTGTTCCCATAAACTAGGGTTTTCTCTCCAACCCTAACCTCATAGAATCCACCAAACCCTAAGAATCAAGTTTCCTAGGGTTTTCTTCAAACCATAGAATTCTTTTAGGTCTCCACCATCCACTTCTTGCTTCCATCAAAGGTGTCAACATCGAGGCAATCACCATTACTTTTCTTCAGCCCAACACCAATACCATGTTAATTTTTTCATAGGGCTACATTGTTCTTTGCTTGATAATTGAATTTATTCATTGATTCATTAAGTTCACCCCATATCATCATTACATTATTCATATCTACACCATTATTCATCAACATATGAAATTATATAGAAAGAACAACATCATCATCATCAATGCAGCGAACCATAAAGGAACAATAGACAAAAAGCAAGCACACACAAGGAGACACTAGAATTGGTCCAAGACCAAGGTAAAACCCACTATGGGGAAATCCCTTGTAAATATTCTTCTTCTTAAATCATCATCAAATGATTCAGCAAAAGAGAGTACAATGATCCATAAATTTATCTATGCAACAAAAAAACTATGGCATCCATGAAACATATATAATCATGCTTATAATCAAAACTCTCATTTTGATGGTTGTAATGTGTTTTCATTGACTGTAGTCAACTGCTAGACATTGCTGAACATTGATGTCATTGAGAAGAATCTTCAGAATACTGAAATATCATCTTTAAGTCTCAGACACAGGGAGGACGAGCTATGTTAGCATCTGTAGCAATCCTAGATCTTCTTTGTGACCTGTATGACATCATCTGTGGTACCTTGGACACTCCCTAGACCATTTTGTGCATGCGTCCAGGGACCAACTCACCCAGATCTGCTCCAAACCCTCAGAAGCTCCCTTCTAGTTACTATGTGTGGGTCCACGACTGTCGAGATGCTCTCAAGACCATTCTGTGCGAATGTATGGTGACCGACACCTCTAGATATGCCTCTAAAACCTTGGACGCTCCCATAGGTTTCTGTGTCGGTGTCTAGAGCTCTCTAAACTCTGTCTTGACCCTTTTGTGGCAGCATCCATGATCTAAAATTCCCATTTTTGTGTCAGCCTCTAGGAAATAGAAAACCTTATATTAGTGTGAGCTTCACCCCGATGATTTCAGACCCTTGCACGAACTCCTTCTGATAGACCTGTGCGAACCAAGACAAAAGAGGTGAATAGAATATGGCTTGATGAATGTGTCCAAATGAGCTTGAGGTCTCTTCTATTTATAGGATTTCATGAGGGTCCACTTGGGATTGAAGCCAGCCTATCCAATTTACCATGTGATTAGGGTTGACCTAACCCAATATACATGACTGAATAAATAAATTCAAAAATCGACTTTGGCCTGTCTAAATAAGGTGAGCTTTAGGTCGATTGTGGTCCTATTGAAAAGAGGAATCTAATCAAAATCATCACTTTGGTAATCTGATCTATACAAGCTGGAATTTAACCACAGTTGCAAAAATTAACAACCTGAGATCTTGTGGTGTGGCACCATACACCATTGTATAATTAAATCATGCATCTCCATACTGTTTTGCATACCTCCACATACCATAGAATATCCTTGTACTCGACTGGGAATAAGTTTATGTTGCTGACACACCCTGTATTACCTAGGGTCCTACATGTGATAATGTATCTACCATCCTACTAGTGGACCCACTATGATGTGAGTCATATATCCTTCTTTGTCCAGGTAGATCTAAGTGGAATGACTTCTCGCATGCAAATGGGGATGTCACTATTATGAAGATCCTCAATGACTGCTTTTCCAAATACATCAGTGGAAGAACATCATCACCATATATTTTTATGTTTGGTGGCATAGAAATTCCATCCCATGTGAATAACTCTTGTCCATAAATGTTGACTACCCTACCACCCCATGCATGAATGATGTGCCAAGACATCTCCAAAAGTCTGCACAGTCCTCCATTGAACTAAATCGCCACTAATGCTGATCAAAACTCTTATGGAAGTGTGAAGAAACGTGAGTGTTTGGTTATTGTGTCAATCACCTTATCAGTGACATAGTCATCATTCACATCTAGTGAATGATTGAAAACGCCACCTAGATCCCAATGCCAGACAAGGTATCCAGTAGCCATTCCACTTGTTTCAATAAGTCTGGATTCTATATGGATATATCCTCATCTAAAACATATATGTCTCCACATCTCATGGGCGTATAATCAAAATCCTCTGGAAAATAATTCTTTGCAAGTGTCAGTTCATCCTAGTGCTCCTTGTGCTCCACTATCGAGTCATGAGTGCCTCTAACATCCTCTTATGTGATGGTTTCCCTAGAAGATCATACATAATTCAACTCCATACAAATTTTCTCAACCTGCAACTATGATTCTTGAAGAGCCATCTAAGTGATCTTGAAGGACTCCTAAGAAATCTCAATCTCGTAAGTAAGCCTATCAACTTCCTCCTCTTTCCCTAGTAGTGTATTATGATATATCTCAACAAGCATGAGTAGGTGTTCTATTTTTGAAAGGTGGTGTATATAGTTATATTTCATCTCTGCCAATTCCTTTCTGTGTCTGAAAATATGTAAGTGGAGGCTCTTCTCCCAAATTGCCATGTGTCACTGCACTTCTTCAACAATAATATGTCACTAGTACCAGTATATCTGTTAGGTCCCTATACTACTAGTGTAACCCCTTGTTGTTATTAGTACAACCCCCTTATTATATTCTAGTGCCCTTATAGTCCCCATATTTTTATTATTGTGCCCCATAGAAACCCACTAATGTTATTATTGTGCCCTTACATTATTATTGTTATGTCAGCTCTAATTATATTACGACCCCTTAGACTCCTATATATAGGAAGGAGGTCTTCTCATTTGTATCATCCAAGAATTGTTCATTTGTGTAATGTAAAGGAGGTTGCCCCCTCAAAGAGGCTGAATTCTAAGGTGTTCATCTATCTTTTCTATCTTTTGTCATTTGGTTTCATAGCATTTGGTATCAGAGTTGTGGATTTTAGGGTTTTACTGCTCCAAACAAGTCATCGTGGCATTTTCGCTATAACTTTTTCACTACAAAGTTTTAGAAGCTAAAAAAACAAAACCCATTTGAGAAAAAATCGGTGTGCACCATGCGTCCGAATTTTAGGTCTTGTCTCACTATATTTTCAGAGATATAATATGAGACATTTAGGGTTTCTACATTAAATTGAAATTTTGTAAGAAGTTTCAGTAAGAGGACTTCCTGTAGTTTTCTTTATATCAGTTTCAGGTACTAAGGTTGAAACAATGAGACATGGCACATCGTACAAGTTCGCTCTACTGAAGTAGTCTATAACCAAGTCACCATGGGAGATTTGGCATAACTCTTTCTTGGATAATCGAATTCTAATCAGAATTACGGGGTTAGAAATAGAACTCAGAGGGCAACCGTAGGAAGAGATTTCAAAACTTGGAGACTTGAAATTACAGAGTTACAGTTGTTTCAAGATCAAGCTCCTAAAATCAATAAAAAGCAATATGAGGAAGTTTGATGGAAAGGATCCAGTAAATTGGATACTACAAATGGAGAAATATTTTGATCTACGTGGTGTACCACTCTTACAAAAGGTAATAGTGTTGATTGATTCAGGAAGTACCCACAATTTTATTCATTGTAAGACAACAAAAGAATTGAATTGCTTCCTATATCCAACACCAAAGTTTCAAGTGATGGTTGCAAGTGGAGGAATGATAAATTGCTCTGGAAAGTGCCATAATATCAAGCTATCCATGGGATAATATGTATTGAATAGCCCAATGCTTTCCATTCCAATGGGAGGTGTTGATGTTGTACTAGGAGTTCAATGGCTACAATCCTTGTGTACAATAGCTTTTAACTTTCAAGAACTTTTCATGAAATTTTATGCGGAAGGAAAGGAAGTTGAATTAAGGGGTATTGCAGGGAAACCGGGAAAGATAATCAGCTCTAATGGTATGACAAAGCTTCTAAAAAAGGAACAACGAGGTGTAATTACAAAATTATGTTCACTAGATGTTTCCACATCGAAATCATCTATTTCTCTAGATCTCCAAAAAGTCTTGGACAATCATTCCAAGGTATTTGAGTCTCCCAAATGTGTCCCACCTATTCGTGATCATGATCATGCTCTTCATTTGATTCCAGGAAGTGTTCCTCCAAACATCAGGCCGTATAGATATCCCTATGCCCAAAAGAGTGAAATTGAACGTATGGTTGTAGAAATGCTAGAGGCTGGTATAATTCAACCTAGCCAAAGTTCTTTCTCTACTCCAGTAGTATTGGTGCACCAGAAGGATGGATCATGGCGCATGTGTCCGAATTATAGGGAGCTCAACAAGCTCACTATTAAAGATAAGTTTCCCATTCCTGTCATTAATGAATTATTTGATGAAATGCATGGATCAATTTACTTCACCAAGTTGGATCTTCATTCAGGATATCATCAAATCAGAATGAAGACTGAAGACATTCTGGAAACAACATTTAGAACTCATGAGGGTCACTATGAATTTTTGGTCATGCCTTTTGGCCTTACCAATGCACCTTCTACGTTTCAAGGTTTGATGAATTCCATTTTCAAACCCTTCCTTAGAAAATTTGTGTTAGTATTTTTTGATGATATACTAATCTACAACAAGTCTTGGAAGGATCATGTTGAACATGTTGAGAGGGTGCTACAACTATTGGAGGAGAAACAATTATATGAAAAAAGATCCAAATGTTTCTTTGAGTACAAGAGGTGGAATATCTAGGTCATATTGTATCTCATGAAGGAGTTAAGGTAGACCCTAGCAAAATTAAAGCCATTAAGGAATGGAAAACCCCCACATCCATAAAGCATTTGCAAGGATTTCTCAGGTTGACAGGGTATTATCGCAAGTTTGTTAATAATTATGGGAAAATAGCAACACCTCTAACAACATTATTAAAGAAAGATGCATTTTCATGGACTCTAGAAGCAACAACGGCCTTTGAACATCTTAAAGAGGCAATGTGCCAAGCATCGGTCTTAGCTACACCGAACTTCACAAAAACCTTTATTGTGGAATGTGATGCTTCAGGAAATGGAATTGGTGTTGTTTTAATGCAAGAAGTGGAAGACCATATCAAGAAAGAAGAAATGAATCTGACCATATCTTGTAATGCAATGGCCGGAATTACCACTCCTCAAACTATCAAGATAGAAGGACATATCAAGAAGAAAAATGTTTAAGAAGTGAAAAATCACATAGAGCATCAAGAAATGAATCCGACCATATCTTGTAATGCACTAAAAGAAATTACCACTACTCGAACTCTAAATATAGAAGGACATATCAAGAAGAAAAATATTCAAGCATTGAAAGATCACATCAAGCATCAACAACAAGTTCTCCAACTTTTAAAGGATAACGCCACTTTGGTGTAGAATCGAATGAAACAACATGAAGTTCAACATCACAATGAAAGAATTTTTGATGTAGTCAATTGAGTATTTTTATGGTTACATACATACAAGAAAATGTCCCTCAAGGAAGCTATTTATGAGAAGGAAATGCTGGCAATACTACATGCACTTAAGAAAGAGCGACCTTACCTAATTGGAAGACACTTAAAGGTAAAAATGGATCATGATAGTATTAAATACTTTTTAGAACAAAAATTATCCTCTGAAGAGCAACAAAAAATGGGTCACAAAGATGTTGGATTATAACTTTGAAATCATCTACAAAAAATGGAAGCAAAATGTTGTGGCATAATGTGTTCCACCTACGGCTTCTAGCATGAACACAATTGTCCCCTAATAATCGCTCCATATCCTCGAAGTGTGCTATAGCCTAAGCCTGCCGATCCATGTATTTTAATAAAGCCCGAGTGTTGGTTGCTAGGTGCTGGTGGGCTGATATCAATGCAGTGGGGTCCCCTGGCTCTGCTCTAATCAGTGGTGGTTCATGTAGCTCTCGGTTCATGACATCTTTGACCTCTGCCGCTCTCTTTTCTTTGTGGTCTAACCATGAGGTTAGTGCCATCAGCTGCATATCTCCCACGACTGTGTTGGGGGCCCATGAAGTTACATTTGGAAGGGCCAAATTATGAAGGTAGAACTCTGATAGCTTGGCCTTCTCCTCTGTTGAACTGCTGTTACATAAATCTATGAACTGTTGGGGGTTTTGGATTTGGGAGATACCCCTCTATGCCAATGCATTAATTTGGAATTTCAGCCACTGGTCCCGTAGGTATAGGCCATAAGATTTGGCCGGCTGCCTACATTGTAGAGCGTCCATTGCGCAACTGGCCATGCAGGCTAGTTGCGCCTCCTTTTATTGCACCTGCTGTTTTAGAGCCTGTATCTCTATGCTTGCCTGCAATTCTCTTTCCTGTAGTTGATGGTTTAGTTCCTCAAGTCCAGCTTGCATTCCTTCTTTTTCTTGAGGTTCTGCTGCGGTGTCCTCTGGTGTTGTGTTCCCTTCTTTCCTCTGTCCTTGTAGCTGTAGTTTGATCTTCTCATTTTCTTCCTGTAGAAATACTCGCTGGCAGTTTCCCACATGTTTTGCCATAGCCAATTCTCTTCTTCCCTCCTTGATTTGTTCCTCCAAAGGGCCTATATTTGCTACTCCTTTAGACTTGGCTATTCTCATCCATTTGTGGGTCCTAACTCTTTCTTCCTCTAGTGCAATGAAAAGCGGCACTGTGAGTTTCTGTGGAATGACTTTTCCGGCATCCAAAAAGTTATAATAAGAGCCCAAGCTGGGCTGGGGGCTAGGTTCCATAATGTGCTCTACCTCTTCTTCCTTTTGTGGTGATTTGGCTGCCTCCCCTTCCATTCTTTCGGTCTCCTTGAGCATGGCCAATGTTTCCTGTAGAACGGCTTCAGCATCCTATAGAGAGGTTTTTGAAGCCAATATTTCCATTCTCTCCCTCCAGGTAGATGTCTTCAGGCTCCCCTGCTCATAAGTGACTGATGCTTTGGAGGGGGACTTCTTCTTTGGCAGGTGTGTCTTCAATGGTAATTGGGTCTTTGGATGGAGGTTGGGGTCTGCTGGTTTTAATTCTTGCACTTCTTCTTGCTTTGAAATACAGAGGAGTCTCCCTCTTTCATTTTTCCTTTGGCTTGGGAGAGGTACTTAGGGTGGCCAGAACAGCTGCTGCCTCCCTAGCAAGAATTTCGGCTGTTTTCTCCTTCTGTTTTCCTTTTTCAGAACTTCCTGTAGAAAGCCCTGTAGTGGCTAGTTTCTGGCTTCCTGTAGAAGCCGTTTTTAAACTTCCTGTAGAAGCAGACGGCACCAATTTAGCCTGCTTGGCTGAGGCTGCCCTAGAGGTGCCCTCACTGGCGTGGACTTTTTCAGTCCTTTCCACCCTGCCCTGTAGTCCTTTCTCCCTAGGTGTTGGTGTGGTTTTATCACCCCTTGTTTTGGCAGCTTGGCTTTTTCCTTGAGTTCCCTTCAGTTCTTTCTTCAGTGTTGTGCCCGGGGTTTCCTGTCTTTTATCTTTCTCCTTTGTTTGAATGTTCTCCTTCTCCTCGCTGCTGGAGGAGGTGAGCTCCTCGACCAAAATTTGGATGTCATCATCCTTAGACATATTCCGAAAAGTTTCCCAGGAGAGAGGGACAGTGTAAGTGTGGAGTGCATCTTCCATGAGGAGCTTGATGAGCCCATGATGGGCTATCTAGTCTGGCATTCCCTCTCTCATTTTGGTGGCACACTCAGTCATGGATTGCAGGAGGAAGTAAGGAATGCTCAACTTTTGGCCTGAGGGTAGGTCCACTCAGTGCCTGAGTTATGTGAGCAACTGGAAATGATAGCCATACACGATGCTAAATTGCCCCTCACACGTAATATACTTCATAATCTGGAGGCTGACCTCACTCCAGAACGGCTATAGGCTGGTTCTTCAAACTCCATTCTTGTCCTCTGAGAATTGTTCCTCTAGCAAGAAGAACTCCTTTTTAGCTTTCTGACCCAATTTTCTCTCCTCCTTATCCTAGGGTACCCCCATCGGTAGATCAGTTACTCTGCTAATGATCTGTGGGGTTAGTCTAAGGGTAAATCCTCTAAAGTTGACAATGGCCAATGTCTTTGACTTTGGCTTCAAGGACCTTAGGAATTCCTCTACAACTTCGTCATGGTGACCTTGAAGCTTGTCACAGAATGACATCCAGTGTGCACGGGAAAAAAGGTCCACCACCTCAGGGGTTTCTCGTAACTTCTTAGAGTCTGAAGGCTCTTTTCTAATGAACCCTCTCGACATGGTAAAAACTTGTTTTGTTGTCCTGAGCTTGCCTACTGGTGCACAGAAGTAGAGCTTCAGGATTTTCTTAGACAGAGCGCAGAGCTATGTCTCTGTGATGCACATAGTTATATAAAATTCACAACTTTCTACCAGTGAGCCTTAACAGTGGCTCAATTGTAATTCAAAACCCTAGAGAAAATCTCGCATACATACTACGACGATAATTCTCATGCAGCGATAAGAAAATGAATTGTAAATTCATGAACAGACTTTTATTCAAATTTTCCTACCCCTTCAACACTTCGACTTCACCACCTTTTGAATCTATTGCATGGGAGAATTATGTTCAGGCTTACCTTATTCCAGAATTGCCACCTTCGACGTGAATAGTCCAAGCTTCTCCGTAATGCCGAGCTTCCTGTAGTGCAGCTTCCTGTAGGAGTCGTGCACGGATTCTGGGGAACGCTTCAGTGGTTCTGGACCTTCTGTGCAGCAACAGGACGTTGGAACAGGCCAAGAACTCGGGCTAACAGCCTTCAGAGAATTGAGGACACGTACTCGGCTGCAAAACAGTTGTGAATAAATGACTGCAGTGCATCATAAGTGATTCAGCCGGCTGATTTGAATTGCTGCGGAATTCATGGTGTAGGGGTGAGCTGTCCCCATCGACCCATTGGCTGACGTCACCGATATCATTCCACTGCATGTATTCCTGACCGCCGAATCCTTCCCTTTGTATCTACCACCGCCATTCATGTTAGACTGCCGCTTCTCTCCGACTGGACGCTTCCCACGTGTCCATTTCTTGTCTTTTCGACATAACTAAAGCATTTCGGATCCGACAAGGCCATCGGATTGGTTGTGGTGGCCAGTTGAATGGCTACCCGACTTGTTCAATCCATTCATTTTCACAGTTACGCAAATTTTAGAGTATAGCTTATGTAATCTGACGAAATAAGGTTAGGCACTTACCTGTGCGGCCGTGGATGTGATTTTTCTCAGGCTTCAGGACTAGGAATGATGGATCCGCTTATTGTTGCTTCGTGCACAAGCAATCGAGCTCCTCTTCATTGGCTGCTGTTGGTTACAAGACCTTGAGACTCGGTTTCCTGGCTGTGAATGTTGCATGCACTGGCTTCATGAACTACGGGTGTCTCCATGGTATGTGCTCTAGCCGGATCAGCTGCTACAGGATTCCTGTAGGACATCCTGTAGCTGTTTCTCCTCCTGGGGTGCATGCCGAAATAATTGAGTCATGTTCACAGGTGCAAGGTCCTTAGATTGCCTTGAAAGGTAAGGTATGCGAGCCTCTGCATGCATTTATTACCCAAAGAAATTCCTTTATCTAGGAAAACAAAGTTTTGGTATGACTGTGAAGGTATATTTTGACCGTATGGCAGCAATGGTGGTGAAAGGAGGTGGAACAAGTGGAGGATGGAAGAAAATGGTGGTTTCATGCCTCAACGAACTTCAAGCTTCAAATTCTTCTTGATGATCGGTCCTGGCCCGCCCAAAGGCTCTACAGGATGTTTCCTGTAGAAATATAGAACTTCCTGTAGAAAGTCCTATAGCTTCCTGTAGAAGGCTAAACTATGACCAGATTGCGTCCAAACCTTGGAAGAGATGAGTGTTTATGGAGGGAGTGTTTGTGAGGTTGCCTGGTAGCTTGGTAGGGACCTTTGTCCTTGAGTTGAGAGGCCTCCTTTTTGCATTGAATACCTGCAACCTGCAACAATTTCCAAAGATTAAGCCTGTTTTTCTGTTTCTGCCTCTTTCTCTGTTTTTTTCTTTTTCTCTTTCTTTTTTCTTCTTTTTTTCTCTTTTTTTTTTTTTAAGAGACAGCAGGGGCACCTCAATGAGGTTTTCACCCCTACTATCTGCCTTGGGCGCCTCAGAGAGGTTTTCACTCAAGGGTATTTTTATTCCAATTCTTTTTAAGAGAGACAGCAGGGGCGCCTCAATGAGGTTTTCACCCCTACCATCTGCCTTGGGTGCCTCAGAAAGGTTTTCACCCAAGGATCTTTTTTTATTTGCATTTTTTTTCTTATGATGCTCAGGGTATGCCCAAAACAGAGGCAGAACCCTTCTCTATGACCAGCACTGATTTTTCCACAGTTTTGATGAACTCTTGCCTCAAAAGAGGTTTCCTGTAGATCTTTAGTCGATGCCCATTGACGAGCATGGGGATGGCTTCTTCATCAATGGTCCAAATAAGGATATAACCATTGTCATTACACTTCTCCACTGCATATGGTCCTAGCCATCTTGTCCTCATCTTCCCCTTGAAATCCTGCCCAATCTCCTGACAGGAATTGTTTGTCATTGAGGTGCCGGTCATGCCATATATTCCACTGAAGTTGAACCACTTCTGAGTGAAGGAGGGCCTACATTCGGTGTTCATCTAACCCATTCAGCTGCAATAACCTTTCTTGTTGACCATGGCTGAGGTCTAGGTCCAGCTAAGCTGCCATCCTCAATGTGTTGTACTCGAACTCGATTGACAACAAAGCTTTCTTCCCATAGACCAGCTCATAAGGTGTGAAGCTGGTCGTGGTCTTCCAGGTGGTGTTGTAAGCCCAAGTGGCCTCAACCAGATGATCTGCCCAATCCTTTCTGCTACTGCTCACCACCATAGTCAAAATCCCTTCTAATGCTCTATTGGTGACCTCCACCTGCCCATTTTCTTGAGGATGATATGGGGTGGAAGTCCTATGCTTGATCTTGTGATAAGCGAGCAAGTCTTCAATTAAGTTGGAGGTGAACTGGCTTCCTTGATCGGTGACTAACTCTCTTGGGTAGCCAAATTTGTAGAAGATGATTTCTCTTAAAAACTCAGCCACCTTCTCTTCTGTCGCTGCTTTGATTGCCTTGGTTTCCGCCCACTTTGTCAGATAGTCTGTGCACACAATGATGTAAGACCTTTTCCTTGAAGGAGGGTTGATCGGACCCACAAAATCCATACCCCACTTCTCAAATTGCTCAAGAGTCACTTGAGGTTGGAGAGGCATTTCGTCCCTTAGAGCCGGCTTCCCCATCCTTTGGCATCGGTCACATTGGCTGATATATCTTCTGACATCTTGATGAAGCATGGGCCAATAGTAGCCTGCCTATAGAATTTTGAAGGCAGTCCTCTTGGCTGCAAAATGTCCTCCACAAGGCCCATCATGACAGGTTAGGAGGATGTCAAAGACTTCCTCCTCCCTTACACAATGCCTTAAGATCTAATCGGGGCCAAGTTTGAACAGGTTACCCCCGATCCAAGTGAATGAGGCAATTTTCCTCACGATTCTGCTCTTCTCTTTTGAGGATAGATGTGGAGGGAACTGTGCTGAGACCAAGTAGTTTGGTATATCAGCAAACCATGGAGAGAGTACTGAGATAGCAAACATATGTTCATCTGGCATCTAGTCATCCACTGTTCCATCTTCACCTGCAGGTAAATCCAGTCTAGATAAGAAGTCAGCAACAACATTTTCTTTACCTGGTTTGTCAATGATAGTCAAATCAAACTGCTGCAACAAAAGTAACCATCTAATAATACGACCATTCACATCGGGTTTATTCATTAAATATCTAATTGCAACATGATCAGTATGTACAAATGTTTGATAGTCAGTGATGTAGTTTCGGAACTTGTTCAGGGCATGGACCACGGCCAAGAACTCTTTATTAGTTATAGTATAATTCATTTCTGCCTTGGATAAGTTTTTGCTGACAAAGTAAATGGCATATGGGAGTTTTTGTTCAACCTGTCCTAAGGCTACCCCTATGGCTTTGTTCGAGGCATCAGTGTGGATGTGGAAAGTTAGGGCCCAGTTTGGACCTCTCAAGATTGGGGTGGACACCAACTTATCCTTTAATTCATTCAGAGCCCTCTGACAGTCGTCCGTCCATTTGAACTCAACATCTTTTGCTAAGAGTCCAAACAATGGCGAGGCTAGCTTATTGAAGTCTTTAATGAATCTTATATAATATCCTGCTAAGCCTAAGAAACTCTGAACATCTCTTACCTTCTAAGGATGTGGAACCTTTTTGATGAGAGCAATTTTATTAGGATCCACCTGTAACCCTTGGCGAGAAATGGTATTTCCTAGCACAGTCCCTTCAGTCATCAGGAATTCACATTTTTCAGGACTAAGGAACAGGTTCATCTCAATGCACTTGGTTAGAACTTTTCCCAGATTGGACAATGCTTCCTAGAAGTTGGACCCATAAGGAGTGAAGTCATCCATATAGATTTCCACCGAATCATGGACCAGCTCAGAAAAGATGCTCAATACTGCTCTTTGGAAAGTGGTAGGAGTGTTGCATAGCCCAAAGGGAAGGACTCGGTAAGCAAAGGTACCCCAAGGACAAGTGAAGGTGGTCTTATCTTGGTCCTCTGGGCTGATTTAGATCTGGTTATACCCACTGAACCCATCTGGGAAAGAGAAAAACTTCTTTCCCGCCAGTCCATCCAACACTTGATCTATGAAAGGCAGAGGGAAGTGGTCTTTCTTGGTGGCTTTGTTCAGTTCTCTGTAGTCCACACATATTCTCCACTTCCAATTTTTCTTAGGTACCAACACCAAAGGGGAAACCCACTCGTTATCTGAGATGGGGTAGATGAATCCTGCATCCAACAATTTTTGCAATTCTTCTTTGACAATGTCCTTAAGGGCTGGATTCATTCTCCTCTGAGGTTTCCCAATCGGTTTACAATCTTCTTTAATGTAGATGTGATGGGCACAGACTGAGGGACAGACTCCTTTCATCTCCTTATAGCTCCAAGCAAAAGCATCTAGATGACTGGCCAGCAGGCTATACAGCTCCTTTTCCTGGGAAGGAGATAGGGAGGAGCTGATCTTTAACATTCTCTCGGGGCCAAACTCCACATTTTTAACTCTGGGAGAGGTTGGATCAGTCACACAGAGGTCCACTAAGGTGTTGGCTTGAGTATCCTCCACCAATTTCTCTAATGAAAATGCACTGGGAGGAGGATTCTGAATCAAGGTCTCAATCAAATCATCCTCAGTTTGAAGACCTCCCCTGGTGGTTTCTAAGGTGAAAAAGGGTGCAGAGTATACCTCATCCTCTTCTCCTTCTTCCAACCAAAGTGGTAAGTCATGCTCTAGCAGAGGCTGGGCAGGAGGGTATAGGACTAGCTGTTTGGACATAGGACCATTTTTGACTGTCATGTTTCCTACTCAGCATCTTATGTAAGCATCCGCAGTGGCTAACCAAGGCCTTCCGAAAATAAGGGGGTATCCAGTAAGATTTGCCTTTGGTTGAAGGACCAAGAAGTCCACAGGATACTCCCAAGAGTCAACAGAAACCAAGACATCCTCCACCATCCCTTCGGGACTCACGGTGGAGCGGTCTGCCAACTGCAGGACTGTCGAGGTCTTCCTTAAGGAACCCTGAAGGTTGATTTTGAGCATGGTATCCCTCGTCATCACATTAATGGCAGCCCCTAAATCAATTAGGGTGTGGGGTATGATGGTGCCATTGATGTGGACATCAAATACAGGACTCCCAGGATCCAAATACTTTGGATAGATTACTTGCCCCAACATAAGATCAAACAGTTGTCCTATGACATTGATAGTTGAGGCATCACTTTTTCGCCTGCCTGGGTGCTTGAAACACTTTTCCTTAACCAATTTGTTGTATATCGATACATCTTTGATGGCTTGGAGAAGTGGTATTCTCACACACACCTGTTTGAGTTCTCCCAAAAGCTCATTCTCTTTTGGGTCAGGTTGTGTGGTTACTGTTAGTCTCTCAGGAAAGGGTGGAATGGCTTTGGGTTCACTTTCCTGTTTATCTTCCTCATCCTCTGGGGGAGGAGGTTGGTGATCCGGAAGAGTCTTCCCGGATCGCAGGTTGATCTCCTGGATTTCCACAACATAGGTAGGGCATGTTGTTTCCCCAGTATATACTTGCTGGGCCTGTCGGTTGTTGGGGTTCAGGTTCGGTTGAGCAGGCATTTGAGGTTGTCTTGGAGGAGCAGGAGGTAATGGTTGTGGTTAAGCCGGTGGTGGAGGAAAAATGGTGGGAGGAGTGTTGTACTGGGGCCTCCACCATGGTTGAGGTGCATTCCACTGAGGCTATGGCTGGGCATGTGAGTGAAACGAATGAGTAGTGGGCTGAGTATGGTATGGAGGTGGGTAAGACCATGGAGGAGGTACAAACCAGGAAGGATGAGTGGGGGTACCCCAAGAAGGCATATGAGTAGATTGGTTGGGGCTATAATAAGCTTGGGATGTCCCTTACATCCATTGCTGGTAAGGTCTAGGTCCATGCGACCTCCTTTGGTTGAGGAAGTAGAGAGGTTCGGTGGGTGCCTCAGTCCCTTGGTATATGGCCTTAAATCCAGGTAAGGTTGGGCATTGGTTTGTGGGGTGGTCCTCCTCATAAACGAAACATACCTCTACTGAGTGTAATGGACACTCATTCTTAGGGTGCTTCCTCGTACACCTGGGATAAAAGATGGCCAAAGCCCTCTTAGCTTCCTCTTTCTTCTGCTAGATTTGGAAGGTATCTAGTTGCATGGAAATGGTCTGTCTCACCTCACTTTTGAGGTCCTCCAGATGATTAGCAAACTCGTGCTTGGAGAAGGTAGTACTAGCTGAAAGTGGGTTTCCCCTACCTCTTTTCCGGGCTGCCCTAGAGTGGTTTCTGAACACAGTATTTATATCCTCATAAGGTAGTTGGTAAATATCTCCTCCAGCTAGCATGCGAAGGGTATCTAGAAGATCTTCAGGGACTCCTCGGAGCAGGACCAGCTTTAGAGATTCGGGGTCAAGTGTGCACCTGGCCCGTTTATAGCTAAGCTGGAAACTTTCCTCATAATCTTCTAAAGACTCATCGTTTCCCATGGTCATCCAAAAGATTTCTCCCTTGGCTTCCTTAGACCTACAGTAGTCCCAGTATTTGGTACTGAATTCTTGCTGCATCTGAGCCCAGGTGGTGATACTATTTCCAGGTAACCGCATGAACCAGCGTAATGTTGCATCCTTGAGGGTAGAGGGAAAGAGTTTCAATTTTTGTTCATATTTTGTATAGTCATAGGTTCGACAAAGGACAACAAACTCAAACAGGAAGGTATCAGGGTCTTCAGTAGTCAATCCATGGAAGTGAGGTAAAGCGGAGGGGCTTATGTTTTTCATTTTCATGTCTCCATTGGTCTCTCGGATGGGAAAGGCACCTTCTATTCTCTCATCTTCTCTTCTACCATTTCAGTTTTCAACCATGGCTTCAGATGGAGTGTTCTCTAACTCTTCTTCTGTTATAGGATCTTCGTATATCTTAGGAGGCTCTCCTATAGGTTCTTCTGGATCATTGTCACCAAAGAAGAGAGAAGGGTGACTTAGTGAAGTGGTGGGGGTGTTGGGTAAGAATTTGCCCGTTTTATCTCTATTCCTACGAGGCATGAAATGGAAAGACTTTTGATTTCTTTTGTTTTTTTTTTTCTTCTAGTACCTGCAAAACTAAAATAGATTGAACTGCAACTAATCTATCTTGCTGAAATGGAAATGCGGAATTGAAATGAAAGCATGAAAGGACTAATCTATTTTGCTCAAATGAAATTGCAGGAATGAAATGCTAGTCTACGCTTGCTGAATTGAAATGCTAATCTACACTTGTAGAATTGAAATTACGGAATTGAAATGCTAATCTATGAAAGCAGGGAATATCTACTTTACTTTTGCGGAAATGAAATTGCAGAATGGAAATGAAATAAACTATTTAGCAGAAGGCGAGAGTAGGAAAATAGAAGAAAAGCAACAATCACCAATACTCTGACGCTTCCCCGGCAACGGCGCCAAAAAGATGGTGGGCTCCAGTATTGCAGCAATAATGCTGCAACTCCTGGGACTCCCTTCTTTACTTTTATCGACCTGGTAGTTCGTAACAAACTTGGAAGCGATAGTGTTGTATGCACAAGTACTAGCTCTTGCCGCAGTTGTCACTTGGTCAGCTAGCACAAGTCCGCTAGGGGCTTAAGCCAACTTCTATGAGATCTTAGAAGAATCTTTTTAACTGTTGGATGGAAGCTAACTCAAAGGAAGCTAATCTACTTGCGGAAAGAAATTGAAAGCCAAAAAGTAACGCAAACCCTAGCAAACCCTAATTCTACCAGCTAGTCCTACTGATGCAAAGGAGAGAATGCAAACTATTAAAAGAGATGCCATTACTTCTATGAAGGTGAAATGCATGTGTCTAGACTACCTTTATCTGAAGAAAACATGTTTTTGTATTTTTAAGTTATTAGAATTACCATGCATGTACTTTTAACTGGCTTTTTACTGTGCAGGGGTGGATCAAGGAGGAGAAATGCTTGGAAATGGTTGGGAAGGTTTAGAGAGGGTCTAAGGAGTCCCTAACACTCTTCCGGAGAGTTTCACAAAGTTTGGCTATCAAGAAACCTCATTTGGGAGCTTCTACAGGAAGTCTGCAGGGGTTCTATAGGATGTTCAGAGATTTCTATAGGATGTTCAGAAATTTCTACAGGAATTTTACAAAGTGGACTTTAGAGGATGGGTGAGTGAGGAAAGATGCATGAATGGATAGGGGGGTAGGATAGGGGCCTGAAATGACCCAGGGATTGATGGATGGAGGGATGAGAGGGTGTAGAAGGCTGACTTGGCTTAAAGAAGTCTAAGACAATGGAGGAGCAAGAAGGTAGGGTTACGTGGGTAGAAGAACAGTTGTGAGACGAGGAACCTAACTAGGAGATGGAGCAGCTGGTCTGGACGAAGCTTAGGTGGAGGAGAGAGTGGTGGAGATGCCCTGCACGATGTACACTTAACTAAATCAACAAAGTCCTGCACACAATCAAAGTCTTAGCTAATCTACTCTAACTGTCAATGAAACAAATGAATAGCAGCTTTATTTAGAAATAGAACCATGTACATCACTTAAGCAAAGAAACATTTGACAGGTCTGAACGCATAACTAACTTCTACAAATGAAAACATTACACCAAGGATTGCATGGTTAAGCAAACTAGTGTTTTTGTTGGGGCAACACTGTTTCTACAATTCCAACCCCTGATCCAATAAGGATGAGGTGAAACTGAGAGTGTTGGTGACCCTTTTCTTAGAGCTTTAACTATTATTATCCTACCAATCTATTCTAAACATCTGAAGCAATTCTATTTGTAACCAGTGACCTATTTAACCAACCCAACTAAATCTGCTTAACAGAAACACGTTTCAAATGCATAAAAGGAAAATCACGATGCATAAAGAAAAGGTAACAGTACAAAGAAGGAGGCCCTAGGCTCTCAGGTTGGGCCCAACCCCGAGAGCTATGGCTCCTATAGAAAACTTAGAGTTGGTATAAAATCAGACTGCTTCTCATTATCAAAACATGATCATAAGTCAAGAGTTATGCCAAAAATGGCTACAAGAGAACAAAATGAAGCTAGCAGCACTGTAGTGCAAAGTATGCAAGAGTTTTTCAAAAGTCCCTCACGAAGGCTGAGGCCTTAACATTTATACACCACGAGGGCCCTAGCTAGCCTCCCAAATCTATGGGACTTGGTTGCCCAAACTGTGAGTTCTTCCAAAATCTGCTTGGCTACCTTCTAGATCTGGTTTTGGTGGCCTTTGGAGCTCGGAGTTGGAGGTGAAGATCCTGAGTAAGGCTATTTAATGTCATAGACAACCCGCCTACGAATACTCACCCCAAGCTTGGCTGTCTTCCAGCCCATGGTTGCTCCGTTTTGCTCCAACATGTGTCAAAAAATCTAAAATGAGCACGTGTTATCCACCTAGGAAGAGTGACTACCCTTATTCGTACAAATGACATAAAAATATTGAAAAATAATGCATAAGCTATGAAAAATGAAGGTTTGAACAAGGATAATTAAGCCAAATGAGCCCAACAAGTTACCAAATTTGGGGCTCATCAAGATGCACTCTCAAGAAAGAATGAGGATGTGGTAGCATTGTTGTGTGACATTTCTATTGTCCAACAAGATTGGATAAATGAAACAAGGTATGAATGGAAGAAGGACGAAGAAGTGTGGCCACACATTCAAAAGTTGCAAAAGATCCCAGTTCAAACAATATTGCCAGAACTTGACGAGGAAGGGAAAATCATATTGGAGCCTAGAGTAGTCACAGAAGCAAGAACCCGACAGCTACGAAATCAATCAATTTCAGAGTATCTCATGAAGTAGAAGAACTTACCAGTTGAAGATCCCACATGGGAGGACAAGAGTTTTATACAGGAGCATCAAGAACTACTCAAGCGTTGAGGACAACACTTTTTGAAGCAGAGAAGCATGTTAGGTCCCTATACTACTAGTGTAACCCCTTATTGTTATTAGTACAACCCCCTTATTATATTCTTGTGCCCATGTAGTCCCCATATTGTTATTATTATGCCCCATAGAAGCCCACTAATGTTATTATTGTGCCCTTACATTAGTATTGCTATGTCGGCTCTAATTATATTAAGACCCCTTAGACTCCTATATAAAAAGGAGGTCTAGTCGTTTGTATCAACCAAGAATTGTTCATTTGTGTATTGTAAAGGAGGTTGCCCCCTCAAAGAGGTTGAATTCTAAGGCATTCATCTATATTTTCTATCTTTTGTCAGTTGGTTTCATAACAATATCATCATATTTTCTTGTGGCTTCCCTAATCACATTTTTGTTCATATTAAATTATTTTTCCAAGTTATAGGCATAAGGAGGCTTGTGAGAAAAATCTACCTCATCAACTAATGGGTCTAGGCTTGCACCATGACCTACCTATGTGTTATGATTTTTACACACCACTTGGGAATCATCATCAACATTCATAGCCTCGTGATTTTATTTGTACCCATCATCTAATCAAACAATATCTCTAAGTGAAAACATGCATACTGTACCAATTTATGATTCCCTTTTATCCAAGACTCTCATTCCAACCGGTTGGGGTGAATTTGTGATAGCTTCTTTTTCAATAGGTATGTCTTTTCCCAATTCTTCCTAGAAGGTTTGGTCATGGTTTTCACCTGCAATCGTTTCTTCCTATTCCTTAACTACATTTTTATCTTTGGATTTACTATTCCTTTTTCTCTTTACTACCTTTAATGACATCGATGCTTCCATTTGCTCTATTACCTTTACAAAAGTTTTGTCATAATTCTCAATTTTTTGGGCAAACAATTCTTCTTGAATTGGACATATTTTTCCCTTGCTAAAATCTTCTCTATTACCCCAAGAAATCTCTAAGAACGTGATTTTATACCACTCGAAGATTCCTTCTTTACAAAATTCTTATCTTTCTCAAAAATTTCTAAGTTTTTAGTTTTAGTTTCAGTGAGATATTTCTTCAAATAGTTAGATTATGCTCTGTTGTAGGTGTTCATGGAAATATTTTTGTTTTGATGGAAAATTAATTTAATTCTTCACATGTACCCTTATACTTCTCAAAACACGTCTATACCTCTTATGGCAGCTCAAAAATTAAAGAAAAACTGATAAACAACAATATAGTCCACAAACAATTTGTTATTTTCAAAATTAGAGTATATAGTGAAAAATATAGAAGTGTAGCACCTAGTATTTAATGGAAACAATTAGGAGAGTATAAATGATTCGCTTTTAGTCTATCTAAGCTACATCCAGGATTTCGTGAATTCAAACATGTCTATACCTCTTATGGCAGCTCAAAAATTAAAGAAAAGCTGTTAAACAACAATATAGTCCACAAACAATTTCTTACTTTCAAAATTAGAGTATATAGTGAAAAAAATAGAAGTATAAATGCTTCGTTTTTAGTCTATCTAAGCTACATCCTAGGATTTCGTGAATTCAAACACCACATATATATTAAGAAGTAACCGAGATACCATGGTGTGGCCCCACATACAATCAATGGTCAAGAGGTAAAGTGAACAATGTACCCTTCTTCATTGTTTTGATTGCTCCAATATTCATAATGGATAATGTACAACCCAACACTATTAAATCAATCCTTAATAGTTATGAATAATTATTTAGTGACCCTTGAAGACCCCAAATACCTCTATGTTGAATTTGTTTCTCCCAAACAAATGCACAACCAACAATCTTCGCCCCAAACAATTTGTATTAGCCAAATAAATCCAGTTTAGGCCTCCCAAAACACAGCGAGGAAATATGAGTTATATCATAGTTATTGTCATCCCTTTCCTTTGTTGTAAATCGATTAGGAGCGAAGCATGGTCTATGTCCCTCTAATTCACAAGAAAAGTTGATGTTAGAAACTAGAAATTCATTCAACAGTTATGAGTGGTGAGTTAGGCCTCTTCTTAGTCTGAACCCTTCATGATTTGAGCCTAGAAACTTGATTTCTCTTTGGAATGGATTTCCAAATGAGCTTATTCTTCATATTTGGCCTTGGTTGTTTTCTGAACTTGAGTATTTGGCCCCATGTTTTCATCTTCCACCTAAAAGATGTTAAAATTAAGAATAATGAATTGGAGATGCAACTGATAATACCTCTTCCACATTAAATCTCTAGAAAAAACAAATCTCCTTTCAATTTCAATGATGAAATCCATGTTATTTCACTTTCAAATCCAACTAGGGTGTCTATTTTCAACACAGAAGTCAACTGTGGTGGCTAGGGTTCCAAAAACCTAAACTTTTTTCTGAAGAAAACTCTGAAAGAGCTCCTTTCTCCAAAACTCCAAATGCACGAAAGAATAATGTGAGACCCCCTCAATTCCCTTTTTTTAACTCGCTTGTAATTTTTCCCTCCAACTAAATATTTAAAATAAATTTTCCTTTCTTTATTTAATAAAGTGACTTTTATAAACTAATTAAAGTCACTTTTAATGTTAGGAAATGCTTAATTCACCTTTGTGGTCACACTAGCCACCCAAATCCTATTTTTATCATTCTTCCCTATAGATATTTTCATGTTAATTCCAATGAACTTTTACACTAATGTGTTTCTTTAGGCAATCAACCCTAAACAACACCTTAAACATAATTAATTAAAATATGCTTTTTAATAATACCATTTTACAGAAATCATCAAAATGCAACAGAACTAAAGAGAAAACCATGAGAAGTTGATCACGATGATGAAATAAGGTAAGTGATCCCTATCAAACCCATAAAAATCCTCTATAACCCTCCTGGCCCACCAATAGAGTAATCCCGCTCCTATAACTAGGCTGACACAAGCGATCGAAAACCCTACTAATGACCTCACTACGTAATCCAAAATTTGGCAACACTACAAAATTTATGTTTACAAACTTTCTTTGTATAAAAACTAATATAGAAATACTTGAAAAACATTGCTACATTGACATATGAAATGGGAAGCTAGTTGATTATTTTTTAAATGCCTATTAAAGAACCTTTTGTGCTTTGGTTCAAAATAGAACCAAAATTAAAAGAAATGCTCAGTTTTTGGTCTACAAGACGACAGTTAAGTTTTGGGGACTAGTTCTTCTGGGAAGTTGTCCATTTGTGAGAATTTTGTTATATTTGACACAAATTGATTACTGCTACAAATTGAAAATACTTTAAATGATTCATTTCAAAGTATTATGTTTCAATTTAAATAGAATTATTTTTTTATGTTATTTCGTATATTTTCTATCAACCAAATCTGGAACCCATGTTTGTAGTTCGGGAAAATACATGGTCTATAGGTAGTGTGCATTTTCAGATTATTCTCCACCAAAATATATACGTGGGTGTTCAATTGTAGGAGTAGTTAGTAAAATTCCCTTGTATGCTATATAACCTGTAATATTTTTTCCAGTTGATTTGGCACATTTTTGTCTCTAAGACACCTATGAGTGTCAAATGTTTTTCCTATCTATGTATCGAAGAAGAGTTTTTAGAAATTAACTAGTGTTGAATTTTTCAACTCATTATAATCAAATCTGCATTCAAAGATTTAATTTCTACAGTTAACAATTGAAGATTAGGAAAAACATATTAAAACAACCTAGCTACATAAATGAATAATTGTATGGAAACTCATGAGTATAGACATTGTTTGCCATGATATAAGATCGCACTATTTGAAAACTAGTGATTAGACGAACATAAATAATAATATGGAGATTCTAGACAAATTATTAGAATGTGTAGTAGAAATCACATTCTTTGTTTTCAATTATGGAAAAGAAAATACACAACTTAGTAATATGGTATACACACAAGTGTCTGACAAAAGATCAGATACTAGCATAATCACTCTACCACTCTAGCTCACTCTTTCATTGAATCCCTCTATGCATAATATTTTGAGTCAAATAGCATACTATAACATAGAAGCAAAATCCTCTAGATCATTCTAAAGTAGAATCCTTCCATAAAAATTGAGTGAACTACAGTGGTTGATGTAACACAGAGTCTTCCTAGTACTAGAAACTTGTAGCATTAATCATAGTATTTTCGTTTATCTATGGTAAATAAAACTTACACAGATTGGCATAAACACAAGCTTCTCAAGAAAAAACCATGCTACAGATAATAGAAAAGTCACATTACTACTCTAGCTCACTCTCCATCAGAATCCCTCTCCAAAGACTCAATGAACTACCACAACAACTAATGTAACAGAAAATTTGCACACACAAAAGAAAAACTTCAAATTCTAACTCATGTAAAACATGCCAAAAAAATAGCTATAGAAAAATAATTTTGCTTCTAATACTTTGTGAAAATATATTGACTTCTCTTTTCTTCCCTATCTAACTAGTGCACTCTCTTCTTATTTGTATAAAGAATGGTATGTTACAATACAATCTTATAACATCCTAAAGAGTACTGGACCTCACAAGATCAACATGGAATGCACGTGACATGCATAATTGACAACATCAGAAATAATTATGTGATGCATGTTGTGTAACTCATAGAATAAAGAGCAATGCATGTTGCCTGAGGTAATCACTCCCCAACTAATGAGCACTACATGTTGCATCAGTGAATCTCTCCTAGAATAATTTGTCCTGCATATGGGAATCTCTCTTGGAATAAAACATGCATTCGTGCATATAGGTATGCATCTTTCTTGGATAATGTGCCCTCTTCTCCATCATGTCATTGCTAACTTTTTGTAGCCCATCAAGGGTGTTCTTTCTAGCTAGGGTTTGTTGGAATTAAATTATCATCATATATGCATCTCTTATGGGGGTGTGGTCTTCCCCACATGCATTTTTCTAGAATTTAATGTGTAGATTCAAAACTACTCAAGAAATTTAGTAAATCACAAGACTTGAAGAATGTCTACTAACTTGCGGAAGTTAATTCACCATCTAGAAAAAATTCATAAAAATGTTAAAGGAAACATAAAAAATGAACACATATTTATCTAGGGGAAAGAAACTACTCAAAACCCCCTACTATCTATATTTCCTTAATAAGAGAATAGAGAAGAAATACATATGCTTTCTCAAGCCTAAGCACACCCTGCAAGTGAATAGCCTATCACTCTTCCTGACTGACTGAATTTGGCCAGTGACTTGAAGCCTTCCTAAGATCCTCTTTCCTCGTGTTGTTCCTCTAGGAATTAGGCCCCTATTAATTAGGAAATTCCCTCATATGCATTGTGCAATTATTCTAGGGTCTTCCTCTAAATGCATGCACCATATGTACAGACTTCAAAATAGTCTACAACTGATAGTACACTTCCTTGAAATCTCCATCTCAACCAGGTAACTAAAATTCTCTACATGCATGAAATAATTTAGGTTGATTGATTAGTTGTCTTGATCATCACCCAATATGGCTGAAGTTCCACTTCCACAACTTGAACTTCCACTAGTTCCTCCAACAGTTAGAACTAGTTTAACTGAACATAACTCAATTTAACTGAATTGAATTTATACAACTGAAATTAACTCAAATTAGGCTCCTAAAATTTAGAAACCCACTACACACAACTAAAATTCATGTCCCTAGCTCGAATTAACTAAACTAAACTCCTATTTTTCAAGTATCAACAAAAGTAAACTGAAACTCAACTCATTAACTTGAATTGAGTGTTCGAAACTAAGGAACAGGTGCTATGACACCTCATTTAACACCTCCAAGTTGTCTGTTGATGTAGAAATTCTAATTTTCTCAATTTTAATTAAGGGAAAAAATCAAAGTTGAGACTTTTTCGTTGCATTTTAAACACTGCCTCTCAACTAGAAAAGGGATTATCACCCACCCCTATCTTGCACATGTGGAATGTACTGCATCCAACACCTGTCACTGTTGATGCTAAAACTACAACATCGATGACTAAGAAGCATCCAAAAAAAAACTGAATCGATTGTTTCTGCAACTCCCTATTGAGAAAATTTTGTTGTTGCTCACTTTGCTACTGAGCCTCCTAATCTATTGTGAACACTTCTCTATACTCCTCAATGTTTAGCTGAAATTGATCCTCCTATTACTAAATATCATGGGTCCTTGTAGCAAGGTAATGATCCATGAGAAAAATTCCTCAACAGACCCTACCCAGATTTATGTAACTCTTGGAAAAAGGATCTACATTGCTCCACCTTAGTCTTGGAGGTATAGTTGCATGTTCTCCCTCTACCCACCTAGCTCAAACTCTCCCCCTATTGTAGGTCTCTACTTCAGTGGGTGTCAAGATGTTTCCTTCTCCATTCGTCGTTGCTCCACAACTTACTGCGGCTTCTTATGAGGTTACATGTTGAGAGGTAAATCATGTTCCCTCTCAACCACCAATTCTTTAGTATCTACCTTTCTCCTTAAGGATGTTCATGCATCTTCTACCTCAAGTTCATACAGGTTCTAACTTGAGCACCGATCTATTTCACTTACCCCATGGCTATGTGTCTCAGGAATTCTCTCCCTCTGAAGGTCACATCGTAACCACGATCTTCTAAAACTGCAATAGAGACAAGATTCTTCTTTAAACCCAGAAAAAACATTAGATCCTTAAGCTTGAGAGGGGACCTCAAATCCCTGTGAAAGGTGATTGTACCAATCTTGTTTGTGTTGTACCTTCCATCATCTCCAAACTCAATGTTTATCTGGAGATCCTTCTCCTCCAAATCACTGAAAAAATATTTATACCACGTCATATGGAATGAGGCACCACTGTCAAGGTACCACATAATTCCCATCACAGTGTTTTCCATGCATGCAATGACAGTAAAATAAATCTTGAACTTTGAAGCTAGAGATTCACTTGCTACTGCTACTGCTAATGCTTCCACACTTTTGTTTCAGCTACTGCAATAATGAGTTTGATCTCCCCAGATCCTAAAGTACTAGCCTCCATAAGGCTTCTCCCTCTGACTCTCAATCTCCCTGTGGGAAATCTCTCTACCCCTCCATCTACCAAACGATCACAACTCCTTTTTGTGTTAGTAAAAATTGGCTCATTGATCTTCCCACTAACATCCTTCTTGCTCCATTAAGAAGTCTGCACATAGGGTCTTCTCGATCTGCCCTAAACTAGGGCTCTGTCAACTCTGCCTTCTAATAGCTCATTATTTCTCCACTGATCATTATACATGAGGAATTCAGCGATTGGTTCTAATGTGAATCCTTCTCTTATAGCATGTATAAATTTCTACAAATCAAAACTTGATACCATGTAGAAATTAATGTGTAGATTCAAAACTACTCATGAAATTTACTAAATCACAAGACTTGAAGCTACTCTAGAATAAAAATCATAAAAATGGAAAAGGAAACATCACACATGCACATATATTTATCTGGGGGGGATAAATTGATCAAACCCCTTACTATATATAGTGCATTAATCAGAGTATAGAGAAGAAACACATATTCTTGCTCAAGCTAGACCACATCCTACAAGTGTATAATCTATCCATATGCTTTACTAATGGACTCTGCACAAGAATTAGCTAGTTTCAAGCCTTCCCAAGCTCCTATTTCCTTGCATTACTCCTCTGCGAATTAAGCTCCTATTAATTAGGAAATCCTCTCAGCTAGATTGTGCAATTCTTCTAGGGTCTTCCTATGACTACATGCACCATCTGTACACATCGGAATAGTATACAATTGATAGTACATTTCCTTGAAATATCCATCTCAACTGGGTAACTCAAATTCTCTGCATGCATGAGCTAATTTAGGTTGATTGATTAGTTATCTAGATGATCACTCAATGTGGTTGAAGTTCCACTTCCACAACTTGACCTTCCACTAGTTCTTACAGTAGTTAGAACTAGTTTAAGTGACCATAACTCAATTTAACTTAATTAAATTGCTACAAATGAAATTAACTCAACTTAGGATCCTAAAATTTAGGAACTCACTCCACAGAACTGAACTTCATGTCCCTAACTCAAATTAACTGAGCGAGACTCCTAGTTTTTATGAATCATCACAAGTAAATTGAACCTCAACTCATTAACTCGAATTGAGTGTTCTTAACTGAGTGACAATTTCTATGTCACGTCAATTAACACCTCCAAGATGTCTATTGATGTGGTTCTCAATTTTAGTTAAGGAAAGGAATCAAAATTGATACTTTTTTGTTTCATTTTCAACACCTTTTAGCATTTTATGGGTAATGGTTATTAGATTAGTTTTCCTTACTAACCACACGTACGTCTCTCCTTCACATGTTTTCTGAAAAGTTACAAGGGCACAATTTGATTTCTATTTCACTACCAAGCTCATGATGTATCCATTTCCTTATCCATTAAATGGCATCCTTATCTAGAAAATAAAAGTGCCCATAGAAATATTGTAACTAAATAGACGTTGGTGGGATTACTTCTCTATGCATGTTTATGCTTACATTGAATGAAATTTAGTGATAGAATAACCAATCACAAGAAAGAAACATATTAACTAGCACTCACCCATTTCTTGGAACTTAAGCTCCTTCATAACTTGACATTTTATCCACAAATGCCTACATATTCTTGGCTACATCTTCCACATTAAAATCATTCATAGTCTCCCTTGAGGTACACTAACTCCATGTAGGATTCTTTGCCTTATTTTGCTTAAGTCAATATCTGTCATATGAATCTATTCCCTTTTGTCTCCCGAGCACGGCAGCATTCAAAGCTTCTTCTCCATTGTAAATCCATGTATTATCATCATCTGATGGAAGGTCCAAACCCACAAAATTAGATGAGGAATAGGGCAAGGCCATAATTTCATCAATGCATTCAACTAGAGTATGCATTACTTTGCTGAAACTAAAGAAAAACATCATATTAAAATCAAATAAGAAAACTTATATTTCATAACCACTCTTTTGAAAGTGAAATCAAGTACTTGTTGTAATGGCCATGCAATAAAGAATAGAGTATTTCCTAGATATTATACTAAATATAACAAGAATAAGTTGTATATATCCCTAAAAAAATGAGAACTCTCCAAAAATGCAATTAATCTCAAAAAAAATAAAAAAAGGTTTCAGTGCTCAAGTTTCCAATATTAATCCTTTTGCACCTACTCAAGTGTATAGCCAAGTTCGTTGTATAAAAAATAAAAGAGTGTATTTCTTGTATTTGTTTTTCTGTGCATATTTATAGTACATATGGTAGATATTCAACTACTTCTGACCATGAAAAACTAAAAATATATTTAACAAGCTAAGAGCCAATCCAATGCGTCCCCACTAATGTTCAAAATGATACACAAAACATGGGAGGAAATTAATTGCTTGAAAGGGGAATGTCCACAATCTGGTTAGGCTATGAAACTTGAGGTAGATTTGAAA
Source organism: Pinus tabuliformis (assembly GCA_031772625.1). Classification (NCBI taxonomy): domain Eukaryota; kingdom Viridiplantae; phylum Streptophyta; class Pinopsida; order Pinales; family Pinaceae; genus Pinus; species Pinus tabuliformis. The sequence continues at coordinate 785,222,875 of CM062816.1, forward strand.
GGGAATCGTATTGTATGCTCCATGAAACATACATTTATATGTTTCACAAAGTAAAAAATTGTGTGCTTCACATTGTTCACTATTACAAGAAACCAACCATAACAGGAAATAGGGCCATCTTCAAGAACCTTAGGGAATCAATTGTGCTTCTCAATTGTGCTTCCCTATGTCAAAGAAGTATACAAAATACCAATCAGATGTTTCATGCTAGTTGAGTGTAGTTTTGATCCAAATGGGATATTTAATAAATGTATAAACTATTTGATTGGAATCTCTAATCATGACTATTAATATAGGAGAGTAAGTGAACGACTTTGATCACAACCTATGAACATGCAGAATTCACATGAGATATTAAGAGTTTGTGCTAATTCTAGTTACTTTTCTTTGTATGATTAGATTTAATTGTTTGTAAATTATTGTGTATTGTTAGCTTGTTGTGCGCGTCATGTTGCCAGGGTGTAACATTGAGATAATTCTAGGGAGTTATTTTTTATTAAGTTAAAAATAGGGGTTGCGTGATTATAGTTTCTATAAAGATTATGCCATTATGTGTTGAGTCTTTTTTTTAAATCAATGTCTATATATGAAATTTCAATGACTGCATTAACTCACATAATTCTTTAAAGTGTGCTGGCTCAATGGAAGAGCATCGCTCTTATGAGCATGACGTTGATGGTTTAATTCCACTCTACCCTAACATGAATCAATCAATGTTATGCTAGTTTATTTTTAATTAAATACTTTTTAGATTGATTCATTTCAATGGTGAGATATTTTTCTAGTTTCATTGTTTTATATAGTCGCTAAAGAGAAAAAAGTCATATTGTATGTCTTTAAATATAAATTTTTATTGTCTTTAGAGATAATTTCTCGAATTAAAGACAAGTTATTGCCTCTAGACAAACAAAAATGAAATTGTCTCTTGAGAGACAATGATGCTTATGTTGTTTATTGTCGTTATGGAGACAATTTTTTAAGACAATAATTTAAGGCACTTGCTTAAAGACAATATTGAAAACAACACATAAATTTTTTTGTCTTAAGACAATTTACCCAAAAATTGACTCAAATATTGTCTTAAAACCCACTTCGTATTGTAGTATAACTTACATTAAATGATTTCTATGGATGAAATCAGAGAAAACATAAAAGATTGAACACGCACTAAGATTATTAATTATGTAATAAGTAACTGAACTAGGGAAATTGTGCAAGAAGTTCACTTCGGTTGGATGGTTCCATCATTAAGCCTCCCTTCCCCAAGATGAATCATAATGAAGACCAAGTACTTCAACCGCTTTGACGAATTAATAGCATTTCAATTTGCAAAGTTAGTTTTATTGGAATATGTGCAATCAAATCAGATCGTTGTTAATTCTAAAGACATCTCTATTTTCATGGTATGATATCAACAATTTGAGATTAACTATATTTTTTTGAACGAAAATTTCATTATTATGGTACTAATATTGTTTCTCGTAACCAAACATATCTATTTTTATTATACTTTATATATATATTCTAATTTATCTATTTTAAACTTCAAACATGCTCCATTGTTCTTGTTAATGCACTTGCGATATTTATGAGATTAAATTGTCCTTTTTACTATATGATTGAAATTTACCACAATGCATGTTATTGAATAGAATAATCAAAATTAAAAATTAAAAATGTTATTTTTTATTTTTTTAGATTTATTTTAACTTTGGATTTACAAAGTGGGAAAGGGATCAAATTTCCTTGCATTTTAAGATATTTGCATCTTAAGATATTTGATCCATCTCAGTACTTGGTGGATCTGAAGCTAAGATAGATCTATGTTGGTTTAATTCTCTCATTTAAATAGGATATATTCCACATGAATATCATGGGAAATGCCATCGGTTCTCATCAACCCTAGTAACTTGACCAAGTCAAGTTTACCTTAGCTAACCAAAAAAATTTAATAAAATAATAATAATAATAACCTAGAATTTTTATTCTAACATAAGGTTATTTTTGCTTTTATTTCAAGTTTACTTTAACTAAACAAAAGTTGATTAAAAAAATTTAATAATGCAGAATTTTTATTTTAACATAGTGTTATTTTTATTTTTACTGAGTCAAAATGTTTACTGAACAAGACATTGCAACATCTATTACATACTGGGCTAGAAAGGCAAAATTAATTCTATTGTTTAATTATTTATTTAAGAGATTTAGTTTTTTATATTCTGAATAATTAATATAGTTTTTATTAAATGTTATTATATGTTTAAATTTAATAAAGTTTAATAGAAAAGTTAAAATGTACTTATATATTCATTAATGATAATATATATATATATATATATATATTTATTTATGTATTTATATTTTTACTAAAATGGTATATTTTAAATTATTATTTATGAAATTTAAAATATATTATTATTTATGAAATTTTCATAATTAAATAGTGAAATATATTAAATAAATTCTATTCTAGTTGACATAAATCAATTAAGTTTATTTTTAAAAAGCTAATTATTAGTTTAAATAATTATTAATGACATTTCCCCCGATGGGGGTGGACAAACATTGGGATAGTGGTCCTCAGAGCTTTTTCCTCCACCATGCTGCACACATGCTCATCTTAATGAGCAACTCCATCATTAAATACTCATGTTGGAAGGCAAATCCAGAAGGTACTTTGAATTTCATTTTGCAGTTAAAAGTTCAAACGATGAATTTTTGGAATATGGAGCATTGAAGTCAATGCAACGAAGGCCATGGGTGATTCTGTGGGTTCTGGATCTACTTGTGTAATGCAAGGGAAGGTTGGCTCATAGTAGTTTGGACATATTTTAATTCGCAGACAAGCATTTGGGACCCTGGAATGATACGAAGTAGGGAATTGGCTTCTGACATAATATCTGACTAGTGACTTTGTTGCCCTTGCCCAATTCTAAATTTCTAGTTCGCGACGACTTTCTCCTTAGTCGCTAAGAAGGTAGTTCTGGTGTATTGTCTCTCTTGGTCTAGGAGGTCTATTGTTTATCCCCCACACAATATTGGGAGTTCTGTGAAGGGGACCCTTTCAGATTCCGATGTTTACACTTGAAATTCTTAAAATCCCATCATTGTGTCTTTGTTTTTAATTACAGTTTGGGGTTTCATAGTTCTAGCTTTGTTTGGTGCCTTTGTTTTCAATCACCTTCTATGGCCACCTACGTTCGCACGTCATCAAAAGCGGTGCTCATTCCTCCTTTAAGTGTCTTCAGTCATTTGAATTTTTGTTGTTATGTTGTCAGTGTCTTAGGTGTTTGTTCTCAAAACACTTGGGTCATTAGAGTTTGCACTTGTGGTTTTTTGGGTTTTCGATATAATTTTCTTCAGGGAATGTTCTTAGCTCTTAGGAAGTCCCTCTTAGCCTATTTCCATACCTACCTCGATGTGTTTTTTGGAATTCCCAAACTTTGCAGGTATTATTTCATTTCCAGTGTTTGGTCTTATTTCTATTTTGGAAGAAGTCGTGATGGGTGTTCTTTGACCTCGTTGCTTAGTTTTTCAACTCTGAATGAAATGACCTGCCAAAGAGGGCAGCCTCACCATGGGGGTGGCCATCCATTCAATGCAAGTTGTCCAACTCATAGCCACGTCTCTTCTTCAGGAAACTCAACAAGTTTGGAATGAGAGGGCAAAGTGCCTCACACTCCCAACTGCTCTCTAGGCCGTATAATTTCTCCAGCTCCCTTGGAGTCCACAGAAGAGAAATTAAGAGGTCTATAGGTCAATATGGATATCCTCCATCATCACAGGTATGGAGACCGTAATGAATTGGTTGCATATATAAATGATATACAATTCAACCAGAACAAAATATTGGAACAATTGGATAGTCTCTGACATAGCCATCATAGAATAAATGAGCACCTCTACAACTTGGAATCTGGGGTTGAACATATTGATTTCCATATGCATGAACGTGCTAGATAATTTGTAGCCCCCCTCTACTCCCTCCCAATCCCTCTCCTTGATATGTTGTTGTTATTTTTTGTGTTAGCTTCTGTCATATTTTTGTCTTCCTTAAGTAATGTATGGATTTTAAGCCTAACAAAAATAATGTATGAAAAATATTATCCGTTGTATCATCCGGCCCCCAAATCCAACAAGTCAAGTTGGAATGTGGAAAAAGTTGTTGAAAAGGGGGTTGTTCAGACATCTTTCGTAATCCTTGTTTTTCTAGAAATCTAATGAAAGCACTTTGACTAACAAAAATAAACTATTAATCACATTAATAGGTCTATTTATTTTGGAATAGGGCTCCCAACTTTTCGATTTAATTATAAATAATTATTGAGTGGATGATATGGATTTAACCTCCACAAAATATTTTAGGATATTATTAATATTATACATAAATGAAAGGTTAATATTTCTCTCCAAAGAAGTTATTCTCTTTTGACGAGCGAAGTGCGCGAAGTTTTATTTACTACGCAAGTGTTTAGGGGCTTTAGGGTGCGTCAAATCCCCTCATTTTGTAATGGGTATCATGTTTTAGTTCATTTTTTTCTCGAAACCATAGTATGTGAACCATGGTTTTGTAGTAATGAAATATATATAGGGATATGTAATTCTTTGTCGAGGAGAGGTGGTCATAAATGAATTGATCATACCTTTTGTCTTTGGTCTGTATTTTTGGGCTTTAAAGAAAAGGCCCGTAACAGAATGCACGGAGGTTGAGGAAGAGTCTGAAACTCATTGTGCAGACCACTTGTAGCTGGGTGCGCAGGCCGAAGAAATTATATGTACTGAAGGATCTATCTTAATAAAGAAGAAGAAGTTTTGGCAAAGTCTTGTGTATCTATATTCATAATTTGTGTTCATATGTACTGATATGCATGATTTTTACTTATTTATGCGAAAGTATACATGTTATATTTTTCTCTGATATGTTTACGTAATAAGTGCAAATTTGTGAAGTAAATGATTAGCGTGAAGTATTTTATGTATGCGAAGTTGTAGATCAGTATAAAATATAAGAAAACACACAGGTGCCACAATGCAATATCCCTTTGGCTGTAGAAACCTGGTTTTGCAACCTCCCATAACTACTTCAAGTTAGAATGTGATCTACTTGTAGGTCATTGCCGAAAGGGTCAGTGGTTGGGGGTTTTGTTGGTACGCAATACACTTTGAACCTATTTCCAAGCCCCTTAAGTCAACAAATGGTTCCATTGTTAGGACAGAGATCTGTTTGAGCAATAGGTTTTAGCATCGATCAAAGAAAGAAATCGAGGAGTGGGTTAAACAAAAAATAGAAATAATTCGCGGTTCAGGAAAACAGAAATCCACAATTGTCGACTAAAACCTAGTTGCAGAAGTATCTCTTTACAGAACAATGTGAGATCTTCTTCGCAACATTTGTTAATGAACTATATGAAGGGGTATCAAAGTTGACTAAGCATATGACTTGTTTCAAAAAGAAAGAGACTACAACGTGGAACCTTTAATTGATACAATGACTCAGGAATACTAACAACAGTATCTCAAGAGCGGTTGGTTTTTGGATTAGCAGTATCCTGGGAGGATTTATTACTCAATTTGCAATAGACATGACTGTATTTTAAAGCAAATCCAAGTAAATATTTTTGAAGGGTCCGCGAGGTAAGTACCTAGATTCTTTGAAGTTGTGGATTAAAATGATTTTGTGTGAAAAGGGCATACGACGAATGCAGTCAGATTAATGTTTGTACGAAGAGGGAATAAGTCTAAACCAGGACCACGATCTATGTGAAGTGGAAAGCGATATAGAGTATATCACGAACAAAAGAACTTTATTAATTTGACTATAGTCCCTTGATAGGCAAGTCTGAGAGTGAAGAAGATAGAAGTAACCCCATAACACTGCGGTATTCCCCCTCCCATCCTGAAGGTGCATTGAAGTTAGCATTTGACAAAAATCATGGCATATTTGAGGATCCCCATCCATCTACTCCCCTTATCCCCCATCCCCATCCCCATAGTTCCCTTATGCCCCCTCCCCCTCCCCCTCCCCCTCCCCCAATCCCCCAAGAAGAAAAATGGGCGATGACATTAAGCTACCTATCTTTAGAGGACTCGGACGAGTGGATCCTAAGAAGTTCTAGTTTGTAGCTAATGTAGTATGGAAAACAAGACAGATCATTGATGAAGATGTAAAGAAGGTGCATCTCATCATGACTCTGTGAGAAAGAGTGCTAACATGGTACATGAAGTACTCTGTGACTAATCAAGTTGCTTTGTTGGGTGGTATTAAGAAAGAATTGGTATAAGAATTGAAGAAGCCGAAATGAGAATCATAATGCATTACAAAATTGAAGGAAATCAAACAGACGACTACTGAGTCTATATGGGAGTTAGATAAACAATTCAAGGTGTTAATGGGACAAGTAAGATTTAACAATATACCACCATAACAACATAAAAAAATGGTTTATAGTTGCACCGCTGCCACATATAAGGTTATCCTTGACATACCTGAAGATTGTGACTCAAGTCGAAGCATTGGATATTGAAATGAAGCTAGAAGCTTTGCCGATCGGAGATACTCATGCAGGAGTATAGAAAATTCAGAGTCATCTAGCAAATTTGACCTTGAAATTGCAAGATCTCAAGAAAGGTAAAGAAACCAGATCATAAGTGTGGTGTAAAAAATGCAAAGAAAAGGGCCATTATAAGGATCAATGCCTTGTGTTCAGATATTACTTGGCAAGCAGAGTACCTCATCCAGTAAACCCAGGGTCAAGTTTGTGGTGCGAGATTTGTAGAACGAGAGGCCAACATTTCTATGAATATTTTTGTTTATTACATAAGTATGTGTAGACCCCAAAGCAACTGTTTCTCAACTTTTGCAAGTCAGTGAGACATGATGAGAGAAATTGTCGAAGTTATGACATGATGATGGACTAGATTGTTGATGCTTATAGAATGCAAGATGGAGGAGATACACACGAGGATCTGGGCCAGAATGTTGGTCAAGGTGGATTCCAAGGAAGAGGGTGAGGACAAGGAGGAGGATCTAGTCGAGGACATGGCCATATTATCTATTAAAATTGTGGATAGGCAAGACACTTTGCAAGAGACTATTAGAACCCTACTACAACCTGCAGCTACTACAAATATTTTCATTACATAATAGAAGAATGTCTTTTTCTTATCACAAAGATGCATGAGAAAAGGAACGAACATACCACAACAAATATTCAAATGATGGCTGCAGAGCCAAGGGAAGATGAACTGTGCATCAACATTGTAACAAGGAGTGGAGCTGCAACGAGAAATGGTAAATGTAAGAAGAAAGTAGAATAGACATGGGTAAGAAGGAATACAAAAAAGATCCCTGGGTTTAGTATCCAAGGAAAAAGAAAATTTCATGAGAGTGAAGTGAAGGTTCATGGATGCTAGGGCTTCAACATCTAGTGCACAACCAAATTTAATGCCAAAGAAAGATTGTGACGAAGAATCTACTCCAACGTAAGAATTAGATCCAACTATTATGAAGTCATTTTTACATACTTGCATGAAGTTGTTAAGGAATCAGAGGATTGTTGAAGGACTCCAGGAGTTGATAGACTCCTACACCAATAAAGAGATACCGTGAAGCAATCTGCACAAGTGAACAATTTACATCAACCAAAGAAGAGAAGGCGGAAGGAAATGAGATTAGCATTTGTAGATCAGGGAATACAATATGGATCAGGTAATCCTAGATTTAGGATCTGATGCCAACATGTTACTTAAGAAAACTTGGGATTCATTGAGAGGATCGAAGTTACAATGGTCGCCAATATAGTTGAGGATGGATAGCCAATAGAAGATCATCCCTATGGGAAGGTTAGTTGGTGTCATTATAGACATTCAAGGAGTCTGAACCATTGTAGACTTTGAAGTGATTGAAATTGTAGATGATAGAAACCCCTATCCGACACTGCTTGGATTGGATTAGGCTTTCGATAATTTGGAAATAATCAATTTGAAGAAGAGACAAATGGTGTTCTAAAGAGACAATATGAGGGTAATGGTCCCTCTTGACCCCCAAAAGGAGTGCACTATAAGAATCCTATCTGTGATGAGTAATGTGATGCAGATGTTGACAACATTTATTAGATAACATCGTAGAAGGAAGATTATAGTAATCCTACTACAAATGGAAAATTGGGCTGGAAAAAAGACAATTCTTGTACTTTAGATTCTAAAGAAGAACTAGAAAATTGGTAGAACAAGTTATATGAACTATCTACTAGAAAACCACTTTGTTGCATAACTTCTGAGGTATGTAATCTACCTTATTATGATGGGAATAGAGAGGTAAGCATGTTTCTTGAAGAATATGAAAGAGAAATACAAAAAGAGCAGAGGTTGCAAGCTTTGGATGTAGCCCTGAGGTCTACACATGCTAGATGGTGGGGTACTCATAACAGAAATATAGCAGATTGGTAGCAGTTTCAAAGATTAATTTTGATCAGGTTTGGCTCAATCGACACTGAAATTGAAGTATAATGGTAAGATTGATCCCCCGGAGCATATTCATCACTGCAGTTCGGTTTGGAAATAAATTCTAGAGCAAGAGTGGGTACATGGATTTAACCACACACTAGAAACGATTCCTATCAATTAGTATCTTGAAAGAGAACTATGACATGGAACTGCAAACTAGACAGATTTGGTTGAAGGGTTCATACTAACATTCTATTTTGATAATGATTTCCCATGTATAAACTCGGATCTTCAAGAAATCAGAGTAAGTATTTTGGAGAATGAAGCTCCATTAACATGGCAACATGATTGGGCTATGTAGTTACAAAATGCATTGCAATGTTATAATATCACTATCGAAGAAAATGAAAATCTGCACAATATTGATATACCAAAATCAGAAGGACATCATGAAGTTGCTAGATGAGAACCAAAAATACTAGATATAATGCAGCAAGTAAAAACATAGAAATTGAATATCGGGATAGAGGAAGACCCAAAGTTCACGACAATTGGAGACTATTGGGACGCATATATATTTAGTAAAACTGCAGAGCTGCTACATGAGTGCCGGGAGTTATTCCCTATGAATTTTTCATAAATGAAGGTCATATTAGGGGACCTAAGAGTTACGAGGATCCCTCTAAAACTTGACGTGAATACTGTGAAGCAAATACCCTATAGGTTTAATCTAAAATACAAGGAAAAAGTGAAGGAAGAAGTAGACAAAATTCTAGTAGCAAGGATCATCGAACCTATCAAAGAGTATGAATGGGTAAGTCCCATGATAGTTTAGGAAAAGAAGACTAGAGGAGAGATCAGAATTTGTGTTGACTTGAGGAACTAAATGATACATGTGTGCATGACCCTTTCCCTACACTGTTTACAGATGAAGTATTGGACAATGTAGGAGGTCATAAAGCCTATTCTTTCATAGATGGATTTTTAGGTTACCATCAGATCAGGATTGTGTTAGAAGATAGACATAAGATAACTTTTTCAACAGAGTGGGGCTCATTTCAATACATTATGATGCCTTTTGGGTTGAAGAATGTGCCCGCCATCTTTTCTAGAGTCGTAGTCGCTGCATTTAAGGAGTACATACACAAATTCTTGGAAGTTTACTTTAATGATTGGACAATCTTCGGGCTATTAAAGAATCATATTGCGAGTTAAAGGCTTATGCTAGATACATGTAGGCAACATCAGATTTCACTTAACTTGAAGAAGTGTATATTTTGTGTGCCTTGTGGCATACTATTGGAACATATTGTGTGCAAATAGAGTTTGCTAGTGGATCTCATGAAGATAACAGTTCTTGTAGACTTTCCAGCACTGAAAACAATGAGACAACTACAAACAACACTTGGACACACTGGCTACTACAAGAAGTTTATAAAGGGGTATGTGCAGATAACTGCGCCAATGGATAAATTATTGAAGAAAGATGTCACCTTTAAATGGGATGAAGAATGTCAGAAGATTCTAGATATACTAAAGGAGAAGATGGTAACTGTGTCGATCTTATTTTTTCTGGACTCGCATAAGGAATTTCATGTACATGTCGATGCATCTTTCATAGCACTGGGTATAGTGCTAGCATAACCACGCACAGGGGAAGTTGGTTAGCCCATAGATTTTGCAAGTAGAAAATTGTCCAAGGCATAAAAGAACTATACTACAATAGAAAGAGAAGGGATAGCTATGATTTATGCATTACAAAATTTCAGGCACTAATTTTTGGGAGCACATTTTAAGATGTTCAATGATCACTTCACGCTGAAATATTTGGTGAATAAAAATGTTTTAGGAGGAAAACTCTATTGATGGTTGTTATTGTTCCAGGAGTACGATTTTGAAGTCTTAGTCAAGGTGGGAAGATTGAATGCCAAGCCTAATCATCTATATAGATTTGAGATAGGCGAAAAACCCACCAGTATCAAAGATAACCTACCCTACACGTAGTTGTTTTAAATTAGGGCCACATATATTATTCAATTTTTGGCCATAGGAATGGCACTAGCAAAGTACGCTACACAGCAGAAGGAGTTGGTGGCAAAAAAATTTGATTTCACGTTGATCACAAGGCACCTGTAAAAAATGGGACCAAATAAAATACTACAAAGATACGTCGTAGAACATGAAAGGTAGAGTATTCTAGCAGAAGCTCTTGGAGGAGTCACAGGTGGACATTATGCAGGAAAGGGAATTACGTAGAAAATATTGAGAGTTGGGTTATGGTGGCCCACATTAGATAAGGATGCAAATGAATTTTTTCAAGCATGTGATATAGGTCAAAGGAAAGGAAGGAAATCTAGAAGAGACAAAATGGAAATAAAGCCACAGGTAACATTGTAAGCATTTGAAAAGTGGGCTATTAACTTTGTTGGACCTATTAACCCACCAAGGAAGAAGACCTACGCAAGATACATAATCACTGCAAATGATTATTGGATAAGATGGGCCAAGGCATATACAGTGAAGGATTGTAGCACAGATATCACCGCGAAGTTCATTTTTGAATACTTTTTGTCCAGATTTGGGTGTCCAAGGATATTGATGAGCGACCAAGGGTCACATTTATTGAATAAGATAATTGAAACATTAACTGAGGAATTTCAAGTACACCATCGGAAAAGTACCCCATATCACCCTCAAGCGAATGGGATAGTTGAAACTTTCAATAAAATTCTAGATAATGTACTCACAAAGGTGTACAATGTGAATAGGAATGAATGGGACCTAAGAATTCCAGTGGTGTTGTGGTCATATAGTACAACATGCAAGAAATTGACAGGCCAAACACCTTTTAGGTTGGTATATGGACGGAAGTAGTCATGCCTATAAAGTAAATTATGCCCAGTTTAGGAATTTTACCCTTCACAAACATGGAAGATTATGATATAATCAAGGAGAGGATGGCCAATTTATTACTTTGGAAGAGGACAAGTTTATAGAAGGTTTTCATCAACAAGTGAAAAAAGCAAGGGAGAAAGACTAGCATGACAGGTACATCAAGCAAAAGATATCCTGGGAAGGATATCTTGTATGCTTATATGATAGAAAATTTGTGAAGTTTCCAAGAAAATTTAAGACACATTCGCTGGGACCATATATCATCAAATATGTCTCTGATGGTGGAACAATTCATCTCATGAAGTTAAAGGGTCAGTTGATTTCAGGGAGAGTGAATGGTAGTAGATTGAAGGTATACATGGATGATTCTATCCCTAAAGCTTCACATTGAAAGATGAAAGGAGAAGTGTCTTAGTGCCCCCTGCCATTCAAAGTTGGCACTGGACTATAAATTACTCTGTAGAAGGGTAATTCATTGAAAATAAGGTTACTACGTGATATTCAGGGGTATGTGGAAGTCTGAAAGAGTAGCGTCAAAGGAGGATTACTATGCAATATTTAGAAGTATGTTGAAGTCTAAAAGAACCACGTTGAAGGAGTATTACTGCCTGATATTTAGAAGTATGTCAAAGTTTGGAAGAAATGTGCCAAAGGAGGATCACTACACGATATGAAGAAGTATGTCGAAGTTTAGAAGAACCACAATGGAGGGTAGATTACTGCACAATTGTTGAAGATAACCAAAAAAATATAACAGTTGGAAGGAAAAATATACCAATAAAAGAAAGTTGTCTCCAAAAGGCATAAGAGAAACACATTTATGAAGCACAGCTAGCCGAATCTAGCATCATACCTACACTAAATGAGCAAAATATAAGCTAATTGTGGGGTTAGAAATTCAAATTTTCTATAAAGGCCATGTCCGATGCCACATTTTACACTTTCCTATTTAGAGAATTCAGTTTGAGAATTTGCAACTAAGTGTGAGAGAAGTGAGTTGTTGTATTTTTGAGAGAATATTTGAGGAAATTACTAGAGAATTTTCAAAGAAAGGGCTAGCAAGAGTCATGGAAGCCCAGGCAGGTCTAACCAGAATGATGAATGTACCCATTTTCACAAGGCACGCAAGGTCGCCATAGAAACAAGTAGTCACAGGAGAATAGTCCAATAAAAAACATGAAAAGAGGCCATCTGAATGAGTAGAGCTTAGAACTTCCCTAAGGAAGAAGATAGAAAAAGAGAAACAGACAAATCCTATGCCAGATAAGAAGCCTAAGGAGAAGGTGAAGAAGCAAGTACATCAGAAAGACCGAGAGGAAATCCATGATAGTGAGGAGGAAGCTGAGAAGCCTCAGTTAGAGACAGAGGGCATAGAAATTCTATCTATACAACCACCATATTTTTCACCAAAAAAACTGAGCACCAATCTCTTCAAAGATCCAAAAGATGTGAAGTTTAGCACTTTCACACCGTGGCTACGAGAGAAAGTTTCATTTGAAGGTGAAGTGTTGGGGAGAATCCTGCAACTGGAAATGGAGGATTAGGACTTTAATCACAGAAGTAAATATCGATAATTCGAATCGAGCAAGTACCTACACCAGGTCAATTATCAAGAGAGCTGAGTTACAAGGTTGGAGCGATGCTAGTAGGATGCGGGATTGCAGAGATCAGGAAAGTTAAACATGTTATATGTGCCACACTTTGGTAGAAGCATGACCAAAATAGCTTGTATGCGACATTTTACTAGCATTAGTGCATAATGGATGCCTCTGGTTGGGGACAAGGATCCCAATCGATGAAATCCTAATCAAGAAGATTATTGGGTTACCTCACTAAGGAAAGGACCCAGTTGAAGAATTCGTTGGTAAGAACCAAGGCAAGGTAATGGCATAGACTATGAAGGATAAGTTTAGGATTATCAAGATGTCACGTGGTTATGATATTAACTCCATCAGCGACCAAGGGGTGTGCTTCGTTGCATACATTTTAGCAGGGAAAATAATGAGGAAATGTAGAGAAAAAAAAGTCCCCACTGTCATGGTTTCTTTGGCTACATAGTGCAGTGATGGGGTTTTGCTCAACTGGGTCAAGTACTTGTGCAAGGAGTTTTTGGAGGATTGCCAGGAAGTGCAGGAGGAAGGAAAAACATTTCATTACGTGAGGTTGATCTCGATGATCACGTTGATTGCATGGAAGGAGTTGGAGGAATCACAATTTCCTCCTATTAGAATAGATGTATGTGAAGTCACATGGTATACCTCATTGTGGCATACGAAGGAGCCATTGCATGCACAGGAGAACATAATTTTCTTTGTTCTATTGAGCATGGATTTGCACATGGTGGTGAACCACTATCCCAAAATATCAGCTAGTTTGCATGAGTAGTATTACAACATCACATCATTCAAGGCTAATTTTCACAGAGTCTACATCAAGGTACAGAAGGATCCAACAAAGACATGGCACCCTCTGCCATAATTGGTCACTAAACACATCTTGCTCGTAGTAATACAACAATGGTCAACCAAATAATGACCCCAACCATAAACGACACTGAAGTAGCAGGGAGCCTCGGGTAGCACGTAGATCCAACTGGGATAGACGAAGGAAAAGAAGCAGAGGAACTAGAGCCAGAGATAGTACTGAAGAAAGAACAAGGTATCCAAAGCCCTCTCAGTGATGTATATCCAACAGAGGAATCAATATTCATCATCAAAAAGAGGGTACCTACAGTAACTATGCTAGGCCCAAGGAAGAAATAGAAGGCGGGCAAATCTAAGGGTGCAATACCGCTTGTGCTCACGAGCGGGGATAATGATGAGATTGGGGAGAAGGTCTAGGAAGTAACTGCTAAGACCTTGGACAAGCTCGTTGATCACTACAAAATGATCTTTACAAAGGTGCATCTACGGAGTTAAAGGTACTGACATAGGTAGCTAGACAACCAGCATAGATAGGTCAGCTACTGCAACTAGAGCAATGAATAGAAACAATGTTTGGAGTAAGAATTTTGCAGGTACCAATTGGAGCATTGCAGCTTGAATCACTAGAGGATAGAGAATGAGCAAAAACCCGGGACAACACCAACATGAACATTGTCAGGCTACCTATTCAAGTATTACAGATGAACTGAAGGAGCAAGAACAACGCACTTTGTTGTTAAGCATTCAGGTCGAAAAGGACATAGCTTCATTGAAAAAGGAGCTTGATCAAATGATAAAGGAGAGGGATGGAGCACATTGGCAACATCATCATCTAGAAAAATTCATTCCAGATACTTATAGCATAGCTTCGGACAAAGAGGAGACACCAGCAAACAAGGTCATGAATCTTACCCTCACGATAAGAGACTCAAAGAGTAAGCTCGAAGATATAAAGTTTGAGTATGAAGTAAATATTACTGAGTTGTAAATGAGGCCGCAACTAGTCATGCCACTAGAATTACATGAGCATAGGGAAAAGAAATTGAAATCTACACTAAAATACATCTCTGACAAAGTGGAGGACTCTACCAAACTACTAAATGAAACCATGCAGATTTGGACCTCACTACAAGAGGATCCAAACATTCAAAGGATTGACGAGGAGCTCCAGACGAAGTAGAAGTAATTATATGAAATCCAGGAAAGTATGAAGACCTTCTTAATCTCACAGAGGCTTGCAAGGATCACTGAAGGAAAGACTCTTCAAAAGTAGATTGAAGACCTTCGGTGAAAGGAGCAGATTTTGGCTGACAGGACACAACCATGGGATAGACAAAGGAAAAGAAGTAGAGGAAGAAGCAGAGGAGAAAGAAGTGTTGCAGAAGACTATCACACGAACCACAGAGGAATTGCTGGAAGAAGTGTGCCGAGAGGAGAAGAAAGCTTTAGAAATACTTCAATAGTACAATGTATCCTACATGATCATCGCAGCAAAGGTTTAAGGCACAACAACTAAGTGACTCGGGATGAGTCACATGTGAGTTTTTGGGGCCTGTTTGGTGAGGCCCAACTTGGTCCAGTTTTGGTCAAAGACTTCACATTTTTTAGGATTGGAGTGCATAGAGTCCGCGAATTTGTATTTACCATGTAAGTGTCTAGTGGTTTTGGGGTCGATCAAAGCCCCTCATTTTGTAACGAGTATGGAGGTTTCAGTTCATTGTTTTCTCAAAAACATAATATGTGGACCATGGTTTGGTAATAATGAAATATATATATAAGGAGATGTAAAGCTTTGTCGACGAGAGACAATCATAGATGAATTGATCATACTTTATGTCTTTAGTCTGTATTTTGGGGCCTTAAAGAAAGGTTTCGTAGTTGAGTGCGCAGAGGCCTTGGAAGAGTCTGCAACTGAGTGTGCGGACCACCTGCAGCTGGGTGCGGAGGTTGAAGAAATTATATGTATTGAAAGATTTATCTTAATAAAGAAAGATAAGTGTTGGCGAAGTCTTGTGTATCTATATTCATAATATCTGCTCATATGTACTCATATTCATGCTTTTTACCTATTTATACCAAAGTATACATGTTATATTGTTCTTTGATATGTTTATGTAATGAACACAAATCTGTGAAGTAAAGTATTAGCACAATGTATTTTATGTATGTGAAGTTGTAGATCAGTAAAAATATAGGAAAACAAATGTTTGCCATAAGATATATCTCTCTGGCTACAGAAACCTGGTTCTACAACCTCCCATAATTGCTTCAAGTGAGATTGTGATCTGTTTGCAGGTCGTTGCTGAAAGGGCCAGTGGTTGAGGTTTTGGTGGTGTACAATACACTTTGAACCTGGGTCGAAGCCCCTTAAGCCAACATCTTTTCGTTATATAAGCAAGTCTCATATAAAAGGTGTTATGTTCTTTTAGCATTGATAAGCCATGGTATTGACCCTGTAAGAAAACATATTTAATATAAATAATCTCCAAAATAATGTGAGGGTCAATCTTCATGGTTAAAAATATTCTTACATATTTTTTTCTATTGTATAAGTGTTTATTTTATATATCAATTCCTTTTTAATTAATAACATTATTGTTGGCATAAAATGAAAACTGCTCTCACCTGAGTTTAGAGCATTGGTGATTCATGTGGCATCGAGTTAGGGTTTCAAACAAGGAGAAATAGGAGCGAGCTGGTAACAATGGAGGGCCTAGGAAGAGAGAGTTCCACTCCCTCCTACAGTAAATTCGTATCTAGCAAAAGCAAGGAACTGAGTTTGAATGGATTCAGAAAACCTTTGGAGGCAAGAAAAAATAAAGAAAATACAAAAAAATGGGAAAGAAACAAATCTAATGAATAGGAAGAGACTCACGAGGTGGTCGGGAGGGAGGAGAGACCAGGGGACAACAGTCAGAGAAATGAGTACAAATATGCAAGTGACCCCGCAAACCCAAGTCAACCATTAAACCCCGAGTGGTTCTGAATGATCCCGCACTATAGGTGCACAAAGATCATATGGTGACTTATGCTATTATATGTAAGTTTATGGGTATATGGCCTACAGAGAAGAATCTGTACACATGGATAAGAAACAAATAGAAACCAAAGGGAGAAATAAATATACATCTAGGGTCCAAGGGTTTCTTTACAGTACTTTTCACTAACCTAGAGGACAAAGACAGAGTGCTCGAAGGAGGACCCTACTTCTATGCTACTACAGGCCTATACATGAGACCTTCGGTGATGAACTTTGTCCCGGAATGAGAAACGTTCACATCGGTCCTAGTATGGATAATACTATACTCCTTACTTCTAGATTATTGGCTGCCTGAATCCTTAAAAGAAATAGGAAATAAATTAGGACATTTTCTAAAAATATTAGAGGCAACTCTGTGAGGTAAATACACCTCCTTTGCATGCATATGTGTGGAAATGCATCTATCGGGAGCACTTCCAGATGAAGTTGTCCTAGAAGTATATGATGAGGAATGGGTATAGGTGGTGGACTATGAACATGTCCCATTTAGATGCTGGAAATGTCATGAGCATGGGCATCTCTTTAGAGACTACCCACAAAACAAGAGGGAGGATAATATGAGAACCAACACAAGCAAAGATCCTGAAGGATTCACCAAGATGGGGAGCAGAGGGAAAGGAGGGGGAGGAAAGTACTAAAAGAAACCTAGTGAGAACAAGCTAACAAGTCGTAACAGCTTTGAAAATTTAGAAGAAGAAGGAAGAAACATTGGAAAGGATAATGCACAAAAGATCAATCGCATAGAGAAGGAAAAAGAGGACAATATGGAAATCATACATGAAAACAACGAACAAAGGGAGAATATATCAAGCAATATGGAACTTAGCAGGGACCAAGAGTTGACCACAAGTGAAGTTGGGATAGAGGACCATGAACTACAAGAGATTCTTGAGAGGGAGAATCTTGATCTAGAGAAATTCTTAGACCAAGGAACCAACAAAGGGATTGAATCTCTAACACAAGAGGAGTTTGACAGAGTACAATAGCTCTTCCTCTGGATATCTCAGACAAAGACTATTGGAGTCCAAAGGAGCCTTGACAGCTAGGAGAATAGAGGGGTTAAATCAATGGAGGAAGCATCAGGACACTCGACCAAAAACCCCGGCAAGAAAAGAGGAAGGAAGAGATAGAATGAGACGCTAACAAAGTGTTGGAAACTCATCCTCAACTCAGGCAAGATGAAAGATCTCACCAGTTACTCATTTAAAATCCCATCATTATGAAGCTCACAACCTGGAATATTAGGGGTCTAGGAAGTAAAAGAAAACAAAGAAATCTCAGCAACAAAATAAAAGAAGAAAACCCAGACATGGTGTTTATACAAGAAACGAAATGCTCAGTAGACAAAGTTTGGGAGATACATAGCAAATGGCTTAGTAAATATGAACACCTAGAAGTCAAAGCCAATAATACATCGGGTAGGATTCTTACTCTTTGGAATCATTAGAAATTTTGCATTTGAACTACTTTTCAATGATTATCCAACCTTTGGGTGATAAGGAAATATACATGATCACATATGTCTATGGTCCTCAAAAACTTGAAGACGAGCTCAAGCTTCTCACTTCACTATAGTAACTAAGAGAGAGACACCCAATAATGGCCTAGATTCTGGGAGGTCACTTCAACATGATTAGATTTCTTACAGAAAAAAAGGAGGAACCGGAACACTAGGAAGAGACTCCATTGCATTCCAGAACTTCCTAATCAACATGAGGCTAGTGGACATGGAAACAACAAATGGTACCTTCACATGGAACAATAAGAGGGGAGGAGCTTCCCAAGTTGCCTCGAAACTAGATAGATTCATCATCTCTGAGGACCTCTTTCTCTCTAGCCTTAACTTGAACGCTTTTATCCTTCCTTTTGGAGGATCGAATCGCTGGCCAATTCATCTAGAACATGCACTTATTGGCATTCTGAGGAACAGACCTTTCAGGTTCGAAAATGTTTGGCTTACTCACCTTGACTTCATAACCAATATTGGTAAATGGCAGACGAAATACTTGCCCATTCAAGGCACGAAACTATCCCTTCTGCAACAAAGACTCAAACAAATCAAGTTTAGACTTAAAGAATGGAACAAAAATGAGTTTGACAATATTTTTGAAGCCAAAAAAGAAGTGGAACAAAAATTACAGAAAACTAACCAAATTCTTATCAAGGAATGCGTCATTGAGGATAGGAAAATGCAAGCTGACTCTCTTCAACAAGAATAGGACAACATATGTTAGTAGGAAGAGATCTTCTGGAGGAAGAAATCATGTGTGCAATGGCTTAAAGAAGGGGAAAGAAATACAAGGTTTTTCCACAAATCTACCATGGAACATAGGGCTCATAATCGGATTACAAAACTCATTGATCCTCAAGGGAAAGAGCTAAACACGCACAAAGATATGGAATCCATTCTGGTACAACATTTTCAAAATATTGCAGAGGAGCCTACCTTAGACAGTTCTCTATTTGTCAAAAGCTTCACTCAGCACATTCAAAAACTGATGACCAGGGAAGACAATTTTAATCTCAACAGGCCAGTGATGGAAGAGGAGGTCAGTGAAGTAATCAAAGAGATGCACAACAGGAAAGCTCCAAGTCTAGATGGTTTTAACGTAGACTTCTTTAAGGCAGGCTCGGAAATAGTCAAACATGACATACTTGAGGTGGTGGAGGATTCGAGAAATTCTAAAACAATTCTAAAAGTGCTAAATGCCTCCTTCATAGCCCTAATTCCTAAGTAGGAAAAAGCTATGACTCCAGATCAGTTCAAGCACATAGCTCTTTGTAATGTAGTTTACAAAATCATCTCTAAAGTAATTGCAAATAGACTCAAGCCCCTTCTTCCAACTCTGAGGAGAAAACTGGATATGTGGAAGGAAGGAAAATTCTCAACAACATCATTCAAGCTCACGAAATTCTCTCAAGAATAATAAGCAAGCAGGAATGATCATACAACTTGACCTAGAAAAAGCTTATGATAAGCTAAGCTAGTCATACATCAGGGAATTTCTAAAAGCATATGGCTTCGACCATAATTGTATGAAATGGGTTATGGCTCTAGTTACATCTGCTAGCTTTTCAATCCTTATAAATGGTTCTCCATCCAGATCCTTTCGGCCTCCGAGGGGTCTCAGGCAAGGAGATTCGCTCTCCCCCTTTCTCTTTATCCTTATGATGGAGGATTAGGTAAAGCAATCAATTCGGCCAACGTGGAAGGAAGAATCCAGGGTCTCCAACTAACCCAGGATGGAGACTCAATGATTCATCAACAATTTGTAGATGACACCATGCTACAGGGCACACCCATGGTCAAAGAAGCCAAATCTTTCCAAAAAATTCTGTAAGATTTCTCTATGGCAGCTGGTATAGAGGTAAGCCTCACAAAATCAAAAGTCTTCTTTTTCAACACTAATATTGCTATTCAGAGAAGTCTCTCCAAAATTCTCGGCTTTTAGAGAGACCATCTTCTCTCCAAATATTTGGGAATACCTCTCACTGATAAACCTCTGAGCAAGGAAGTTTGGGAGCCAGTGACTAATAAACTAAAGGACAAAGTCAGCAAATGGACAAGTAGATATTTGAATCTAGCAGGCAGGCTAGTTCTCACAAAGGCAGTCCTACAAACCATTCCAACCTACATGTTTTCAGCTCTGCTTGTCCCAAAAGGAGTATTACAACAAATCAGAAACATTCAAAGAGATTTTCTTTGGGGAAAAGGGGAAGAAAAAAAGAAATTGGCTCTAGTAGCTTGGGACAAACTATGCAAAACCAAAACTCATGGGGATTTGGGTCTCCATGACCTGGAAACTCTCAGCAAAGTTTTGGGGGCAAAACTATGGTGGAGATGGCTAAAGGAAACAAGAAACCCATGGGGAAAGCTCTGTAAACAAAGATATGTAAAGGACTGGCAAGAATGGGACCATATTCGAATGACTGGACATATCAGGGGCTCCCATATTTGGAACAATGATTGGGAGAACAGAGCCTTAGTTCAGAAACAAAGCTTCTGGGAGATTGGAAATGGGAATCTAACCTGGTTTTGGGAGGACAACTAGCAGCAGGAACCGAACTTATATACAGAAGGACTAGATATTCTCAAAGATGATACTGTCAACAAAGGGCTACAAAAGGTTAGTGACTACTGGGATTAGACAAGGAAAAATAGGAAATGGGGAAGATGGAAAGTACTAGTTTACAATGAAGAGACTCCTTTGAAGGCCCAGGCTGAAGCTCTCGTATCAATCCTAGAAAAGAGGAAAATTTTAATGTCAACTTCCACAGACCAACTTAGATGGGGAAGAAACAGTGAGGGCAACTTCAACCTCAAAGAAGCCAAAGGAATTGCCACTGAACATAACTTTTCAAACCCTGATAAAATATGGAAGGACCTATGGCAGAACCCTCATTGGATGAAAATCAAACTGTTTGTCTGGATGGTGCAACAAAAAAATATTCTTATTTGGGAAAATCTTAGAAAGAAGGTTTTGTTGGACCATCTACATGCCACTTATGTGGTCTTCATGAAGAAACGATGGATCACCTTCTCAACCTTTGCATGTTCACCTCAACCTTATGGAACTAGGTTGCCTCTATCTTCAGGCACATTGATAGGGATGAAAGCTACATCTTTAAAACTTTAAAGAATTGGAGGAAAGAACTATCTGAAAATGAGATAATCAACATTGCTTGGACTTTGATTCCAGGTTTTTTTATCTGAAATGTATTGAAAGAACACAACAACGAAATTTTCAATGATAAAGCTGGCCCAACCCAGAACATAATAGTTCAGCTCTTAAAACATCTCAAAGAAACTGTAAACAACCTTCAAAAGTAACCTCCCAAGAATCCTCCATCTCACAAGGAGGCTCGCATTCTTTTGCTTTTGGGCCTCCTGAAGCTTGTTCCCTAGGGCACAATCAGGATTGCAACACACTCAACAGTGGGGCAGGATTACTGGCAACAGGAACCGAACTTGGGAGCAAGAACCGAACTTATGCGGAGAAGGACTAGATATTCTCAAAGATGATACTGTCAAGAAAGGGCTACAAAAAGTCAGTGACTACTGGGATTAGACAAGGAAAAATAGGAAATGGGGAAGATGGAAAGTACTATTTTACAATGAAGAGACTCCTTTGGAGGCCCAGGCTGAAGCTCTCATATCAATCCTGGAAAAGAGGAAAATTTTAATGTCAACTTCCACAGACCAACTTAGATGGGGAAGAAACAGTGAGGGAAGCTTCAACCTCAAAGAAGCCAAAGATTTTCCATTGGACATAACTTTTCAAACCCTGATAAAATATGGAAGGACCTATGGCAGAACCCTCATTGGATGAAAATCAAACAGTTTGTGTGGATGGTGCAACAAAAAAATATTCTGATTTGGGAAAATCTTAGAAAGAAGGTTTTGTTGGACCATCTACATGCCACTTATGTGGTCTTCATGAAGAAACGATGGATCACCTTCTCAACCTTTGCACGTTCACCTCAACCTTATGGAACTAGGTTGCCTCTATCTTCAGGCACACTGATAGGGATGAAAGCTACATCTTTAAAACTTTAAAGAATCAGAGGAAAAAACTACCTGAAAACGAGACAATCAACATTGCTTGGACTCTGATTCCAGGTTTTTTATCTTAAATGTATTGAAAGAGCACAACAACGAAATTTTCAATGATAAATCTCGCCCAACCCAAAACATAATAGTTCAGCTCTTAAAACATCTCAAAGAAACTGTAAACACCCTTCAAAAGCAACCTCCCAAGAATCCTCCATCTCACAAGGAGGCTCGCATTCTTTTGCTTTTTTGGGCCTCCCGAAGCTTGTGTCCCAGGGCACAATCAGGATTGCAACACACTCAACAGTGGGGCAGGATTACTGGTAACCAACACCCCCCCCCCCCGGGG
This sequence comes from Pinus tabuliformis, assembly GCA_031772625.1. Classification (NCBI taxonomy): domain Eukaryota; kingdom Viridiplantae; phylum Streptophyta; class Pinopsida; order Pinales; family Pinaceae; genus Pinus; species Pinus tabuliformis. The sequence goes on from CM062816.1 coordinate 785,245,578, forward strand.
GCTTCTTGAAATGCAACGCAGATGGAGCCTCAAAAGGAAACTTGCGAGCTGCGGGTTACGGTGGAGCTATAAGAGATGACAAGGGGAATATAATAGTAATCTTTCATAGTCATTTAGGGATTGCCACCAACAATATGGCAGAACTAATGGGCATAGAGCATTGCTTAGAGATTCTGAGAGATCTCAATATGCATAACACAATCACAGAGGCAGACTCTGAATTAACAATTAATCCTTTAAAAAAATAACAAATGGCTCAACAGCAGAGAAAGTCTCAAACCACTAGCGACTTTTGTAGGTCTATCATCGTCTTCAACAACATCTAAGAATCTTGAGAACCCTAAGTTTTGTTCATGTGCGTAGGAATGCCAAAAAATTAGCAGATCGGTTGGCGAATGAGGGGGTGCTCCATAAAAAGATAACAGCGGATGCAGATGGGAGCTAACACCCACAAGGAAACTGCATGAGGAATGTCATAGTCTAGCAAATGCAGACAATGAATATTATCTTAGCATGAAGGAGAAGCAGCAATTTGGGAATGAAGTTGATGGAGGACAAGGGTTCATTAAGCAGAAGACCTCAGAATCGACACGAGTGGACATTTCAGACGGACGGAAGGAAGCGAAGAAAAGACGATTTTATTTTTCGAGGAAAACAAAGTTTTAGCGATTAAGGGGTTTTTCGGGCATCCCCAAGCTCATAAGTGTTATTTCATGGTTTGCCCCCGATGCCACTCATCAATTACCACGTGGCGGTGGGAGGTGAGAGAAAAACCACCTATACAGGGTGGGTTTTCCGCATGCTTCTTTGCCGCCCGATATTCTCCTCTCCCATCGGATCCTTCTAGGGAATATCGACGGCCACGGTTCATCGAGCTAGTTGGTGGTGCTATCCTCCGAGTTAATCACAATCTTGGTGATGTCTCGCCCGCTTCTCATGGGTTTCGGAAGTTAAAGTTGGTCGAGAATTATCTCCCTGGGTAGACCCGTTGAACTCTTGAGATGGTATTGTTGAATTTGTTAATAAGTATGTTAGTTGAGATCCCGTTTTAACCCCTCGACAGATCTTTAGAATCAGATCCTATAGTCATAGGTGGCTACAGAGTTTTGTGGGCCCTTGGCCCGATTTTCGAAGCTTGGTGGGGACTGACTCTTCCTGTAGGCCTAAGTGTCGTGATTTGTAACATATATTTGTAACTTTTTAGTTAATGAATGAGAAGAAAACACTCTTGCTTTAGCAAAAAAATAATAATAACAACAGTATACTTAATTTTATATTTTTTTTTTTATCTTTTACTTTTAAGTGTTTTGATTCTTATTAATGTTTATCTACATTTACCATCAATTAACTTTATATAATTGCACTAGTTTATAAAAATATGTAATGTGATAATTTATATCAACTATTTCTTCATTATATTTAACTAATTTCCTTAAAATATATTTTTACACTAATATAAATTCTCATATACAAAATTGATATCTATCTTCATTATACACGTAAACATTATTAGTATTATTACAGATTATTAATACTATTATTATAAATCGTTATATAATTAATATAAATCATTATTAATCTTCCCATAATGAATTTAATCTTCCCATAACATAAATTCGTTATATTCCCTTTGCACTAATCTCAATATCTAAACCTTAAAAAAACGATTAACAATATTTATTCGGGCCTTTCGCAAAATATTCTATGATAGTCCTAACAAGAAGTTAGAAATCTAAATAAATCATATTTTTTTATTAAAAATATAAACAACTTATATATATATATTATTAGAAATTTAAATATATTTACATAGAAATCTAAATAATTCATATTTTTTTATTAAAAATATAAACAATTTATATATTTTTTATTATAAATTTAGATATATTTATATAAATTAAATAGCTCATGAATATTGATAGGCAATATCTTAAATATCAAAACACAATTTAATAATAGCTTTTGATTTTAGACATCTGTGATTTATATTATTATCAAATAGAATTTTAGGAATAATCACATAACTTTTTAAGAATCCGAACCATCTATTATGGTTCATACTTCTTAGATTTCTTAGATTGCTAAATTGAAAAAAACATAAAAATATTTAAACTATAATTTTATGATTGTAAAAACAATTAATATTATATACATTTAAAAATATACAATGGAATTTTTAATGTGGAGATTCACTCCACTTTATCAATGATTCACTTCACTTTACCATAGATATTTTTAATTTCTAAAGAGAATTTGTTACAATATCATGTGTCAATACAATTTTTTTTCAAAACTACATGTCCAAAAAATAACAAGTCATTTCATATGAGATTTGTTCATATAACATTTTTTTAATTAGGCTATTTAATTAAATTGGAAAAAGGATATAACTATTTTGAAGATAAGTTTCAATTTTTAATTTGTGAATATTAATCACATTCTTTTAAAATATTATTAAGATTAAATCCTTACCATTCATTAGTAATTGTACTTTAATCCACATATTTGCTAGTAAAATAGTGAAATTCCTGATATGATTTTGGTAAAAATCTAGTAAACTTTTTTGGAACTCTGTATTATAGCCTGTCAAGCTTCAGAATTTTGGGTGTCCTAGTATTTTTTTATGTTATTGAATCCATTTCCACCTTGAAAAAAGCTGTCAAGCTTCAGAATTTTGAGTGTCCTAGTATTTTTTTATGGTATTAAATCCATTTCCACCTTGAAAATAACATTTAAACTGAAAAAAGAAATTACTGTCAAAATGGAAAAAATTGTGAAAAAGATAAATAACACCTATATATATATATATATATAAACTGTACAAACTAGTTGGACCATTAGGTCGGGGAAAAAAAAATTTGAAAAGCGAAGAATTTAACATTTCTCTGCGCATTATTACACCTTAAAACTGCTACTAAAAATATATGTTTGTCTGTCATGTGAACATGATATTGAGAGGTATGTATCTGATTGCAGCGTGGCAGGGATTTGTTCTGTCCAGTCTTTGCACGCTCAAGAGACTTTACTGATTAAATGCCATCCGATAAAAAGAAAACGATATAGTTATTAACATTGAATCAGAGATTTATTAATTTTGAGAGGTCAACTGCTTTCCTCTATAATACTAAGAGCTTATGCTCAGTATTATAGAGGTTATGCTCAGTACTATATATTTATTAGAGTTATTTGATTCTCTTATAATAATGATTATAAGACGATAGATTTGAACTTTTCCATGAAGATTTTAACTATCCATAATTATATATTTATTTAAGGATGCATAGCTCGTGATTCTATTTACTCTCTTATGACTATGTCTCCTCATATTATAACAGAGCTGTTTGAAATGCCAAACAAGTTCACAGAATGACCATGTTTCCACCATCTCCGACAAATCTGTGCCAACAAATCTGTGCCAGCACATCCCAATAAAGAAAACTTGTTCAATTGCTACTAGAGCAGAAGGCAGAAGACTGGTAAAACCTAGATTCAAAATCTAGATTGCATCCACTTGATCTAAGAAGAAAGTCTATGTTTAAGTAATGAAATGTTAGCTTTGTATCCCAAAGCATTTTTTAACCTAAACCAAAGTGAGTACATTTTTTTTGGAGACTAAATCCAATAAAGCAGACATATATACTTCATAATAAATGCGACAAAGCACACTGTGGACAAAAATCCCATCGAACACAACAGTACACCATGACAAAGCTTCACCAGATGGATTCCCATGGATTCCCAGTCAAGGGAACGCTTGTTTCTTATAAACTGATCAATGCATAGCCTTCTGTAGATGTAGTCAAGGTACAGAACTGTTTCGCTTCAGTTTGATACTTGCTTCGCTTCAGCTTCGTAGCCTGCTTTGGGTTCAGTGGAACTAGCAGTCTCACGATCATCTATAGCCAAGGCAATGAGGATAATCAAGAACGGGTAGCTGATTGTAACAAGACTCCAATTGATTATGAGCTCCTCCAGCAGAGAAACACTCTGTCTGTCCGTATCCCAGCCCACCGCTGTTCCTGCACTCTGCACGGCTTTGAAGAGTCCACTGTATCTGGTCAGAGTATGGGAATCATCTGCCAAAGCTCCGATCGTCCAATAACACAGAGTCTGGAACATGGAGTCCAGTAATCCATAGCTGAAATATAAAGCGAACGGCCCCGCAAAAGCAGCCCCGGAGTCGGTTAAATCGAGCTGCTGCAAGGGCTTATCTCTGCTATATCTCAGCTGATTGGCGAGACCGCCTCCCCAAATTGCAGTCCCCAGTACTGCAACGATGGCCACGCCCAGAAACCCTCTTTTCTTCCTACTCAGGAAGCTGAAATCTAGAACGTACCCGATTATCACAGACCCTAACATCTGAGCACCCCAGAAGGAAACATTGTTGAACCCTCTGGTCCTCACCGTAAAGATCCTGCCATTAACGTTGTTGAATTCGTAAGTGTAAAAAAACTTGCTGGCCCATGCAGCAGGGAAGAGCAGCAGCATCTTCCAGTTGAAGAATAGCTTCATAACCTCAATGGCCTCGGTGCTCACACTGGAGTATTTACGCAGAGTAACCTTGCTGCCATCGCTCCTTATTACTTTGTTGGGTGGAACCAAGGCCAAACTCACAAAAGCCCCAAAGGCCATGAAACAAATGAAGGCTATATAGGTCCAGTCGCTAACAGACGCGGCTTTGCTGTGATAATTCAATATAAATGGAATGAAACCGCCTACGACTCCTCCCAGATTGAATATAACCCAGAAGAGAGAAATGTACCTTCCTTTCTTGTCCCCCGTGGGATACGAGGTCATGATTGATCCCTGTCCGGCCCAGAGCAATCCAGCTCCGACGCCCATAATTCCACCTGCAATAACAGGAAACATTTCATCATGATAATGATTGTAGTAGAGAAAAGAACCGGCGTAGAGAGCATAAGTGCAGCAGCCTGCAAAGATGGTCCCGCGAGGGCCGAGGATGTTGTAGATTCCGCCGGCGAAAACGCCGAACACTGCGAACGTCCCGTACAAGGCAGTGTTCGCATCGTTGGACGCCTGGTCGTTCTGCTGCCCGCTTCCCCCCAATCCGGTGAGGGCGTTGAAGATGCCCGGGCAGCAGAAGCAGACCAGAGACATCATAATCACCTGGGTGAGGGGGGAATTGTAGCGGAACCATTTGGATTGAGGAACCTTCTCACAGGGTCCCTCTTCTTCATCACGATTACCTTTCTCCATCTGTAGATTTCAAAGGAGCTCGATAATCCCAAATACAATTCACTTTCAGATTTTTCTATATGCCTTATAATGGGCTTTGGCAACTCAAATCAAGATGTCTGAGCAGTGAGAAACCCAATATTTTTGGGAATTAGGATCCCTGTGCAAGCCACTGTGATTGGAATTCTGGATTTAGGAGCGGCCCGCCTTTAATTCCAATTCTGAATGGACAACTCAGACCTTTAAATCCTTTCTATTCGGTGTAATCGATTGGGAGATGTAGGGAGTACCCTGTCAGTGCACAATCGTCACACAGATTGGAAGGTGGCATGCAGAGCTTGGAGGTATATATTACGTTGTTTGAAAGAGAGAAATAACTCTCGGATGATTCGTGAAGCAATCTCCAACATCCGACGTGTTGTCACCATCCAAGTATTGAAATTTCCCATGCTGTTTTCCTTAAATCCAAAGGTTTATTGGTCGCCTTTCCCTGTTTTGTTTCGGGATCTTACGCTATCCATGTATTTAAATATTTTTGTGAAGCCAATGAAAATTAAGTGCGTTTAACTCACATCCAAAGACGTGCTTATTGCCTCTGCTGGTATTGTATGTCGTATGATCTACTTAGCATTTCTGCAAACGTCAACGAAGATGGCCTTAAAAGTTTAAAAATTGGAATGGTAGTAAGTTTTAATTTTGCTTTTGTTTTTTTTTTTTATCAAATTGGTATATATTACAATTTTTTCATTATAATATATTTATATATATTACAATTTTTTCATTTAAATAATATATTTATATATAATAATATATTATTTATATATTACAATTATATATTATTTTTTATTTAAAATAATGTATATATATATATAAATATACAAATATATAAATATTATAATAATATAAGTAATATATATATAAATAATATATTACAATTTTTTCATTTAAAATACTTTTGAATAATATATTATTTTAAATAATATATCTCTATATATATTCAAAAGTATTTTAAATAATATATATCTATATATATATTGTATATTATTTATATATATAATATTATATATATATATTATTTAAATGAAATAATTGTAATATATAATTGTAATATTTTATATATATCTATATATATATTATTGTCATATATACTAATATATTATTTATATATTTCATTTAATATATATAAAAATAATATTATATATATATATATATATATAAGAATTTCGGCGTAAATCACATATAGAGAAAGTAGTGTGGTTCATCCTGAGGACAAGTTTAGGAGTTAGATCATATCTGTCAATTATATAGGAAGAGCAAATCATCCAAACAGCTAGGTTGATTGGGTTGACCAACAACGACTATCCAAAACTAATAGATTGATGAAAATAAATAAAAATAATAGAATAAATAACTACTTGTGATTTATCATATTAATATCTTTCTCCAAGTTAACAAATTATTAATTTAACTTATTCATAAATGGAAAAAGGGTTTTTTATATCATAGCATGTTAAATTATTTTATTTTAATTATTATAGTAAGTTACGTAATTCCAATTTATTTAGTCAATGGAATTGTTTTATATATTAAAAATATTTATTTATTCGATTATTTACCAAATTATTAATTCATTTACTTATTTTAATGAAATAAATTATGAAAATAGGTTAAAATTAATATATATTTCTATTTTCATTTTAAATTTATTTATATGGTAAAGGTAGAACTAGGAATATTAATGTTCATAAAATTTTTGATGAGGAAAAAGTAAAAATTAAAAAAGGCTTCAAATTTTATTTTAATTAATCCTAAGTTTTAGCCAAAGGAATTGCTTTATATAATAGAAATATTTATTTATTCAATTATTTACTAATTTATTAATTCATTTACTTATTTTAATGGAATAAAATTATGAGAATAGGTTAAAATTAATATATATTTCTATTTTCATTTTAAATTTATTTATATGGTAAAAGTAGGACTTAGTAAATAGGAATATTAATATTCATAAATTTTAAAGGAAATAGTAAAAATTAACATGGGCGTCAACTTTTATTTTATTATTATTATTATTATTATTTATTTTTTTAACAAGGAGGACAAGAACAGGACAATAGTAAAAAATAATTACCAACAAGGAGAACCCTAGGAGGAAGGAAAAGACAGCTATAAGGGGAAGGAACAGGGGAAGAAAGGGGTAAAAATGACAAGACTAAGAAGAAAGGGCAAGGATCCAACAACAACTGATCTTCCAGCCATCATCTCTGTTGAGATTGATAGGCCTTTCTTCAATTTCAATCACTTCCCTGAATTTACAGTAATGGAATTGGGAAACCTTGGTAATAACCTTGGCCTCCTCAATACAAACATGATGCTTGGTCTTTTCCACATGCTCTGCTAAAGCTGAAGACTTGGTTCTCCCATGTCTTAGGTCAGATGCATGTTCATTTCACCTTTGATGGATGGAGCGCCCAGTTTCCCCGATATAGGGGGTCCCACAAGAACAAGGGATCAAGTAGACACCGTTCATGTCCTTAGGGTCAATGGGATCTTTCACCGATCGAAGGGACTTACGAATAGTGTTGAGGGGCCTAAAGGTTGAGGGAATATTATATCTCTTAACGATCCGAGCAATCTTGTCAGTGGTTCCCTAGACATATGGAAGATGGACACCTAGTAGGTGTTCTCTAGGTTCTGATTTCTAAGAATAATGACGGTTCCCTCTCCCACTTAGTGTTCCAGAAGAAAACGCATACTGAGCAGTATCTTCATGCCGATTCCCATCATTTCCCCACTCAAAAATTGAGGGTTCTTAACACCCTCGCTACTCGTGCCCTTAGGATTTCTAATAATAAGAGCTTCGATAAGGAAAAATCCCATCTCCTTAATGTCTTCGTCGAGAATGGCTATCGTAGGCGCCTAGGTCAGAAGGCTTTCCTTAAGGCCTCTAAAAATTCGGTTATTAGAAAAGAACCTAGAGAACGCCTTCTATGTGTCCATCTTCCCTATGTCCAGGGAACCACTGACAAGATTGCTCGGATCCTTAAGAGGTATAATATTAGGTAGAGGAGGAATGACCTGTTGTAGAGTTTTATGAACCCAACGTTTCGGACTACCAAGTGAGTCCATCATCAGGGGAGAATGCGTCAATAGATATTCTTAAAATCATAATGATGTATCCAAGAGCTAAAATTAGGTTATATATATAAGTTATTGAACAAAAGAAATAAGAATGCGTCAATAGATATTCTTAAAATCATAATGATGTATCCAAGAGCTAAAATTAGGTTATATATATAAGTTATTGAACAAAAGAAATAAGAAAATAGGTCGACTCTTATCTTTTTATTTAATTAATTTATTAAATTATTTATTATTATTATTATTATTATATAATTATTATTATTTTTAATTAATTAATTAATTTATTCAAGGGGATAACTTAATCGAATAATTTTATTATCTATAGAATTAATTATTATGTTTATTAATTCTATTTTAAATAATTGGTTCAATTGATTCATTAATTTGTTTAAATAATAAATTAATTTGTTTGATTAATCAAATTAATTAATTTAATTATGTATTCATTATTAATATGTTTATTCATTTATTTACATTATTAATTTATTAATTTGATTAATTAATTCATTAATTAATAAGTTTACAGGGATAGATTAATTACTTATTTTTCTATTTCTTGAATTAATTATTAGGTTTAATAAATTTATGAAAAATTAATTTTTATTTTTTGTTTTATTTTATTTTTTTATTGAGTAATTACTATGTTTTACTAATTAATTAATTTTTGATAGTTAATTAAACGAATAGATTAGTTAACAAATTTATTATTTATTATTTATTATTATTATTATTATTATTATTATTATTATATATATATATATATATATTTGATTAATTTGTTTTAATTGCTTAATTAATTAATTAATTAATTAATTTTTATTTTTATTTTTTTATATTTTATTTATTTTTTATTTTTTTGGTTTTAGTGAGTTATTTATCTATAATTTCTAGAGTTTATTTATTATTATTATTATTATTATTATTATTATTATTTTTAAAGAAGAATTGAGTAATTACACCTATATGCATTTTATTAGTTTTTTTTTTTTTTTTTTTTTTATGATATCAAATGATTATGTGTGAAGAAATCTATTACTAAATTATGTTTATGATTGTTAATTAAATGTATTGTTTAAGGAGGATATTACATAATTGATTATTTTATTATTTGTTTATTTTTACCTTTTTAAAGTTTTTTAAGGGAATATAGTTAATTATTGACTTTTAAGGTTTCAATTAACGATTTCCAGGTGTTGCTTAGTTTTAATCCATCATCCCGGTTTAGGTTATTCTTCCTCTTTTCTATTTCAATGGCTTCCTTGATTTTCCTTTTGAGATAGTGGTCTTCTTTTCTAACCAGTTTGACGTCTTCAATGCAGATGTAATGAGAGGAAGAGTGAACGTGTTCAGCTAAGGCTGATTTAGAGGTCCTTTCTCTTCTTAGGTCAGCAGTGTGTTCTTTAATTCTAATATTAAGAGACCTACCCGTTTCGCTTATGTATTCTTTACCGCATGAGCAAGGAATCACATAAACACCTTTTTGATGTTTAGGGTTTATGGGATCCTTGACAGAGTTGAATAATTGTCTGATAGTATTAGCAGGTGTGAGTGCTACATTAATGTTATGTTTATTAAGAATTTTAGAGATTTTATCAGTTGTGCCTTTTATGTATGGAAGGGAGACTTGAGGAGTGGATAAATTTTGATTTTTAATATCTTTGTTAATCTTGTTTAGGGATAGGTGCATAGCTTTCTTGATGGTATTTCTGTTGTAGCCATTTAGTTCAAACACCTTGTGAAGATAGTTAAGCTCATCATTTAGATGGTCTGCATCAGATATTCTGGCCGCCCTAGTAGTTAATGTCCTAATGATGCCAATCTTCTGTTTAGGGTGGTGATGGAAATTTGCATGAAGATATCTTTCTGTATGGGTTTTCTTTCTGTAGGGTTGGAAACCAAGAGACCCATCTCTTTTAGTTAGAAGGATATCGCGAAAGGGAAGTGGGTTGTTGTTTTCAATTTCAATAGTGAATTTTATATGGTCAGAGAGGCTATTTAAGTGATTGAGGAATAGGTCAAGTTTTTCTTTTCCATGACTCCACTTGGCAAATATGTCGTCAACAAACCTTTTCCATTCTTCAGGGGTGTAAGGAAATGACCTAAGAGCTTTTTGTTCAAAGTGCTCCATAAAGATGTTGGCAATTATGGGGGATAGAGGAGAGCCCATAGCCACACCATGAGTTTGTTCATAAATTTTACCTTTGAAGCTCAAGTAAGAGGATTTCAAGCATAGTTCTAGAAGATCCACAGTTTCTTTATCAGTGATGTTTCTCATGATCTCAATGGCTTCATCAATAGGAATCATGGTATAAAGGGATACAATATCAAAGCTAACCATAAGGTCTTCATCTTTCATTTCTATGTTATTAATCCATTAAACAAATGAATAGGAGTCTTTAATATAAGAAGGGGTATTGCGAGACAAGGGTCTGAGTTTTTTGGCTAAGTGTTTTGCCAAAAGGTAAGTAGGGGAACCTATGGTATTATTTATAGGTCTTAGAGGAATGTTAGGTTTATGGACTTTAGGAGCTCCATAAATTCTAGGAATAATGGAACTATTAGGAATGATTTTCTTTTTTGTGACATCATCCAGCGATGATTCTTTGATTTTCTTAGTTACTTCACGCATGATTTTCTCACTGGGATCTTTATTGATAATTTTATAGCATCCACTATTATTTAAATGTTCTTCCATTTTATTGTCATACTCTATTCTATTCATGATTATAGTAGCATTGCCCTTATCAACTTTTAGGATGACTATGCTTTTATTTTTTCTGAGGTTGTTCAGAGCTCTTTTTTCTTCTCTGGAAATGTTAGATGTAGGCGTTTAGAGGTTCTCAGAATTTTTGCAATATCTTGTCTGATTTCTTCACTTTTTGCTATATTTAGGTTTTTAATAGCTACTTCAATATTACTGATGACTTCCTCTATAGGAATTTTATTCGGGGTTATGGCAAAATTTAGACCTTTTTTCAAAATAGATTCAGTTGCATAATCAAGACTAATGTCTGATAAGTTAATGACCTGGGCTTTGTCTGAATTTAAACTGGTAGATGGCCTGATGGTTTTATCTACATTATTGCTCATATCTACACTATTCTCATCAGTTGATTTATACCTTTGTATTTTCTTAACCTTTATTGCTGGGTTGTGAGTATATGGAATAAGAGGATTTTGCTACTTTTTTTTGAGCTGTTATGGTGAAGGTTTCACTTTCATTTGCCACCATATCTTCATTTAATTCAGAAATGGTGAGAAGAGGAACGTTGTTAGTGGATGAGGAGTTTGGTAGGATGTCATTAAGTGGATTCTGCTTCATTTGTTGAGCTTTAATTATGGTGTGGCCATCAAGATTTCACATCCTTGAACGCGTGGTGTTTATAAGAGCACTGGTTATGCTCTTAACAACCATTACGTAAATTGTTTAGCTTCTTTAATTTCTGTCTGGTGTCTTTAATTGGCCATTTATCCGATTTTATAAATGTAACAACATCCAAAGAATGCCATAGATCTGAGGAAAGGTATAGATGAGAGAAAAAAAGTTTATGAGAAGTTTTAAGTAATTTTGACCTAACCCATTTGATTTGATTTCTAACCAGGGTTTCACTTAATTTTCTGAAGCTTGATAGATTTCTGCCAAACTGGAGAGGATGTTTGCATATAGCAAATTTAGGAATGAGATTGTTATCTCTACAATTTTTAAGAAAATTTAGATTGGAAATGAGTTTAGCTCTGGATAATCTTAATTTCTTGAATTCTGATGCGCTGTCCATCATATCCCTTCCATGGTAGGATTTGATGTTTTTAAATAATGAATCCATACAGGTGAGGATAGTTTTAGGTGGAGGAGGAATGACCTGTTGTAGAGTTTTATGAACCCAACGTTTCGGACTACCAAGTGAGTCCATCATCAGGGGAGAATGCGTCAATAGATATTCTTAAAATCATAATGATGTATCCAAGAGCTAAAATTAGGTTATATATATAAGTTATTGAACAAAAGAAATAAGAAAATAGGTCGGCCCTTATCTTTTTATTTAATTAATTAATTAATTAAATTATTTATTATTATTATTATTATATAATTATTATTATTTTTAATTAATTAATTAATTTATTCAAGGGGATAACTTAATCGAATAATTTTATTATCTATAGAATTAATTACTATGTTTATTAATTCTATTTTAAATAATTGGTTCAATTGATTCATTAATTTGTTTAAATAATAAATTAGTTTGTTTGATTAATCAAATTAATTAATTTAATTATGTATTCATTATTAATATGTTTATTCATTTATTTACATTATTAATTTATTAATTTGATTAATTAATTCATTAATTAATAAGTTTACAGGGAGAGATTAATTACTTATTTTTCTATTTCTTGAATTAATTATTAGGTTTAATAAATTTATGAAAAAATATTTTATTTTTTTTGTTTTTATTGAGTAATTACTATGTTTTACTAATTAATTAATTTTTGATAGTTAATTAAACGAATAGATTAGTTAACAAATTTATTATTTATAATTATAATTATAATTATAATTATCTCTATATATATATATATATTTATTAATTTAATTTAATGTACTTATTTCTTTGTTTAATTATTTATGTATTTGATTAATTTGTTTTAATTGTTTAATTTATTTATTTATTTTTTATTTTTTTTTATTTTATTTATTTATTTATTTATTTATTTTTATTTATTTTTTTGTTTTAGTGAGTTATTTATCTATAATTTCTAGAGTTTATTATTATTATTATTATTATTATGAAGAATTGAGTAATTACACCTATATGCATTCTATTAGTATATATATATATATTTTTTTTTATGATATCAAATGATTATGTGTGAAGAAATCTATTACTAAATTATGTTTATTATTGTTAATTAAATGTATTGTTTAAGGAGGATATTACATAATTGATGATTTTATTATTTGTTTATTTTTACATTTTTAAAGTTTTTTAAGGGAATATAGTTAATTATTGGCTTTTAAGGTTTCAATTAACGGTTTCCAAGTGTTGCTTAGTTTTAATCCATCATCCCGATTTAGGTTATTCTTCCTTTTCTCTATTTCAATGGCTTCCTTGATTTCCCTTTTGAGATAGTGGTCTTCTTTTCTAACCAGTTTGACGTCTTCAATGCAGATGTAATGAGAGGAAGAGTGAACGTGTTCAGCGCTGATTTAGAGGTCCTTTCTCTTCTTATGTCAGCAATGTGTTCTTTAATTCTAATACTAAGAGACCTACCCGTTTCGCCTATGTATTCTTTACCGCATGAGCAAGGAATCACATAAACACCTTTTTGATGTTTAGGGTTTATGGGATCCTTGACAGAGTTGAATAATTGTCTGATAGTATTAGCAGGTGTGAATGCTACATTAATGTTATGTTTATTAAGAATTTTAGAGATTTTATCGGTTGTGCCTTTTATGTATGGAAGGGAGACTTGAGGAGTGGATAAATTTTGATTTTTAATATCTTTGTTAATCTTGTTTAGGGATAGGTGCATAGCTTTCTTGATGTTATTTCTATTGTAGCCATTTAGTTCAAACACCTTGTGAAGATGGTTAAGCTCATCATTTAGATGGTCTGCATCAGATATTCTGGCAGCCCTAGTACTTAAGGTCCTAATGATGCCAATCTTCTGTTTAGGGTGGTGATGGGAATTTGCATGAAGATATCTTTCTATATGGGCTTTCTTTCTGTAGACTTGGAAACCAAGAGACCCATCTCTTTTAGTTAGAAGGATATCGAGAAAGGGAAGTTGGTTGTTGTTTTCAATTTCAATAGTGAATTTTATATGGTCAGAGAGGCTATTTAAGTCATTGAGGAATAGGTGAAGTTTTTCTTTTCCATGACTCCACTTGGCAAATATGTCGTCAACAAACCTTTTCCATTCTTCAGGGGTGTAAGGAAATGACCTAAGAGCTTTTTGTTCAAAGTGCTCCACAGAGATGTTGGCAATTATGGGGGATAGAGGAGAGCCCATAGCCACACCATGAGTTTGTTCATAAATTTTACCTTTGAAGCTGAAGTAAGAGCATTTCAAGCATAGTTCTAGAAGATCCGCAGTTTCTTTATCAATGATGTTTCTCATGATCTCAATGGCTTCATCAATAGGAATCATGGTATAAAGGGATACAATATCAAAGCTAACCATAAGGTCTTCATCTTTCATTTCTATGTTATTAATCCATTGAACAAATGAATAGGAGTCTTTTATATAAGAAGGGGTATTGCGAGACAGGGGTCTCAGTTTTTTGGCTAAGTGTTTTGCCAAAAGGTAAGTAGGAGAACCTATGGTATTAACTATAGGTCTGAGAGGAATGTTAGGTTTATGGACTTTAGGAGCTCCATAAATTCTAGGAATAATGGAACTATTAGGAATGATTTTCTTTTTTTGTGACATCATCCAGCGATGATTCTTTGATTTTCTTAGTTACTTCACGCATGATTTTCTCACTGGAATCTTTATTGATAATTTTATAGCATCCACTATTATTTAAATGTTCTTCCATTTTATTGTCATACTCTATTCTATTCATGATTACAGTAGCATTGCCCTTATCAGCTTTTAGGATGACTATGCTTTTATTTTTTCTGAGGTTGTTTAGAGCTCTTTTTTCTTCTCTGGAAATGTTAGATGTAGGCGGTTTAGAGGTTCTCAGAATTTTTGAAATATCTTGTCCGATTTCTTCACTTTTTGCTATATTTAGGTTTTTAATAGCTACTTCAATATTACTGATGACTTCCTCTATAGGAATTTTATTCGGGGTTATGGCAAAATTTAGACCTTTTTTCAAAATGGATTCAGTTGCATAATCAAGACTAATGTCTGATAAGTTAATGACCTGGGCTTTGTCTGAATTTAAACTGGTAGATGGCCTGATGGTTTTATCTACATTATTGCTCATATCTACACTATTCTCATCAGTTGATTTATACCTTTGTATTTTCTTAACCTTTATACCTGGGTTGTCAGTATATGGAATAAGAGGATTTTGCTGCTTTTTTTGAGCTGTTATGGTGAAGGTGTCACTTTCATTTGCCACCATATCTTCATTTAATTCAGAAATGGTGAGAAGAGGAACACTGTTAGTGGATGAGGAGTTTGGTAGGATGTCATTAAGTGGATTCTGCTGCATTTGTTGAGCTTGAATTATGGTGTGGCCATCAAGATTTCGGATCCTTGAACGCGTGGTGTTTATAAGAGCACTAGTTATGCTCTTCACAACCATTACGTAAATTGTTTAGCTTCTTTAATTTATGTCTAGTGTCTTTAATTGGCCATTTATCCAATTTTATAAATGTAACAACATCCAAAGAATGCCATAGATCTGAGGAAAGGTATAGATGAGAGAAAAAAAGTTTCTGAGAAGTTTTAACTAATTTTGACCTAACCCATTTGATTTGATTTCTAACCAGGGTTTCACTTAATTTTCTGAAGCTTGATAGATTTCTGCCAAACTAGAGAGGATGTTTGCATATGGCAAATTTAGGAATGAGATTGTTATCTCTACAATTTTTAAGAAAATTTAGATTGGAAATGAGTTTAGCTCTGGATAATCTTAATTTCTTGAATTCTGATGCGCTGTCCATCATATCCCTTCCATGGTAGGATTTGATGTTTTTAAATAATGAATCCATACAGGTGAGGATAGTTTTAGGTAGAGGAGGAATGACGTGTTGTAGAGTTTTATGAACCCAACGTTTCGGACTACCAAGTGAGTCCATCATCAGGGGAGAATGCATCGATAGATATTCTTAAAAGCATAATGATGTATCCAAGAGCTAAAATTAGGTTACATATATAAGTTATTGAACAAAAGAAATAAGAAAATAGGTCGGCTCTTATCTTTTTATTTAATTAATTAATTAATTAAATTATTTATTATTATTATTATTATATAGTTATTATTATTTTTAATTAATTAGTTAATTTATTCAAGGGGATAACTTAATCGAATAATTTTATTATCTATAGAATTAATTATTATGTTTATTAATTCTATTTTAAATAATTGGTTCAATTGATTCATTAATTTGTTTAAATAAATTAATTTGTTTGATTAATCAAATTAATTAATTTAATTATGTATTAATTATTAATATGTTTATTCATTTATTTACATTATTAATTTATTAATTTGATTAATTAATTCATTAATTAATAAGTTTACAGGGATAGATTAATTACTTATTTTTCTATTTATTGAATTAATTATTAGGTTTAATAAATTTATGAAAAATTAATTTTTATTTTTTGTTTTATTTTTTTATTTTATTTTATTTTTTTTATTGAGTAATTACTATGTTTTACTAATTAATTAATTTTTTATAGTTAATTAAACGAATAGATTAGTTAACAAATTTATTATTTATAATAATAATAATAATTATTATATCTATATATATATATATAAGTTTATTAATTTAATTTAATGTACTTATTTCTTTGTTTAATTATTTATGTATTTGATTAATTTGTTTTAATTGCTTAATTTATTTATTTATTTATTTATTTATTATTTTTTTGGTTTTAGTGAGTTATTTATCTATAATTTCTAGAGTTTATTTATTTTTATTATTATTATTATTATTATTATTTTAATGAAGAATTGAGTAATTACACCTATATGCATTATATTAGTATTTTTTTTTTTATTTTTTTTTTGATGATATCAAATGATTATGTGTGAAGAAATCTATTACTAAATTATGTTTATTATTGTTAATTAAATGTATTGTTTAAGGAGGATATTACATAATTGATGATTTTATTATTTGTTTATTTTTACCTTTTTAAAGTTTTTTAAGGGAATATAGTTAATTATTGGCTTTTAAGGTTTCAATTAACGGTTTCCAAGTGTTGCTTAGTTTTAATCCATCATCCCGGTTTAGGTTATTCTTCCTTTTCTCTATTTCAATGGCTTCCTTGATTTCCCTTTTGAGATAGTGGTCTTCTTTTCTAACCAGTTTGACGTCTTCAATGCAGATGTAATGAGAGGAAGAGTGAACGTGTTCAGCTAAGGCTGATTTAGAGGTCCTTTCTCTTCTTAGGTCAGCAATGTGTTCTTTAATTCTAATATTACGAGACCTACCCGTTTCGCCTATGTATTCTTTACCGCATGAGCAAGGAATCACATAAACACCTTTTTGATGTTTAGGGTTTATGGGATCCTTGACAGAGTTGAATAATTGTCTGATAGTATTAGCAGGTGTGAATGCTACATTAATGTTATGTTTATTAAGAATTTTAGAGATTTTATCAGTTGTGCCTTTTATGTATGGAAGGGAGACTTGAGGAGTGGATAAATTTTGATTTTTAATATCTTTGTTAATCTTGTTTAGGGATAGGTGCATAGCTTTCTTGATGTTATTTCTATTGTAGCCATTTAGTTCAAACACCTTGTGAAGATGGTTAAGCTCATCATTTAGATGGTCTGCATCAGATATTCTGGCCGCCCTAGTAGTTAAGGTCCTAATGATGCCAATCTTCTATTTAGGGTGGTGATTGGAATTTGCATGAAGATATCTTTCTATATGGGTTTTCTTTCTGTAGACTTGGAAACCAAGAGACCCATCTCTTTTATTTAGAAGGATATCGAGAAAGGGAAGTTGGTTGTTGTTTTCAATTTCAATAGTGAATTTTATATGGTCAGAGAGGCTATTTAAGTGATTGAGGAATAGGTCAAGTTTTTCTTTTCCATGACTCCACTTGGCAAATATGTCGTCAAGAAACCTTTTCCATTCTTCAGGGGTGTAAGGAAATGACCTAAGAGCTTTTTGTTCACAGTGCTCCATAAAGATGTTGGCAATTATGGGGGATAGAGGAGAGCCCATAGCCACACCATGAGTTTGTTCATAAATTTTACCTTTGAAGCTGAAGTAAGAGGATTTCAAGCATAGTTCCAGAAGATCCGCAGTTTCTTTATCAATGATGTTTCTCATGATCTCAATGGCTTCATCAATAGGAATCATGGTATAAAGGGATACAATATCAAAGCTAACCATAAGGTCTTCATCTTTCATTTCTATGTTATTAATCCATTGAACACAATGAATAGGAGTCTTTAATATAAGAAGGGGTATTGCGAGACAGGGGTCTCAGTTTTTTGGCTAAGTGTTTTGCCAAAAGGTAAGTAGGGGAACCTATGGTATTAACTATAGGTCTGAGAGGAATGTTAGGTTTATGGACTTTAGGAGCTCCATAAATTCTAGGAATAATGGAACTATTAGGAATGATTTTCTTTTTTGTGACATCATCCAGCGATGATTCTTTGATTTTCTTAGTTACTTCACGCATGATTTTCTCACTGGGATCTTTGTTGATAATTTTATAGCATCCACTATTATTTAAATGTTCTTCCATTTTATTGTCATACTCTATTCTATTCATGATTACAGTAGCATTGCCCTTATCAGCTTTTAGGATGACTATGCTTTTATTTTTTATGAGGTTGTTTAGAGCTCTTTTTTCTTCTCTGGAAATGTTAGATGTAGGCGTTTAGAGGTTCTCAGAATTTTTGCAATATCTTGTCTGATTTCTTCACTTTTTGCTATATTTAGGTTTTTAATAGCTACTTCAATATTACTGATGACTTCCTCTATAGGAATTTTATTCGGGGTTATGGAAAAATTTAGACCTTTTTTCAAAATGGATTCAGTTGCATAATCAAGACTAATGTCTGATAAGTTAATGACATGGGCTTTGTCTGAATTTAAACTGGTAGATGGCCTGATGGTTTTATCTACATTATTGCTCATATCTACACTATTCTCATCAGTTGATTTATACCTTTGTATTTTCTTAACCTTTATTGCTGGGTTGTCAGTATATGGAATAAGAGGATTTTGCTGCTTTTTTTTGAGGTGTTATGGTGAAGGTATCACTTTCATTTGCCACCATATCTTCATTTAATTCAGAAATGGTGAGAAGAGGAACATTGTAAGTGGATGAGGAGTCTGGTAGGATGTCATTAAGTGGATTCTGCTGCGTTTGTTGAGCTTGAATTATGGTGTGGCCATAAAGATTTCGGATCCTTGAACGGGTGGTGTTTATAAGAGCACTGGTTATGCTCTTAACAACCATTATGTAAATTGTTTAGCTTCTTTAATTTCTGTCTGGTGTCTTTAATTAGCCATTTATCAGATTTTATAAATGTAACAACATCCAAAGAATGCCATAGATCTGAGGAAAGCTATAGATGAGAGAAAAAAAGTTTCTGAGAAGTTTTAACTAATTTTGACCTAACCCATTTGATTTGATTTCTAACGAGGGTTTCACTTAATTTTCTGAAGCTTGATAGATTTCTGCCAAATTGGAGAGGATGTTTGCATATAGAAAATTTAGGAATGAGATTGTTATCTCTACAATTTTTAAGAAAATTTAGATTGGAAATGAGTTTAGCTCTGGATAATCTTAATTTCTTGAATTCTGATGCGCTGTCCATCATATCCCTTCCATGGTAGGATTTGATGTTTTTAAATAATGAATCCATACAGGTGAGGATAGTTTTAGGTAGAGGAGGAATGACCTGTTGTAGAGTTTTATGAACCCAACGTTTCGGACTACCAAGTGAGTCCATCATCAGGGGAGAATGCGTCAATAGATATTCTTAAAATCATAATGATGTATCCAAGAGCTAAAATTAGGTTATATATATAAGTTATTGAACAAAAGAAATAAGAAAATAGGTCGGCTCTTATCTTTTTATTTAATTAATTAATTAATTAAATTATTTATTATTATTATTATTATATAATTATTATTATTTTTAATTAATTAATTAATTTATTCAAGGGGATAACTTAATCGAATAATTTTATTATCTATAGAATTAATTATTATGTTTATTAATTCTATTTTAAATAATTGGTTCAATTGATTCATTAATTTGTTTAAATAATAAATTAGTTTGTTTGATTAATCAGATTAATTAATTTAATTATGTATTCATTATTAATATGTTTATTCATTTATTTACATTATTAATTTATTAATTTGATTAATTAATTCATTATTTAATAAGTTTACAGGGATAGATTAATTACTTATTTTTCTATTTCTTGAATTAATTATTAGGTTCAATAAATTTATGAAAAATTATTTTCTTTTTTTTGTTTTTTATTTTTTGTTTTTTAATTTTTTTTTTATTAAGTAATTACTATGTTTTACTAATTAATTAATTTTTGATAGTTAATTAAACGAATAGATTAGTTAACAAATTATATATATATATATATATATATATATATATATATATATATATATATATATATATATATATATATATATATATATATATATATATATATATATATATATAAGTTTATTAATTTAATTTAATGTACTTATTTCTTTGTTTAATTATTTATGTATTTGATTAATTTGTTTTAATTGCTTAATTAATTTATTTATTTTTATTTTTTTATATTTTATTTATTTATTTATTTTTTATTTTTTTGGTTTTAGTGAGTTATTTATCTATAATTTCTAGAGTTTATTATTATTATTATTATTATTTTAATGAAGAATTGAGTAATTACACCTATATGCATTCTATTAGTTTTTTTTTTTTTTTTTTTAATGATATCAAATGATTATGTGTGAAGAAATCTATTACTAAATTATGTTTATGATTGTTAATTAAATGTATTGTTTAAGGAGGATATTACATAATTGATGATTTTATTATTTGTTTATTTTTACCTTTTTAAAGTTTTTTAAGGGAATATAGTTAATTATTGGCTTTTAAGGTTTCAATTAACGGTTTCCAAGTGTTGCTTAGTTTTAATCCATCATCCCGGTTTAGGTTATTCTTCCTTTTCTCTATTTCAATGGCTTCCTTGATTTCCCTTTTGAGATAGTGGTCTTCTTTTCTAACCAGTTTGACGTCTTCAATGCAGATGTAATGAGGAAGAGTGAACGTGTTCAGCTAAGGCTGATTTAGAGGTCCTTTCTCTTCTTAGGTCAGCAATGTGTTCTTTAATTCTAATATTAAGAGACCTACCCGTTTCGCCTATGTATTCTTTACCGCATGAGCAAGGAATCACATAAACACCTTTTTGATGTTTAGGGTTTATGAGATCCTTGACAGAGTTGAATAATTGTCTGATAGTATTAGCAGGTGTGAATGCTACATTAATGTTATGTTTATTAAGAATTTTAGAGATTTTATCAGTTGTGCCTTTTATGTATGGAAGAGAGACTTGAGGAATGGATAAATTTTGATTATTAATATCTTTGTTAATCTTGTTTAGGGATAGGTGCATAGCTTTCTTGATTTTATTTCTATTGTAGCCATTTAGTTCAAACACCTTGTGAAGATGGTTAAGCTCATCATTTAGATGGTCTGCATCAGATATTCTGTCCGCCCTAGTAGTTAAGGTCCTAATGATGCCAATCTTCTGTTTAGGGTGGTGATGGGAATTTGCATGAAGATATCTTTCTATATGGGTTTTCTTTCTGTAGACTTGGAAACCAAGAGACCCATCTCTTTTAGTTAGAAGGATATCGAGAAAGGGAAGTTGGTTGTTATTTTCAACTTCAATAGTGAATTTTATATGGTCAGAGAGGCTATTTAGGTGATTGAGGAATAGGTCAAGTTTTTCTTTTCCATGACTCCACTTGGCAAATATGTCGTCAACAAACCTTTTCCATTCTTCAGGGGTGTAAGGAAATGACCTAAGAGATTTTTGTTCAAAGTGCTCCATAAAGATGTTGGCAATTATGGGGGATAGAGGAGAGCCCATAGCCACACCATGAGTTTGTTCATAAATTTTACCTTTGAAGCTAAAGTAAGAGGATTTCAAGCATAGTTCCAGAAGATCCGCAGTTTCTTTATCAATGATGTTTCTCATGATCTCAATGGCTTCATCAATAGGAATCATGGTATAAAGGGATACAATATCAAAACTAACCATAAGGTCTTCATCTTTCATTTCTATGTTATTAATCCATTGAACAAATGAATAGGAGTCTTTAATATAAGAAGGGGTATTGCCAGACAGGGATCTCAGTTTTTTGGCTAAGTGTTTTGCCAAAAGGTAAGTAGGGGAACCTATGGTATTAACTATAGGTCTGAGAGGAATGTTAGGTTTATGGACTTTAGGAGCTCCATAAATTCTAGGAATAATGGAACTATTAGGAATGATTTTCTTTTTTGTGACATCATCCAGCGATGATTCTTTGATTTTCTTAGTTACTTCACGCATGATTTTCTCACTGGGATCTTTATTGATAATTTTATAGCATCCACTATTATTTAAATGTTCTTCCATTCTATTGTCATACTCTATTCTATTCATGATTACAGTAGCATTGCCCTTATCATCTTTTAGGATGACTATGCTTTTATTTCTCTGAGGTTGTTTAGAGCTCTTTTTTCTTCTCTGGAAATGTTAGATGTAGGCGTTTAGAGGTTCTCAGAATTTTTGCAATATCTTGTCTGATTTCTTCACTTTTTGCTATATTTAGGTTTTTAATAGCTACTTCAATATTACTGATGACTTCCTCTATAGGAATTTTATTCGGGGTTATGGCAAAATTTAGACCTTTTTTCAAAATGGATTTAGTTGCATAATCAAGACTAATGTCTGATAAGTTAATGACCTGGGCTTTGTCTGAATTTAAACTGGTAGATGGCCTGATGGTTTTATCTACATTATTGCTCATATCTACACTATTCTCATCAGTTGATTTATACCTTTGTATTTTCTTAACCTTTATAGCTGGGTTGTCAGTATATGGAATAAGAGGATTTTGCTGCTTTTTTTTGAGCTGTTATGAAGAAGGTGTCACTTTCATTTGCCACCATATCTTCATTTAATTCGGAAATGGTGAGAAGAGGAACGCTGTTAGTGGATGAGGAGTTTGGTAGGATGTCATTAAGTGGATTCTGCTGCATTTGTTGAGCTTGAATTATGGTGTGGCCATCAATATTTCGGATCCTTGAATGCGTGGTGTTTATAAGAGCACTAGTTATGCTCTTCACAACCATTACGTAAATTGTTTAGCTTCTTTAATTTCTGTCTGGTGTCTTTAATTAGCCATTTATCCGATTTTATAAATGTAACAACATCCAAAGAATGCCATAGATCCTGTCTGAGATATGAGGAAAGGTATAGATGAGAGAAAAAAAGTTTCTGAGAAGTTTTAACTAATTTTGACCTAACCCATTTGATTTCATTTCTAACCAGGGTTTCACTTAATTTTCTGAAGCTTGATATATTTCTACCAAACTGGAGAGGATGTTTGCATATAGCAAATTTAGGAATGAGATTGTTATCTCTACAATTTTTAAGAAAATTTAGATTGGAAATGAGTTTAGCTCTCGATAATCTTAATTTCTCGAATTCTGATGCGTTGTCCATCATATCCCTTCCATGGTAGGATTTGATGTTTTTAAATAATGAATCCATACAGGTGAGGATAGTTTTAGGTAGAGGAGGAATGACCTGTTGTAGAGTTTTATGAACCCAACGTTTCGGACTACCAAGTTTGTCCATCATCATGGGAGAATAAAATCATAATGATGTATCTAAGAGCTAAAATTAGGTTTTATGAACCCAACGTTTCGGACTACCTAGTGAGTCCATCATCAGGGGAGAATTAAAATCATAATGATGTATCCAAGAGCGAAAATTAGGTTTTATGAACCCAACATTTCGGACTACCAAGTGAGTCCATCATCAGGGGAGAATTAAAATCATAATGATGTATCCAAGAGCTAAAATTAGGTTTTATGAACCCAACGTTTCGGACTACCAAGTGAGTCCATCATCAGGGGAGAATTAAAATCATAATTATGAATCCAAGAGCTAAAATGAGGTTTTATGAACCCAACGTTTCGGACTACCAAGTGAGTCCATTACCAGGGGAGAATTAAAATCATAATGATGTATCCAAGAGCTAAAATTAGGTTTTATGAACCCAACGTTTCAGACTACCAAGTGAGTCCATCATCAAGGGAGAATTAAAATCATAATGATGTATCCAAGGGCTAAAATTAGGTTTTATGAACCCAACGTTTCAGACTACCAAGTGAGTCCATCATCAGGGGATAATTAAAATCATAATGATGTATCCAAGAGCTAAAATTAGGTTTTATGAACCCAACATTTCGGACTACCAAGTGAGTCCATCATCAGGGGAGAATTAAAATCATAATGATGTATCCAAGAGCTAAAATTAGGTTTTATGAACCCAACGTTTCGGACTACCAAGTGAGTCCATCATCAGGGGAGAATTAAAATCATAATGATGTATCCAAGAGCTAAAATTAGGTTTTATGAACCAAACGTTTCGGACTACCAAGTGAGTCCATCATCAGGGGAGAATTAAAATCATAATGATGTATCCAAGAGCTAAATTTAGGTTTTATGAACCCAACGTTTCAGACTACCAAGTAAGTCCATCATCAGGGGAGAATTAAAATCATAATGATGTATCCAAGAGCTAAAATTAAGTTTTATGAACCCAACGTTTCGGACTACCAAGTGAGTCCATCATCAGGGGAGAATTAAAATCATAATGATGTATCCAAGAGCTAAAATTAGGTTTTATGAACCCAACGTTTCAGACTACCAAGTGAGTCCATCATCAGGGGAGAATTAAAATCATAATGATGTATCCAAGAGCTAAAATTAGGTTTTATGAACCCAACGTTTCAGACTACCAAGTGAGTCCATCATCAGGGGAGAATTAAAATCATAATGATGTATCCAAGAGCTAAAATTAGGTTTTATGAACCCAACGTTTCGGACTACCAAGTGAGTCCATCATCAGGGGAGAATTAAAATCATAATGATGTATCCAAGAGCTAAAATTAGGTTTTATGAACCCAACGTTTCGGACTACCAAGTGAGTCCATCATCAGGGGAGAATTAAAATCATAATGATTTATCCAAGAGCTAAAATTAGGTTTTATGAACCCAACGTTTCGGACTACCAAGTGAGTCCATCATCAGAGGAGAATTGAAATCATAATGATGTATCCAAGAGCTAAAACATTCGTAAGTCCATTTGATCAGTGAAAGATCCCATTGACCCTAAGGACATGAAGGGTGTCTACTTGATCCCTTGATCTTGTGGGACCCCCTATATCGGGGAAACTGGGCACTCCATCCATCAAAGGTTAAATGAACATGCAGCTGACCTAAGACATGGAAGAACCAAGTCTTCAACTTTAGCAGAACATGCGAAAAAGACCAAGCATCATGTTTGTATTGATGAGGCCAAGGTTATTACCGAGGTTTCCCAATTCCATCACCGTAAATTCAGGGAAGAGATTGAAATTGAAAAAATGCCTATCAATCTCAACAAAGATGATGGCTGGAAGATCAGTTGTTGTTGGATCCCTGCCCTTTCTTCTTGGTCTTGTCATTTTGTCCGCTTTCTTCCCCTGTTCCTTCTCCTTATAGCTGTATTTTCCTTCCTCCTAGGGTTCTCCTTTTTGGTAATTATTTTTTACTATTGTCCTATTCTTGTCCTCCTTGTTATTATATATATATATATAATAAAATAAAAGTTGATGCCCATGTTAATTTTTACTATTTCCTTATTAAAAATTTTATGAATATTAATATTCCTATTTACTAAGTCCTACCTTTACCATATAAATAAATTTAAAATGAAAATAGAAATATATATTAATTTTAACCTATTCTCATAATTTTATTCCATTAAAATAAGTAAATGAATTAATAAATTAGCAAATAATTGAATAAATAAATATTTCTATTATATAAAGCAATTCCTTTGGCTAAAACTTAGTATTAATTAAAATTAAATTTGATGCCCATTTTAATGTTTACATTTTTCTTATCAAAAATTTTATGAATATTAATATTCCTAGTTCTACCTTTACCATGTCAATAAATTTAAAATGAAAATAGCAATATATATTAATTTTAACCTATTTTCATAATTTATTCCATTAAAATAAGTAAATGAATTAATAATTTAGTAAATAATCGAATAAATAAATATTTTTAATATATAAAACATTTCCATTGACTAAATAAATTGGAATTAGGTAACTTACTATAATAATTAAAATAAAATAATTTAACATCCTATGATATAAAAAACCCTTTTTCCATTTATGAATAAGTTAAATTAATAATTTGTTAACTTGGAGAAAGATATTAATATGATAAATCACAAGTAGTTATTTATTCTATTATTTTTATTTATTTTAATCAATCTAGCCATTTTGGATAGTAGTTGTTGGTCAACCCAATCAACCTAGCCGTTTGGATGATTCGCTCTTCCTGTATAATTGGCAACTATGATCTCACTCCTCAACTTGTCCTGAAGATAAACCACACTAGTTGGTTCGAAACGCGTTGACAAAAGTTCTCTATATGTGATTTACGCCGAAATGCTTCTTATGAATTATTATGGATCACAGAAGCCTCAATTCAACTATAATATATATAAATAATATATTACAATTTTTTAATTTAAATAATATATATATATATGACAATTTTTTCATTTAAAATACATTTAAATAATATATATATTTAAATATAATATTATATATATATATATATATATAATTTTTCATTTAAAATATATTTGTAAATATGTATTTTTTTTAAATAATATATATATTACGAATTGTTTATTTAAAAGACATTACAATAAATATATATATATAACAAATTTTCAAAATGCATTTGTAAATATGTATTATATATATATATATATATATATATATATATATATTACAATTTATTACAAAGTATATATATATTTATTTATTGTAATCTATCTATATACATATATATATATATATATATATATATATATATATAACAATATATATGTATATATATAACAATTCATTTCAAATAGATTTGTAAATATGTATTTTAAATGAATACATATATATATTAATTACAACTTTTCATTTAAAATACATTTGTAAATATGTATTTTTTTAAAACCTTCAAAATATTTGGTTTTATGTATTTTTAAACTGAAGAATTCAAACAATGATTTTTTTTAATTGTTTTTGTTTAAATAAATTTAATGATGGAATTAAGTTATAAAAATGAAAAATCATATTGGAATGATGTTCATAAAGATTGATTTTATTAGGGAGATGAAAATTCAATAAATAATATTTAAATATCACTGTAAATTAATTTTACTCATGTGTTTTATTTAATTAATCATAAGTTTTATTTTATAATTACATAAAATTTATAAAAAAGGTTAAATGGTAAATTAATGTAAATTTCTATTTTAAGATGATGCAATGAAGCATACTGTCACATACCCCGGTAACTTCACATGTAAAAGTAGGGAGTTAGAATTATTTGTATACAAATTACCCACAAGTAATTATCCCATTCACAATTCCACAATTCATCATTAACCATTAGATATAATATTCATTAGTACATCAAGGAAATTGCCATTAAAGAAAGTTAGTTGCATAACCATTGCATAACCTTTAACCACCACTGTGGTAGTGTAATAACATAAACTGTCTCATGAATCCTTGCATCAATTTCTTGATATCCTTAACCATATTAAATAATCTTGTACTAGGACATTATGGTCATCACATCAAATAAAGAACCATCAACATCAAGAATTCATCATCATCAAACTGACACAAAAGGAAATCACACCATTGAACACCAATATACCCTCGAAACCCCATAGAGTGAAAACCAACAAACATTTAATCTTATTATTAAACGCTTGTGAGGGATTTCACCCCTCACTCAATGGCTTATAAGGGATTTCATCCCTTAACCATTGTTATAAAATTATTACAATGAATTATCATTAAGTTGACACATAACTAGCTGAAAGCCAATACAGTTTCCATGTAATCTTTTACTTACATACCGCCACATGCAACATTCCTTGTGGCATGATTGTTCTAGAAATGTACGATCCCG
The DNA here is from genome assembly GCA_031772625.1 of Pinus tabuliformis. NCBI lineage: Eukaryota > Viridiplantae > Streptophyta > Pinopsida > Pinales > Pinaceae > Pinus > Pinus tabuliformis. Next base: position 785,273,867 of record CM062816.1, read on the forward strand.
TAACTTGTACTCATCTGCATGGACCGTTAATCCTCTTCTTGCCACAACATTAAACATCACTTTTCCTTGGCTCCAACCACCATCGCTTCCTGTCAATGTTATCATCAAGCAGCTTTGGCAACAAGATTAGATACCTTATTAATCAATCAATAATCAACCTCTAAAAGAGATCTTTTAACATCTACTCATTTGCATGAGCAAGCATGACATACTATTTAACTAGCACATACACCCAAGTAATTATTGTTTGACCTCCACAATGCTTATTTACACTAATGCATAATTCCCTTTAGGAGTTCTAACTCAATAGTTCTACTAACATGTATAACACATTTGTTATATCTTCATACATGTAATAAACTGTTATTTCCATGCTTAAGCACACATGTTCTTTTCACATAGTTATTTTTCGAGAACTCAACATAGTTTCTCTATCATACAAAGAACAGAACTCTTATATGACAATGACTATTCTTTGTGCATACATTAGCTAATCATAATAGCACTTCTTTAATATATGCAACACATATTCCCTTCACTAGAATACTACCATCATTTCATGTAACAAATCACATACTTCTTTCTTAACGGAAGTCAATATAACCTCATTTCCCTATCTTCATATATGAAAGATTCTCAAGCTTCCCTTTCAAGAAATTATTAGAGATATCCATCTTTACGCATAAATCTCAAGATACAAAAACAAGGTTAACTTACCCTTTATGCATCAAATCAAGAAGTCAACACAACTCATCTAACAAGACAATCATTCAAGAGATTATATTTTTCAAGAAAGTTAACATGACCACTCTCTCTATGTACACACAAAATCATATTTCCAAATCACAATAGCTACCCTTATGTGCATGCAACATGTGTTTTTTTTCCTAACACAATTACTTTTACTTCAACGCACATGGTCTTTTCATGAAACAAGTATGGATTCATGCTCTTGCATGAACACTATTCATGTGTGTCTTTTAAGGTAAGAATCTCTATCTTTGCTTTTCAGGAGATCTCTTATAAAGTTATTATTTTCATGCATGAAGAATGCTCCCTTTCTCTAAAAAGACACTATATTTGTGTATATAAAACATACGTTTTTCTTCAAGAAAGCTAGAATGATTATCGATGTGCCAGGAAAAACATCATATCGCAATTTCTATCATGCAAGCAATGCATAAATTTTCCACAAGAAACTTCGAAATTAACTAGTATCCCAATGCAATAAAGCATATATCCCTTTCCAATAATATCCAACTTAACTTCAATTTCTTTTATATGCACTATTTTTTTCCATAAATGCAATATTAACTTATATTTCTTTAATATGCATTCTCTCTTCCAAAGATGCAATATTTACTTCTATTCCTTTAATATGCATTCTCTTTTCCAAAGATGCAATATTAACTTCTATTCCTTTAATATGCATTTTCTTTTCCAAAGATACAATATTAACTTCTATTTCTTTAATATGCATTTTCTTTTCCAAAAATGCAATAGCTATTGTTTGAATATGTACTCTCCTTACCCAAAATAGCTATGTCTACAAACAAAATAACACATACTCATTTCACAATACTAGCATAAACTCTTACGTTTTCCAAGATTGTCATAAATACTTATCTCTTCAGTTGTATCACCATCAAGCTGAAGCAGCTATAGATATGGAGCACACAAGAGCTGCGGCAATGCAGCTTGAAACAATAGCTGACAGGGAAACCAGACCGCATGTAAGTCTCGACGATAAGCATAGCCTCCCACATCTCTCCGGCCTCCTCCTGCAGAAGGAAGTACCACAACCTCTCTTCTGCCACATTCTGCCACCATTGACTGCTAGGACTTGCAATCCAAAGCGGCCATCGCAGAGTCCTTGAGGCCGAGGCATGGACTAGGTGAAGACGTACAGATATAGGCAGCCCTCGAACGAATCCAGTGAATGTAAAACAAACTAAAGGACGGCAGAAGACGTATGATATGTAGAATCAAAGAGAGAAACACCTTGCTGGTGGTGAGTCAGCCATCGCAACGTTAAAAGAACCACCGCCAATTCTATACCCTGAATTGCATGAATGTAATTCTTGCAATTGAAGCCAAGCCTAATGATATAAGGAGTTCAAAAGGTTCCAAAATCTGTCAATAGGCAGGAAAGATCCTGACAAAGTAGTTCACGGAAACGGAGAGAGAAACGCCTTACGGTAGGTTCCGTGTGGTAAAAACCAACCTGCAGGCACGCAGCGCTTATTATTTTATATGATCTCCTCATCTCTCCGCATGAAAAAGCTCCAGCCTCCGCCCAAGAACCAACTGTCATTTCTTGATTTCAGTTTTCGACTAACAAGAATCAGTTCACAACTAACTCGTAAATATTTCATAACTGTTTATTATGATGAGTTATTACAGTAGGGATGTTACATACTCCTCCCCTTAACAGGAACACCGTCCTCGGTGTTCATCTTTCGTTGAGAACTTGAGATTTTACTCATGGTATAATCATCTAAACCGCACAAAAAGTGATCCTTCTTTAAAATCAAAGATTTCATTCCGAGAAATGACAACAAAAAAATAGTAATGATATAATCATGAGAAAGATCAATATTCATAAGCATTCATAACTGCAAAAATATGCAAGTTCTAATTGCCAATACTTGGCCCTTATTCAAATTCAAAAACCAAACTCTGTATCATCTTACCATTACTTACCATCTACTCTTGGAAATCATAAGCACTTTCACGTAAACATTTTGATAGTGGTTGGACAACCCATCAACCCTCCATGGTAAGCAATCCTGTGATGTTTGAAAAACAAATTCAATCGCATTGGTCGTAATATTGTGAGTCAAATGAAATACTTTTAACTATCAATCAATTGTGCAATTTTAGATGATTTTTAAATCACAGTACTTTTACAAGTACTTAAGAGCTCATCACTACTCCACGTGCACACTAAATTAACTCTGACTAAATACATCCACTAAGTACTTATAAAAGTACCAAAATAGCACCTAGCTCTCTAATCATCAAAATAGTCAATCACTGCATCAAGTAAAAACTGTCTTAGCCCCTACTAAGACGTTCACAAGATTAATAATTCAACAAAGGAATTAAAATTTCCAATAACTCCTTATTGAGCACTAAGCTCATTTCCTGTTAAATGTGCATAACATATTTTACACAACTATATATAGAACTCATTTTTAACACAACATATAGATGATTAGTTAATTTCTTTAGCTATGAGAACCATAATAGGCTAAATAATTCCCAACCCATGGAAACCAAATCGAGTCATTTTCACATCCAGACAGTTTCTTTGATAGAGACCTTACCAGGTCTAACATGGAATTCCACTGGCCAACCGGCTCAAGAATTCTAGGGAGTGGAAATCCGGGCAGACAAGTACCATCAACTCCTCTGAGCAGGTAACTGCCAACAACCCATATCCGGGTAGACAAGTACCATCAACCCCTCTGGGCAGGTAACTACCATCAACCCAAGGCATTCTAGCCTTTCACAATCCGGACAGACAAGTAACATCAACCCCTCCAGGCAGGTAACTACCATCAACCCAAGGCATTCTAGCCTTTCACAATCTAGGAAAACAAGTACCATCAACCCCTCCAGGTAGGTAACTGCCATCAACCAAAGGCATTCTAGCCTTTCACAACTTTCTGCAACTATCTCGCATGCTAAATTTCTCTTTTATCACTATCCCCAAAGTAAATTACATAATGAACCATATAATCATTATTGTTAACAAAGCAAACATGCATGTATACAATGTATCTACACTTAACCCTCAACATGGGTTCACAACATCTAGATTGTTAGGAAACACAACTGACATACATGTTGTATGCATTCTGATTTCCAAATAACACAGTCATGCATATCATGTAACATTATTCTTTCTCATTTATGATTGCAATTCTTATTGAATCATTTTACGTGATGAGTATTCTTGTTGCCATTAAGCTACCACTACTTAATCCCATTAGCAACATTCATTATACATATGCATCCTTTAACAAGTATTCACTTCCCTAATCTTTTAGTTTGCAGCACAATACTATCATGCATAAAAGTATATGCAAATATTCATTACTGTGTAGATGTCAACAATAGTTGAGCTGACAGTCTAAAAATTTTCCAATTTCCCTCAATGTATTGCCATCAACAGACCAATACATGAAGTAACTACCATAATCACTTGTTTGTGAATTGTGATAAGCTCAAACCAAATTCAATTCATGCACATACGTGCTATCAGTTAGTCATACAACACTAACTAATTACAACTACCAATCATCTTAATGAAACCATGGAAAAACTTAATCAAAATTAGTTATGATAATCAAGTCTCGCTACTTGACTCATTGCATGTTTTCAATATCTAAGGGGTTCTTCTAATGTCCTTTTAAAATAATTTGTCATCCTATTCAAGGATGTTCCTCATAATTTATATTCATGCATTGCCTGATTAAGTTTTGTTCAGTGTAACTTCAATTTTGTTTCATAAATGCATCATTGTTATTGCCATGTTTGCAAATCAAAAGTGGGTAGTTGATTGTCACTTTCGTTAATGAGTGTTCAATATTGTTCGTAAGTGTAATGAGGGTTCATTATTGTTCTTAAGTGCGACAAAAGTTTCATTGTCTTTTATCCACATCAGGAATCCAATTTCATGAACATAGTTATGCAGTAACTTTATTACTGAATACTCAAAGCAATTTAAACATGAATCACACTTTTCATGCTGAAAGTAGTGTACTACGTAAATAAATAGGTGCATGGTTAAACTCATACCTGAGTTAATGCCCACTAACGCTGTACCTCAATTTCTTTTCCGCTTACCGATTCCCAAAGGCGCCAGTGCTGCAACCTTTAGCTCTAATACCACTTGTCACATACCCCGGTAACCTCACATGTAAAAGTAGGGAGTTAGAATTTTTTTTATACAAATTACCCACAAGTAATTATCCCATTCACAACTTCCCAATTCATCATTAACCATTAGATATAATATTCATTAGTACATCAAGTAAATTTCCATCAAAGACAGTCAGTTGCATAACCATTGCATAACCTTTAACCACCACTGTGGTAATGTAATAACATAAACTCTCTCATGAATCCTTGCATCCATTTCTTGATATCCTTAACCATATTAAATAATCATCTACTAGGACATTATGGTCATCACATCAAATAAAGAACCATCAACATCAAGGATTCATCATCATCAAACTAACACAAAAGGAAATCACACCATTGAACACCAATATACCCTGGAAACCCCATAGGGTGAAAACCAGCAAACGCTTAACCTTATTATTAAATGCTCGTGAGGGATTTCACCCCTCACTCAATCGCTTATAAGGAATTCCATCCCTTAACCATTGTTATAAAATTATTACAATGAATTATCATTAAGTTGACACATAACTGGCTGAAAACCAATATAGTTTCCATGTAATCTTTTACTTACATACCGCCACATGCAACATTCCTTGTGGCATGATTGTTCTAGCAATGTACGATCTCATAACTTGTACTCATCTGCATGGACCGTTAATCCTCTTCTTGCCACAACATTAAACATCACTTTTCCTTGGCTCCAACCACCATCGCTTCCTGTCAATGTTATCATCAAGCAACTTTGGCAACAAGATTAGATACCTTATTAATCAATCAATAATCAACCTCTAAAAGAGATCTTTTAACATCTACTCATTTGCATGAGCAAGCATGACATACTATTTAACTAGTACATACACCCAAGTAATTATTGTTTGACCTCCACAATGCTTATTTACACTAATGCATAATTCCCTTTAGGAGTTCTAACTCATTAGTTCTACTAACATGTATAACACATTCATTATATCTTCATACATGTAATAAACTGTTATTTCTATGCTTAAGCACACATGTTCTTTTCACATAGTTATTTTTCGAGAACTCAACATAGTTTCTATATCATACAAAGAACATAACTCTTATATCACAATGACTATTCTTTGTGCATACATTAGCTAATCATAATAGCACTTCTTTAATATATGCAGCACATATTCCCTTCACTAGAATACTACCATCATTTCATGTAACAAATCACATACTTCTTTCTTAATGGAAGTCATTATAACCTCATTCCCTATCTTCCTATATGAAAGATTCTCAAGCTTCCCTTTTGAGAAATTATTAAAGATGTCCATCTTTATGCATAAAACTCAAGATACAAAAACAAGGTTAACTTACCCTTTATGCATCAAATCAAGAAGTCAACACAACTCATCTAACAAGACAATCATTCAAGAGATTATATTTTTCAAGAAAGTTAACATGACCACTCTCTCTATGTACACACAAAATCATATTTCCAAATCACAATAGCTACCCTTATGTGCATGCAACATGTGTTTTTTTTCCTAACACAATTACTTTTACTTCAACGCACATGGTATTTTCATGAAACAAGTATGGATTCATGCTCTTGCATGAACACTATTCATGTGTGCCTTTTATGGTAAGAATCTCTATCTTTGCTTTTCAGGAAATCTCTTATAAAGTTATTATTTTAATGCATGAAGAATGCTCCCTTTCTCTAAGAAGACAATATTTGTGTATATAAAACATACATTTTTCTTCAAGAAAGTTAGAATGATTATCGATGTGCCAGGAAGCACATCATATCACAATTTCTATCATGCAAGCAATGCATAAATTTTCCACAAGAAACTTCAAAATTAACTAGTATCCCAATGCAATAAAGCATATATCCCTTTCCAATAATATCCAACTTAACTTCAATTTCTTTTATATGCATTCTTTTTTTCCATAAATGCAATATTAACTTCTATTTCTTTAATATGCATTGTCTCTTCCAAAGATGCAATATTTACTTCTATTCCTTTAATATGCATTCTCTTTTCCAGAGATGCAATATTAACTTCTATTCCTTTAATATGCATTTTATTTTCCAAAGATGCAATATTGACTTCTATTTCTTTAATATGCATTTTCTTTTCCAAAAATGCAATAGCTATTGTTTGAATATGTACTCTCCTTACCTAAAATAGCTATGTCTATAAACAGAATAACACATACTCATTTCACAATACTAACATAAACTCTTATGTTTTCCAAGATTGTCATAAATACTTATCTCTTCAGTTGTATCACCATCAAGCTGAAGTGACTGTAGATATGGAGCGCACAAGAGCTGTGACAATGCAGCTTGAAACAATAGCTGACAGGGAAACCAGACCGCATGTAAGTCTCAGCGATAAGCACAGCCTCCCACATCTCCCGGCCTCCTCCTGCAGAAAGAAGTACCACAACCTCTCTTCTGCCACATTATGCCACAATTGGATGCGAGGACCTGCAATCCAAAGCGGCCATCACAGAGTCCTTGAGGCCGAGGCGTGGACTGGGTGAAGGCGTACAGATATAGGCAGCCCTCGAACGGATCCAGCGAATCTAAAACAAACTAAAGGGCAGCAGAAGATGTATGATATGTAGAATCGGAGATAGAAACGCCTTGCTAGTGGTCAGACAGCCATCGCAACGTTAAAAGAACCACCGCCAATTCTATACCCTGAATTGCATGAATGTAACTCTTGCAATTGAAGCCAAGCCTAATGATATAAGGAGTTCAAAAGGTTCCAAAATTTGTCAATACGCGGGAAAGATCCTGACAAAGTAGTTCGCAGAAACGGAGAGAGAAACACCTTATGGAAGGTTCCGTGTGGTAAAAACCAACCTGCAGGCACGCAACGCTTATTATTTTATATGATCTTCTCATCTCTCCGCATGAAAATGTTCCAGCCTACGCCCAAGAACCAACCGTCATTTCTTGGTTTTAGTTTCCGACTAACAAGAATTAGTTCACAACTAACTCGTAAATATTTCATAACTATTTATTATGATGAGTTATTACGGTAGGGATGTTACACATACTCTAACTTAGGGACAATTTAAAATCTATTAATTATAATGATATGCTTATAAAATAAAAAATTATAATAATACAATAACATGATGATGATAATTAAGATAAGAATGATTTGCATCATTATAATTTACATTAAGATAATATTTTAGAATTATCTTATAAACTATAATGATATGAGTATTTAAATTATTATTATAAAATAAATAAATTAAAATTATTTTTTATAAAAAATTGAGATAAGTAAGAACGGTAAGTTTAAATATATGTTTTTAAAATAATGATGATTATTATCAAAATAATGATGAGAATTAAGATCAGAATGATTTGCATCATTATAATTTACATTAAAATAATATTTTAAAATGATTTTATAAGCTATAATGATGTCAGTATTTAAAATTATTATTATAAAATGAAGAAATTAAAATTATTTTTTATTAAAATTTGAGATAAGTTAAGGTGGTAAATATAAATATATGTTTTTGAAATAATGATGATTATTATCAAAATAATGAGTGATGATGATTAAAATGATTTTTTATGAAAAAAGAAAAGATTTGATGTAAACTTAAAAAAAAAAATGGTGTTGATCATGATAATAAAAATGATGATAATATGAAAGAATGGAAGGAGAACTCGAAACAGTTGTGGTGACTAGCATTTCACCTTAGTTGTCCAATATTCGCTTAGTTTGTTTGGATTTCTTTCAGATCTCTTATGCAAATTGTTCAATGGAAAATACCTGTGATTCGATGAAAAAGACAGTTTCTTTTGCAGTTATGGTTGTTAGTCAAGCTAGCTCTTCTTCGGTTTCGTACAACTCTATCCTCAAATTTGGTTTCAATATTCTTATGGTTAAAGAAATTCGTTTCCTCAATGTTCTTGTCGATTAAGAAGCTTTCTATTGTGAAGAATATTTTTTAGAGAATGGCTTGGTTTCCACAAGTTGATCTCTAAGTTATGAAAACCCCTTTTGACATATGAACAAAACATTTACCCTATGTCTGGGATTTTTTTGTTGTGATTTTTTACAATATAGAGGACAAGAAGGCCATCTGGGGTAGTGTTGGTCTCTTCATGTAGCTATGGACTCCCACTTTTGATCTAGTAACGACATCAATCTCCACAACCTTAGTTAGGGTAAGGCTTCCAAACCTTCACTTGCATTATTGGAATCCTACATCACTTTCCTCTATTGGGAAAGCATTGAGAATTTTTTATCATCGTTGTTCTCAGATACAAAATAATTTCAAGACTACTAATGTGTGCATTTATCTGGGGATGGACTTCAAGAAGGACTTTCCCGTGGAAATTAATTTGACAACTCCAAACTATGCTTGGGTACAAAAGCTCGACTATGAGAATATTTCATTTCAGTTTAGAGCATGCTATGAAATAAGACAGGTAATGCAAAACTACCCCAAATGTTCTTAGAGTAGCAAAGATTGGAAAAATTCTCAAAAGACCAAATGGTGGGAAGGAGCACAAGGTGATCATTATGTGGTATACAAATTGGGCAAGCTTCAAGACAAGAAAGAACCAGAAGACAAGAAGGAAGCATATACAACCAAAGAAATCTCATCCATGAATATAGAATCAAAGCAGGAAAAATCGCATGCCAATGTGGATCCTCTGTCACGAGTAAGGATTCGTTGAACACAACATTAGTGGAAAAGCAACAACCCCTAATGGAAAACAAATCTCATCTAGAAACCACAAGGAATAATGTTGAAAATGCATGCTCTTGAGCAGATCAAGCAGATGAGGAAGATCTCAAGAATCTTATTATGCACTTGTCGAAGAATGATACATGACAATTTTCAGATAATGCTGGTTGCACCAAAGTTGGGATGAAAGGAAAAGGTTGTTCACTAAGAAAACCTAGAAGTTAGACTAGATCAAACTAAAAATAGTGAAAAATGGAATGTAAATGTGTCTGGATATCAGGGGTATTTTAGAAAAAATATACATGGAAAGGGACTGCAATTTATGTCTGATGGGGAACTTGTTTGAGGGTTTGGATTGAGCCTTTGTGCTCATTCTCAAATTTACAAGCTTTCAATATATCTAAAATATGTAAATGGTTTTGTCCATGTACCCAATTGTTTTAATACAAGTGCTATCCATTCCATTTAAAAAAAAATATGATGATAACATGATAATGATGGTAATAGCTACTAATACAACTACATTAGAAAATGTAGTTAATATATGTTATTCTACCTTATTTTCCTTCATTAAAAATTAATAGCTCTAGCACAACCATTTGAAACTATTCATTTTATAAATCCACATATTCACATGATTCTATTTGTTAGTTGATAATTTACATGGCAATTTCATAATTGTATTAGGTAAATGTGAAAAGGTAAAGATGCATTCAAAAGATGTCATTCATTATTTGATAATTTGAAGTGTAATCTCATAGTTGTATTAGGTAAATATGAAAAGGTAAACACAGATTTAGAAATGCAAGTTGGTTACACCAGTTGTTGTAGAAGATACTAGGAAATATGTAACATCTTTATTTATCAACATAATATAGACATTTTGATTAAAATAATGGTCAATCTACCAATATTCGAATAAGGAACACCCTTTGACATAAAAATAAAATAACCATAATAATTAAAAATAAAAATAAAAGTTTAAATAATGATGAAGAAAAATTAGGATAATTGCTCTGAGAGATTCATTCTATAATCCAATCTAAGAACAATGTGTGATTACGTCCATGCTCAAGGTGGAGCTCTCATGTGAACCTCTTAAAATGAAAAACGAAATATTCAAGCGATGTGATCTATAATAAAAAACAAAAATGAATATCCATGTAACATCTCCTTATCCAAATTACCCCTATTTTTTTGTGACAGAAAGTCCTAACAATAATATCAGTATCTTGCAGTAATTGTTGCTACTAGTTTGCATATCATGAAAGGTATCGACACTTTCTTCTAAGAATTTACCCTCTTTCAGCTTTAGAAAAGGTACTGAGTTTTATGTATATAATTGAAGTGATTCATTGACTATGCACATTATAACTTATATTTATATGAGTATGGTCGTTTATATGTTACCCACATTGAAATGAGATTCTTATGTTTATAATGCTTGGTGGTATATGAAACATGTTTGTCAAATGCACAAATTAAGGTTATACGATTTGCATTCCTTTTAGCTTTATAAACAATGGGTTTATGGATGCTTAATGAACACAATACCAAGGCTATATGAGCCTATCGAGAAAATTTCTGACTTTCCAGTTGTTAAACGTGACGGTAATTCATTTTTGAACTACCCTAGGAATCTGCGTTGGCCTCAATCCAACAGTGTAAGGTTTGGGTTTTGTTTCCGATGGTGGATGTGGATTGAGGAGTTACGAAAGTAACTACCTCCTCTCTCTCTTGCACCGTCTCACCTCACTCGAATTCTTGCTTGCTGAAGAAATGCTCTGTAAAGACCCTCGCCATGAGATTTGAGGCAACACCATGTAAATTTTTGGGCATAAATTTCATTTTCACTAGTGGGTTTATGAGAGTTTCCTTCAAGATCATTTCAAATTTCATCTCTAGGTTCGATCACCCTGTGGAATTTATTTGTTCTAGACTGGTGAGCTTAAGTCGATTGCAAATTCTTGGAATATTCAGGAATGCAACAGACATGGGCACGGTCAAGTTTTTGACCCCTCCCAGGTCCATCAGATTCACAAATATTCTGGGAATCTACAATCGACTTAAGGATCATCATTTTAGACACCATTCCTTGCAAGTCACGGTAAGGAGGATGGGAGAAATTCAATGTTTCGATGCCATGTTTGCATGTTCAAACTTATTTCTTTTACTTTTTAATTTGGTGATGTCTCTCTCATGTTTGAATTCTGAAGTTAATAATGGTTCTTCTTAATTTTCCCGAAGGGTATATGAAGGATCATGGCAACCTTCCCACTCATAAATAGGTAATATTCTTGAAACCCTAACCTTTTTTATTACTAATTTTCTTTCTTTCATTTTATTATGTGTTAACCCTATCGACACCCCTACTAACTTAGCTTATTTTTTTTTTTTGTCTTTTTTTTTCTTTTACGGGCTCGATGTTCAACTACGATTATTTTTCAACACATGTGATTTGTCTCATTCCATTGGGTACCAGGTCCTTTTCTCATTCCTTCTCTACTGTATGCCATAGGTTAGCGTGTTGGCAGTCACCTTACCCCAGCTTCTCGATATTATTTACTTTACTATTTGGGGTTTTCTCTCTTTTCCATTAGTTAGAAAAGGGGTTTGTGCTTATGGTCCTGTAAAATTCGAAAGGCCTAGGGCTGAGAACTCATTAAGAATCTGGTTTATCCTTTGTTAAGCGATTCTCTAGACTTTTATTTTTTAATATATGGGATATTTTACTTTCTGTTGTTATTAGGTTACGACCTTCCACCTTGGTAGAAATTATTTTTAGTTGTAATAATCTTAGCTACATTATTTAGAACAAAAAATTGAGGTTGTAACCCTCTGTTGAATGGCCTTCTATTAACCCTAAATTCATAGAGTTGTAATCTATTTTTTAATATAGAAAGTTCTTTCCTTTTCCGACGAGGGTGATATTCATTATGGGCAAAATATTTTAATTTATTTGTTGAGGTTTGACAGAATGAGGTTGTATGTGGACAGTGCTTATGAATTGTTCAGGGTTGCATTTCTCTATGTAAAGTACCTATACTATGCATAAATTTCGTTTCTAATTATTCTTTTACAGTTTATTTCGTGTGTAACTATTCATATGTATGTATATATATGCTCTGCCTTTCTTTTCTATTGGTAGTGCAATTACACTATTTATGATTTATAGTTCTTTTCTATTGGTAGTTCAATTACTCTATTTATGATTTATAGTTTTCTTTCCATTATGAAACTAATGTTTTTACTTATAAAGCTTATGGAACCCATTTGTCAAACGAAAACATTTTTTCAGTTGCTTTATTTTATAGTAGTATTTTTTTCTCATTAAGTGTGGGGTTTCGATGGGACCCGTTTTCCAAGACCTATCACCTCTCCAAATTGATTATTAAGGTATAGGAATTTTTTAGGTTAGCTGACCACCATCACATCTCGCCTGGAAGTAAACTATACCAACAATCTTACACCATACACAAAGACAACAAAACATAATCGCCCAATAAATTACACAGTCTTACACTTTGCACAAACTACAAAACAAAGTTCCTCAACAGGTTACACAATATAGTAAGAAAAATAATCATTAAGAATAGTTGTCCCACTTGCATTTTTATCAAGTATTGAGTTTGCTGTAAAATTACAAGTTACAGAATGGTCCTCCCAACTAGTGAGAATAAATACACCCTACTAAGACTCCCCTTGAGCCAACTTCATACTCAGAAGAATTACAGAGCAAAGACCTTAATAGGTCCAACCGAGAACTTCTCTAATCCCAACCAAAATCAATCTATGATTTTAATTAGGCACACATTCTTCATTCGGAATTCCACTGGCTAACTAGCTCAAGGATTCCTTATTTGGTAAGGTCTTGCCTCCCTCTACAATGTCCTGTCATAGGTATTAAGTTGCATTTTGTCTCTTCTTCAAGGTTACCTCGGGTCTGCCTTTTTCCCTCTTGGCTTCTGTTGAGGGCCCCGAAATCGGGTCAACAACAAGGGGGATACCCACCCAGTCGGGAACCTGGTTGGCGGCTCCGTGCCCGTTTGGTGTAGCGGGTCCGACTGGGGATGAAGGGACCAGCCTTCCGTTCTAGGGGTGTGTGTATGTGTAGAAAATGGTGATGTGTGTGTGTGTAGAAAATGATAGTAGAAAATATGTAATTATTCCTTAACTAATCTAATTCTAAATTCTGAAATGACTTTATACTACTTTAATCTAACAAAAAACAATACATCTAATCTACACTAACCCGGGACAGAATTTTTCCATTATGCAATCTAGAAAGATTTCACAGAATAACTGGTAATGAAGATTATTCAGCTATCGTGAGAATATAAATCAATTGAGATGAACCATCTTGCGTAAGAAGTTAAGCAAAACGGTTGTGAACAACATATTGCATAATCAGCTATTCATGTATTAAGCACAAATCAATGACTCCACCGTACAAAAGTGCCAAATGGTAGTCCACTTGTTCATACGTTAACATATAAATAACATCAGCTGTATATTACTCTAAGAATGCAAGCAGAAACTAGTCAAGAGATAAAAGTACCATTTATGACTGATTTTAAACTTACAGAACTTAAGCAATAATGATCTATTTCTACTTGCTTCTAATGCATACTAAGAGTACAGAAGTGCAACATCAGTAGTAGGTATTAAAATGCAAACATAAATAAATCTTGATCCGTCCATTCATCAAAAACCCCCTCCGAGGGTGCAAAAGTGCATGTTCTGAGGACATGTTCTTTGACAAAATTTAGGACCCTTCTCCAATGCAACGAGAAGGGTTAAATACTAGTAACCGACTAATTTTACTTTACACAAATTCAGGGAACGACTTCAAATGACTGCCCTTTTACTAAAAACAAATTTATTTCTAAAAACTGAATCTAATTTCTAACCGTTTCTGTATCTGCTCCTTAGTGCTGTAAGCAATGCGCTGTTCACCCTGAAAGAGTCGGCTGGTTGTCCTTTCCTTTTGTTCGAGCTGTAAAATTAGAAACAACAAGTGCTGGCACCTCTTTCTGTTAGATTAGAAGATATTTTCGAAAACCTTTCTCTAGCTAGGTGTATTCGCTGTGCGCACACTTAGTACAACCCAGTTTCTTTTCGAACTGATTTTGCTGTTGCTATTTCGGTTTCCGGTCGTGCGAATGACTGAGTGAGTTAGAAGCTGCGCTGTATGGACAATCCCCTATTTCGAGAACTGTTTCCGTTCTTTGTTCCAAGCTTTTCTGGAGCGTCTTTCTTCTCTTGCGCTTCTTTCTCTGCTTTACCAAGTCCGAGCTTTAGGATCTTTTGTAAACATGCTGCTTTTGTGTGCCTTTGACTCTGAGTCTTGGACAATCTATTTTCATCAGTGGCTGTTGGGCGATACTCTGGAATCCGCAGTTCTGCTGCATGCGGCATCCAATTGCGGAGGCATCTTCTCTCTGTTGTCTTATTAGCGCTCTTCCCTTCTCCTTAGATGTTTCCTGCATATAGATTTATATAAGTTGCATGTCTTGCAGTTTACACAAAGAAGAAGGGAAATCACGAAAAGATTGACATGAAAGCATTAAATTCTAATGAATGTGAAATTAATGACATTAATCATAACTTGAATCTTCGATAAATGCGATGCAATCAGTTCTGGATATTCGAGCATGCGGTCATTAATTTCACTTAAGGCACGCTTTCATTTTTGGATCTACCGTGTATGTCGGAGAATTCTTGTGATGAGTTTTTTCTGTGATTGGTATCACAGTATCGATGGCTACGACGTTATTAAGTGTTATCGTAGATCGCAGATATCGCAAATCGCAGATCGCTAATATCGCAGATCGCAGATCGCTAATATCGCAGATCGCAGCTTTGCATGGTCGCAGATCACAGATCGCAACATCGCAAGGTTTTCACTTTGTCATTTTGTGCTGCTCGTGTGGCACTGCGACGTGCGACGTCGCATATCGGCCGTCGGCGTTTCTTTAGGTTCTCCTTTTTCAAACGCTCTTAATGTGCGCGATGTGATGGGTTCTCGTGTTGCTCCTCTTTAGCGTATTTATGCGCTTTGGGCAAGCGCTCCTTTTTCCGTTGCGACGCGATATAGCTTTTAGGGAGCTGATACAAAAGAATTTTCAAACAAAAATATTTTTTGGATTTTTTGGCTAAGGGTCCCCCTTTGCTTGATGTTATTATTAATATCAAACGAAGAGGGGGGTTGTTGGTGACCACAACAATGGCGATTCACTGTGAAGAACCAGTTATCTCTGCATTTCTATTGACCGTTCACTTCCGAAACAGCAAAATTCTTATATGTCTAAATTTTGTTATGAACAGATAGAGTAGACCCCCTCACCTTGTCAACGATACTTTGTCTCAACCTTTTTAATCTCAATTGCTTGCTTCCTCAAGCTTTTTCTTGCATTCGCACTAGACATGACTTGGTCTTGATTAAAGATAAAATAAGGTCTTCTCTGCGTACTAGCTTAAAAGTATACTCATTTGTCGTAGGTAGAGCCTCTGCTGCCTGCAAGCGTCCATAGCCTCGACAGGGTTACCATGTTATCCAGCAATGATCCTTTTTCCTGCTTGATGTTACTTGCAACATTCCAAAGAAAAATCTTTTTTGACACACTTTTCCTTTTTTTTAATTCTCTAAAGAACAATGTCTTGGTTTGGTGGCCAAATTATGACACAGTCATTCACTTGATTTACACTTTTGCTGAACAAGCCGGCTCGTGATGAGACCTCTTGTCTTTTGATTGCAACAATCTTAAGTCGTTGCCCTGTTTTGATAGACAGTATTGGCAAAGTCAGCAAGTTATAATATCTGTGACCATGATAAGCCGGCTCGTGATGAGACCTCTTATTCTTTGAGATATAGTGTTTTGCTTGGATTATTTCTCTGAATGCTGCAATTCCCTTTTAGCGGGGAGGAAGTCATTGTTTT
This sequence comes from Pinus tabuliformis, assembly GCA_031772625.1. Lineage (NCBI taxonomy): Eukaryota > Viridiplantae > Streptophyta > Pinopsida > Pinales > Pinaceae > Pinus > Pinus tabuliformis. The sequence continues at coordinate 785,290,431 of CM062816.1, forward strand.
TCCTTAAGAAAGCTCTAGACGACAATAATAGAGTTTTTTGAAAACAACAGCTTTGCAAAGAGTACTTATTTTATTATTGATGATTCCTTTCATGGTGCTGATACAAAACAATTTTTTCACCAAAGGTTGCCTTCGTCAAAGTTCTTTGAGGTTGAAACTAATATCGTAATCAAGGTGAAGTTAACTCTATTTGTTAATAATAAAATTCAGATTTTTCAAAAAATTTGCTATTTGTACAAGCGAAATCAAAATCTGATAGAGAATTGGCGTGCTCTTTTCATGAATCCTTTTCACATGATCATCTACAACGGGTTTTATTCATCAAAAGAGAAAAACAAAACAAACTGAAATATAAAAACTAAATCTATCCTACAAAAATTAGAAGAATTTCTCTTCTATGGAAAATATAATTTAAGAATCAATCCATTGACACGTAAAGAATCTCTCCTACCTGCCAGATACTGCAACACGAATGTGGACGGGCCTACGACTTCTGCAATCTGAAAAGGGCCAAGCCACAGCTTCTGGAATTTCGTATGTTTGCCCTTTTCTTCATGTGCCTTATCCCATTTCAAAACTAAATCACCCATCTGAAAGTTTATTCTGGTTATGATGCTTGAGTCAAAAGAAGATTTTATTAGCGCTTGGTGATGTGCATGGGTTTTCCTAGCTTGTTCTCTTTGTTCTTCTAGTTTGATTATTTCCATTTGTCTTAATTGTAATGAGGAAGCAGGTACTTCGTCGATGTACTGCACTAAAGACAAAGAGGGAATGACTAAGTGAGTTGGAAGAACCACTTCCTGCCCGTAAACTAAATTAAAGGGAGAAGTGCCGATCGAAGCTTTCTTTGTGATTCTATCAGCCCATAAAGCATTTACCAGCGCTTTGTGCCAATTCTTTTGGTTTTGGTCAACTGTTCTTTTGATAATTCTGATTAGGTTCTTGTTTGTTGATTCAGCCAATCCATTACCTTGCGGGTAGTAGTTGGCAGAATATTTCAGTTTGTACCCTCTTTTGAGCGCAAACTCAGTCATAGCATTTTCAGAAAAATATGAAGCGTTATCAAATATTAAGGCCGTTGGCAATCCAAACCTAGTTATGATAAATTGGTCTATGAATTCAATAATGTTTTTAGAATGAACTGTCTTGAGAGGAACTGCTTCTACCCATTTGGTAAAATAATCAGTTGCCGTAAGGATATACTTATGCTGCTTAGAAGAGTGAGGAACGATCTCACCTATTATGTCCAAGCCCCATTGACTAAATGGTTGGTCGATGTTGACCGGTTGTAGCGGCATGGACGCTTTCCTTTGTTTTCCTGCAGCAGTCTGGCAGACTTGGCATTTCCTTACGTGATTGTATGAGTATTTGAACAGTGTGGGCCAATAATATCCTGCACGCAAGATTTTGTGTGCAGTCGCATCTCCGGCATAGTGTCCACCTGCTAGTCCATCAGGGAGTTCCTGCAAAACCTTTTCGGCTTCAGTTTTCTCAAGACACCTAAGAAGTACAGAATCATAATTCCTTTTAAACAGGACATCATTTATGAGCTGATATTGCTTAGCTTTTAATCTCAGGGCTCCTTTCTTAGTATGATCCAGACGTGATGGGGCATACCCGTTCTTAAGAAAATAAATGGTGTCAGCATATAATGATTCTGCATCGTTTAGGCTTACCTCATACGCGTGTACCTCATCAGACGCGTTCTCAGGGATTTGCGATGCTCCAACTAACATCTTGCAGAAGCCTTGGCCTCTTACGATGTGTGCCGGTTTGATCTCAAGGTCGTATTCTTGTAAGGCGGTGATCCAATTCGCTCTCTTCTCGCCCACATCCTTCTATATCAGGAGGTTTCTTACCGCTGGAAACGGTACTATGACTTTGGTATGGGCTTTTAGCAAGAAAGGTCTGAAATATTTGATTGCTTTGAAAACGGCATATGCCTGTTTCTCGACGTCAGAATAATTGAGTTCAGCACCTTGTAAGTTCGAGCTAAAGAATGCGATTGGGGCTTCTACCTTTTCGTGATTTGCTTGAGTTAAAATCGCAGCATAAGATTTTTCTGAGGCAAACGTGTATAAGATGAAAGGTTCTGAAAAATTTGGGGTAGCCAAAGATGGAGTGTTGATGATGGCTTGTTTGATTAAGTTGAATTCTTCGTGCTCGTCTAGACCCCATTTGAAATTTGAATTCTTTTTTATCATATTTTGTAAGGGTGAAATAATATGTGAAAAATCCGGGCCAAATCTTTTGACAAAATTGATCTGTCCAAGGAAGGATTGCATGGCTTTCTTGTTATGAGGTATGGATATTTCAGAAATTTCCTTGATTCTGTCGGGTTCTATGTGAATACCAGATTTTGATACTATGAATCCGAGCAATTTCCCTTCGCTTAATGCAAAGAAAGATTTCTTTGGATTGAGCGAAATTCCATACCTCAAGCATCTTTGAAAGATTTGCTTCAAATCTTGGAGATGGTTGTTTCGTTTTCTGGAGTACACTGTTATATCATCCAGATAAAACACTATTGATTTATTGACCAATCCTTTAAACGTGATGTCCATGGCTCTCTGAAAGGTAGCTCCGGCGTTGATCAGACCAAATGGCATCTTCCGATATGCATAAGTGCCCCATTTGGTTCGAAACGTAGTCTTTAACTGATCATCGGGATGCACCAGTACTTGATTGTATCCTGAAAATCCATCCAGGAATGACATTAATTCTGAGCCTGCTACTGCCTGTAGAATCTGCTCCATAGGTGGGAGGGGAAAGTTATCCTTTTGACAGGCTTTGTTGAGATTTCGGAAGTCGATACAGATTCTGATGTCTCCGTTTTTCTTCCTAACGGGCACCATATTGGATACCCATTTGGAATACCTAACGGGGAAGATTATTCTGGCTCTCAACAACTTATTAAGCTCGGTTTTATCTGGTTTTCTAGGTTAGGGTGTATTTTCCTGAGCTTCTACTGGACGGGTTTCTCGTTTTCAGTCATAGGGATAACATGCTGAATGATGGAAGTGTTGTAAGTCTTCAGCTCATCGTAGTTCCAGGCAAAAACGTTTTTGTACTGTCTCAGAAGGCGGATATATGCTGATTTTTCTTCAGGGGCTAAGCCCTGGCCTAGATTAACATTTTGCCGCTTTTCGTCAGTTCCTAGGTTGACTGATTCGTAGTTCAGAGTTGAACTATAAAGCTTGGCATTAGCAGACCTTTTGAACCGACTTTTCAAGTCATATAAGTCTTCTAATTTGACCACCAATTTGGGTATAGCATTATCAGTGCTACTTTGTTGTATCTGGTGATCATGACAGTCTTCGTCAATTATCTGGTTTGTGTAGGATCCTTCAGAGGTGAGGAAACTTACGATGTCTGGGTCGTCATTGAACATTGTCCAGTTGGTGATATTGTCAGGAATGGAAGGCTTAAAAATTAATTCTATTGAAAACCTATCAGGACTAAAATCTTCAGAAGGGATAAGTCGAGAGGCTACGTTAGCTAACAGGTCTGCGCTTGCGTTTTGAATTCTTGGAATTGACGAGATGTTAAATGCTATGAAATGTGCAGTGAGATCTTGCACTAACGATTGATAATGCTTTAAATGACTAGACAGGCAATGTATGGTGTTACGTACCTGTTTTACGACGATCTCAGAATCTCCAAAGACTTGAAGATACTTAACATTCAATCCGATTGCTTTGTATAGGCCTTGAACCAAGGCTTCGTACTCCGCTGTGTTGTTCGTGCAATCGAACTCAAGTCTGCATGTGAGCATAATCTTGTTCCCGTCTGGGTTGATCAGAACGCATCCTGCTCCTGCCCCCTCGTTGGATTTAGATCCGTCAAAATATAATTTCCAAAATAAAGAAGTATTTACAGAATTATCTAAAAAACCAAAACATTTTGAGTCATCAGTTTGAGAGAAATTTTCAACTTGGGATAAAACTGAATTCTCTAAGTATGGTGAAATATGAGCACTGAAATTGCCTAGGAAAGAATCTATTGCGTAATTGCCTACAATGCTACTATTGTATGTGATGGCTTCATTTTCTCCTTCTAGTTCTGTCACTATGTATTTTTGGTGCAACTCTCGTTCAACCTTTATCTGATTTGGTTTACCGTTGTATGGTAACCACATGTGCGACCAGTCGGTTGAGAAATATCCGTGGAGTTTCTCCGACCAATCCCTGCTAAGAATCAAGCCATAGAACTCAGGTATATCGGCTACCAGAATGTCGATAACCTGACACACTTTTGGGTTAGTCGACAATCTTATGGTCACCTGATTAAGTTCACCAATCACTTTGACTTGGGATCGATCAAGTTGAACTATACCTACTGCAGATTTTTGAGGTTGCACATTCAATTTGGCACATATTGACCTGGGTAAAATATTCGTTGAAGCACCAGAATCAACCAAGCAATTGTGCACGTTTTTGTTAAAGATTTCATATGTGAGAAGAAAAGGAGGAGTATGAGACCTTGATCTCCCTCCAATCAAGGCGATGTCATTTGGATCAATTTTATTTATCGTATTGGTTGGAGGTCTTCCCAGATTGTGGGAAGCCACAGCTGTAGGTAAAGATGTAGTAGGTACAGCATGTAATTCTTTCATCATGATTTTTTGCTGGTGTTTCAGTTTACTCAATTCATACAGAGTGATATTAGCCCTAGTCTTCTTCATGTCGTCAATAATGTTATAATCCATTTCATCCGACACTATTAGTGTTCTTGATGGAGGTGCTTGTTCAGATTGGACTGGGCTAAACTGGGTCGCTTTAGCAGTTGTATTTTTGGTTACGGCCCTTTCTTTTGTTGCAGGGCTTGCGCCCTTTTGTTTTGGGGTAGTTTGGGGAGGATCAAACTGATTTTTGCTTCTCGTGCTAACAGGAAGTGCTTCTTGATCCTCTTCCTGTGGGAGGATGAAATCCCACATTCCTTGAAGTTCTACAACTTCTTCCTCGTCGGTCTGCCCTTCAGTGGTATTCTCTTCTTCTTCGTCTTCTTCAGACTCAACATTTGAGACAACACTGGGTGGTTTTACGTCCATGGGAGGATTTCTTTTAAAAGTCCTAAAGGGCTTTTTCGAAGAATTCTCTGCTACTTGTTTCTTGATATCGACCATCTCATTGAACATGGCTTTCAACACTTTTTGTAACCCTTCCAAATCGAAAGGATCTTTCGTTTGCTTCTTCTTGGTGTCTTCTTTGAAAGAGACCTTCTTTGATTTGCGTTCTTCTATAGCAGATCTCTTTTCTAGGGCTACCACGTGTCTTTCCACTGCTAACGCTTCTGTCAAGTTGTCAACTAATGTGGTCTTGTTTGCCCTATCTACGAAGATAGCCAAGTTTGGAGGTAAAGCCGTGATGTACCATTCACACCTTACTTCCTCGCTGGGTTGTGAAGCAGTGGGGATTTTGTTGAGGATCTTATTGAACCGTAAGTTAAAGTCTTTAATGGGTTCTCTAGCCTCAGCCTTAAGATTAGATAGGTCATTAATCAATGTCGCCGTAGATCGGTCATCACCAAACTTAGTGAGGAACTGACTTTGAAAAATGTCCCAGCTTGTGATGGATCTGGAAGGTAACGAAAAGTACCATGACCCGACCGTTCCTTGCATTGTATAAGGGAAGAGCCAGACAACAACGTCTTCGTTAGTAACTACGTTGAGATTAACAGAAAGCATGAAATTATTGATATGTTCTTCGGCTAGCATACCTGCTTCTGGGTTGAATTTAGGTAGCCACTTCTCTGGATGGGCCGGTATAGGGCTCAGGGGTGGAGGCATTAAAACCGCCCCAGGATTGTTCCATGGAGATTGGGCCATCGTGGAGCTGCTAGCTAATGGAAGTGCAAAAACTGACCCCTGATGCTGAGAAGGTGAAGAAATCAGGATCTTTGATGTTCAAAGAGGAAGGTTTGTGGAGACGGGTGAGTGAGTTGGAATGGAAAAGTGGGTGGTTGACTTCGCGGTGAGGGAGTTGATATGGAGGAAGTGGATGAGAGAGTCTCTCTGTTAGACTCTTGAGGTGTTTTCCTTGCTCTTTTTCTGTTAGGAAGAGGGAGTTCACTTGGTTGTATGCCAAATTTTTCATGCTTTAATCTGGTAAGGGGATGAGCAGGGTTGTACTGCGAAGTCACGGTGCTTATAGATTTATCAGACTTCTGGTTAAAAATGGAGAATCCCTGGAATTTACGAATCAAAGTTTGAATTTCAGGGGGTTCAATAATACATGGGCCTGATATATTCGAATATGTAGCAGTGGTGGATACTCGAACGACTTCAAATTCTGGGTTTAACCGTGTTGGAGAAGTCGAGGGAGTTGATGAGGGTGTATTACTCTCAGAATGGTATTTGGATATTGCTTTAGGTGCCATTCATAGTTCGTGCCCTCCTTCTAGCGCCAAATATGTTGAGGGCCCCGAAATCGGGTCAACAACAAGGGGGATACCCACCCGGTCGGGAACCTGGTTGGCGGCTCCGTGCCCGTTTGGTGTAGCGGGTCCGACTGGGGATGAAAAGACCAGCTTCCCGTTCTAGGGGTGTGTGTATGTGTAGAAAATGGTGATGTGTGTGTGTGTAGAAAATGATAGTAGAAAATATGTAATTATTCCTTAACTAATCTAATTCTAAATTCTGAAATGACTTTATACTACTTTAATCTAACGAAAAACAATACATCTAATCTACACTAACCCGGGACAAAATTTTTCCATTATGCAATCTAGAAAGATTTCACAGAATAACTGGTAATGAAGATTATTCAGCTATCATGAGAATATAAATCAATTGAGATGAACCATATTGCATAAGAAGTTAAGCAAAATGGTTGTGAACAGCATATTGCATAATCAGCTATTCATGTATTAAGCACAAATCAATGACTCCACCATACAAAAGTGCCAAATGGTAGTCCACTTATTCATACGTTAACATATAAATAACATCAGCTGTATATTACTCTAAGAATGCAAGCAGAAACTAGTCAAGAGATAAAAGTACCATTTATGACTGATTTTAAACTTACAGACCTTAAGCAATAATGATCTATTTCTACTTGCTTCTAATTCCTACTAAGAGTACAGAAGTGCAACATCAATAGCAGGTATTAAAATGCAAACATAAATAAATCTTGATCCGTCCATTCATCAAAAACCCCCTCCGAGGGTGCAAAAGTGCATGTTCTGAGGACATGTTTTTTGACAAAATTTCGGACCCTTCTCCAATGCAACGAGAAGGGTTAAATACTAGTAACCAACTAATTTTACTTTACACAAATTCAGGGAACGGCTTCAAATGACCGCCCTTTTACTAAAAACAAATTTATTTCTAAAAACTGAATCTAATTTCTAACCGTTTCTGTATCTGCTCCTTAGTGTTGTAAGCAATGCGCTGTTCGCGCTGAAAGAGTCGGCTGGTTGTCCTTTCCTTTTGTTCGAGCTTGAAAATTAGAAACAACAAGCGCTGGCACCTCTTTCTGTTAGATTAGAAGATATTTTCGAAAACCTTTCTCTAGCTGGGTGTATTCGCTGTGCGCACACTTAGTACAACCCAGTTTCTTTTCGAACTGATTTTGTTGTTGCTATTTCAGTTTCCGGTCGTGCAAATGACTCAGTGAGTTAGAAGTTGCACTGTATGGACAATCCCCTGTTTCGAGAACTGTTTCCGTTCTTTGTTCCAGGCTTTTCTGGAGAGTTTTTCTTCTCTTGTGCTTCTTTCTCTGCTTTACCAAGTCTGAGCTTCAGGATCTTCTGTAAACACGCTGCTTTTGTGCGCCTTTGACTCTGAGTCTTGGACAGTCTATTTTCATTAGTGCCTATTCGATGATACTCTGGAATCCGCGGTTCTGCTGCATGCGGCATCCAATTGCGGAGGCATCCTTTCTCTGTTGTCTTATTGGCGCTCTTCCCTTCTCCTTAGATGTTTCCTGCATATAGATTTATATAAGTTGCATGTCTTGCAGTTTACGCAAAGAAGAAGGGAAATGACGAAAAGATTGACATGAAAGCATTAAATTCTAATGAATGCGAAATTAATGACATTAATCATAACTTGACTCTTCGATAAATGCGATGCAATCAGTTCTAGATATTCGAGCATGCGGTCATTAATTTCACTTAAGGCACGCTTTCATTTTTGGATCTACCGTGTATGTCGGAGAATTCTTGTGATGAGTTTTTTCTGCGATTGGTATCACAGTATCGATGGCTGCGATGTTATTAAGTGTTATCGTAGATCGCAGATATCGCAAATCGCAGATCGCAGATCGCAGATCGATAATATCGTAGATCGCAGATCGCAACATCGCAAGGTTTTCACTTTGTCATTTTGTGCTGCTCGTGTGGCATTGCGACGTGCGACGTCGCATATCGGCCGTCGGCGTTTCTTTAGGTTATCCTTTTTCAAACGCTCTTAATGCGCGCGATGTGATGGGTTCTAGCGTCGCTCCTTTTTAGCGTATTTATGCGATTTGGTCAAGCGCTCCTTTTTCCGTTGCGACGCGATATAGCTTTTAGGGAGTTGATACAGAAGAATTTTCAAACAAAAATATTTTTTGGATTTTTTGGCTAAGGGTCCCCCTTTGCTTGATGTTATTACTAATATCAAACGAAGAGGGGGGTTGTTGGTGACCACAACAACTTCCTTTTCTCAAACTGAGATAGTTTATCTTTTAGGGAGAAGGGTTTGGGTAGGTAATTGCGTCTACCTGTAACCATGTTCAACTGTTCTGGAATATGAAACTCTCTTACAACATTACTTTCCTCATAATTTTATAGCTGACTATTTAATAAATTTATTAAGAAAGGTTAAAACATTTATATTCACAAATTAGGCATATCATACTCTTAACATGGTTCATAGTCTACGAAGTAAATAAAAATGTAGCTCAAATATTTAAACATTTAGCGAGGGGTATTACATCTCCCCACTGAGCGAATCATTTTCCTCAATGTTTCCTAGCCATTAGAATAGGTTGGGATATGCTTCAGGCATAAAATGATATCTCACTTTCATATCGTTATTTCTCTCTAATCAAGAATACATAGAGGTTTGACTAAGAATTATCTGTCCAGATTAACCTACAATCACATCATGAAGACCATAATTATATTCCATCAATAATTAATTAAACATTTATATAAAATTCATTTCACTTTATTATAATATCCGCACATCCTACTAATGTATTATATATCTAGGGTCATATGTGTACTTCTTCAACAAAGAAATACATTATGTACACATATATGACTAGGTAAATCCAACTAATCGGCGACTGGACCAATTCAGGCGAGTATTTCAAAAGGGCCACAAAATTAGGGAGCTAGTTTGACACATCCTCCCCATCTCAATGTGCTCCTTTTTTATTTAACAATTACAAAAACATTCTCTCGCACCTGAAATTCCCTATAGGTCCTTCGCTTCTCTGCATAATTTTTTTTCATTCTTGAGGAGCTTTCAAATTCATTCATACTTTCTTTACAATACACTCTATTTCTTTTAACATGTCAGATCCCAATATTAGTGCGTCTTTAGGACTGTTACAGTTGATAGGCATCCGACACCTTCATCAATATAACACTTCAAATGGCCTCATTCTTAAGGAGACATGGTGATTGTTATTATATGAAAATTCCACCAAGTGGAGGTAGTCTTACCACTTGGTTGGTTGTTGCATGACATACATCCTTAGCATGTCTTCTATAAATTGGTTTACTCATTCAGTTTTCCCATCCATATTTGGATGGTAGGCATTGGTGAAATATACTTGAGTTCTTAAGCCAGTAAAAGGAGTCTCTGAGAAAGTAGAGGTGAACTTCACATCCTTATTAGAGTACCATTTTGGGTATTCCGTGTAAACAAAAAACTTTTCTCATAAAAATATCAACAATTTGCACAAATTTATAAGTTGATCATACAGGAATGAAATGAGTAGTTTTACTGAGTTTTTCTACTACCAACATGTTTTAGTCATTTTTCCTTTTTGACTTAGGTAAGCCTATAATAAAATCCAGTTTGATGATTTCCAATTTCCATTCAGGAATGGGTAGTGGGTGAAGTAAACTCGCTAGATGTTGATGTTCAACTTCTACTTGTTCACACTTAAGGTACTTTGAAAAGTATTTACTCACCTACCTCTTCATACCAAGAAAAAAATAATATTCTATTAGAGTTGTAATTAATTTTTGGTAATCGTGATGAGAAGCATATGGAATTTTATGATATTTATTCAGAATAATTTGTTTAACAACTTGATAGTTAGGGACATAAATTCATTTTTTGTAAAAAAAAAAATTCATTATTAATATCATAACCTACTCTCTTTTCAGGGTTGTTTTCTTGTTTTACATTCTTCCATTAAAAGTGATATTTAGGGTCTCTTAGGGCAACATTATTAATATGATATGAAAAATCATATTTTTTTTACTACATGTAATTTCGTATATGTAATTTAGTCTCCTACTTGGGGCATCCACCTTCTAATTCTCCTTTCCCTTCAAGCATTTCATCTCAAATTCCAATTAACTTCAGATGGCAGTCCATCGTGCTTCCCTATCATTAATATTGGGTTGCTTAAGGAAGCTAGTCAAGATACTATGATCAATCATTAGGATAAGATTTTTCCTAATAAATAGTGTCACAATATTTTTAAAGGATGGATCACTACAGTTAGTTTTGAATCAGAAGCATAATACCTTTATTCATGATATTTCAATTTCCAAGATTCATCGGCTACCACTCAGATCTCTTGCATTAATACACCTCCTACTCCTTCCTAACATGCGTCTATAGAGACAACAACCCATTTTTCAGGTTTGCTATCCTTAAAACAAGGGTTTTAATTAACAAATGTTTTATCTAATCAATTTCTTTTGACATTTTATTTTCCAATTAAAGTTTTCCCTTTTTTCTCCATACATGTTATGGGGTAAGCTACTCTAGAAAATCCTTTTATGAAATGACAGTAATAGCCAACTAACCCCTTAAAGGATTGGATTTTTTTGGCATTTTTGGGGATGGGCCATTCCATGATAGTTTTAATCTTTTTAGGATATATGACTATTCCCCCTTGTGTGATGACATCTCCTAGATATTGGATTTGATCCTTTTAAAATTCACATTTATTATATTTGGCATACAATTGATGCTCTGATAGAGTCTACAATACTATTGTTGTAAACAATGCTAATACTAAGAGGGGGGTGAAATATCATGTCGTGACAATATAAAATCAACACATAAGCACATACACCATGAGAAGAAAAAACATGAACACCAAGGTTTAATTTGGAAACCCTTCTAGGAGAAAAACCACCAAAGCTTGTTTGTTATTTGATGTAAATATGAGCTCCTACTCTATTATGTGAATTTGTTAATGAGCCACCACTAACAGAAAGCACCAAGTCTCTTTGATTGTTTGCTAGCACCCACTAGCAAGAAGCACCAACTGCCTTTGTCTATTTTCTAGCACCCACTAGCAGGAAGCACCAACTCCCTTCTTTTGTAGATGCTTCATCTACTTCGCAAAAGTACCAATTGAAGCACTCACTTCTTAGATTTATTGCAAGAACCAACTTGGAGCTTCTTGTATTTATGTGTAGAAATTAGGTTGTATATTTGCAGCTTCTCATGACATTTTAATCAAAATCACAAGACACAAACCTACACTACTACTCTCGACATTAATTCAGAATTTAGAACAAAAATCTTAGACATGCAAGAAACAATAACACACATGAAACAATTACTTGTATATGGGAAAAGAAATCTGCTAAAAACCCAAATGCCTGCTTGCATTAATCAAATGAATAGAGATGTATTACAATTTCTTTACTCAATTGAGCTCACCTTGTAAGTGTACAACCTATCTCTCTACCCACTAAAGGCCTCTGACCCAGACTTAGTCAAATTTTCCCTCATCTTGAGCTGTTATTTCCTTGCGTTCTTCCTTGAGGAATTATCCTCTATTATTTAGGAAAATCTCAATTTAATTGCACAATTCCTTTAGGCTGATCATCTGAATGTATGCAACACTTGTACACTCAAGACTAGTCTACAACTGATGTTACACTACCTTGGAATCTCCACCTCAACTGGGTAACTCGAATTCTCTGCATGCTCTAACTATTTTGGGTTGATTGATCAGTTAACTGGATGATCACTGAGTTTGACTGAAGTTACACTACTTAACTAACCTTCCACTAGTTCATCCAAAAGTTGGAACTAGTTCAACTGAAAACAACTTGAGATAATTGACCTTGATTGCTACAAATTAGAAATCACACATGCAGAACTGAAATCTACCTCCTCAAACTCAAATTTACTAGGTAAAATGGGTGACACAAGCCATGTCACACAACTTAACATCATCCAAGTTATCCGTTGTTGTGGAAATTCGAATATTCTAAATTCAATCAAGGGAAAATCAAATTGAGAATTTCATGCTAAATTTTATTTAACACTCCCTCTTAGCAAGAAAGGGATTATCAACCACCCCTATCATGTAGTTGTGGAACTAAAACTTTCATATTAACAAGGCGTTTGTCAAAATGTCATCATCTTGTTCCTTCGACGGAATTTGTTGCAACAACATTATATGCCTCTCCACACAATCCCGTAAATGGTGATACCATATATCTATATGCTTGGATCGATCGTGAAAAATAGGATTTTCAGAGAGGTTGATGCAACTCTGATTATTACAGTAGATCACAATTAGATCCATCATCTGACCAAACAATCCAACAAGTATATTTCTCATCGAGATCGCCTCACATGTTTCTTGACTGGAAGCCATGTATCCTACTTCTACTTAGCCAAGTGCCATAGATCTTTGCTTCCTTCTGTACCAAGAAGCTACTGTGGACCCAACACTGAAAATTCCACTTGATGTACTCCTTTGGTCTGATGGACTCCCCCCCTAATCTGCATTGATGAAGCCACACAACTTCACTCGCTCTCTACGTCTATACCATAGCCCAAGCTAGGTAGTTCCTTTGAGGTACCATAGAACATGCCTATCTACCCTCCAAATAATTTGGTTTGCCTAACCATAGCTTGGCTTAACTGGCTAACTTCATAGCACATGTTTGGTCCTGTGCTCACAAGATACATTAGTGAACCCACCAACTTCTAGTAAAGAGTAGCATCAACTTCCTCACATGAAGTGACATCCTCCTTCCTCTAGTTGGTTGCTAGAGGTATCTCCATGGGTTTGCAGCTATCCATACGGAACCTCTAAAGTATATCATTGGAATACTTTCCCTAAGAGACAAAAATTTCTCCATCACCTTGCCATACTTCCAATCTGAGGAAGTAGTGCATGAGACCCATGTCCTTCATTTAAAACACTCTTTCGAGGTCCTCCTTGCAAGGTTTGATCAGCTGCTCATCACTAGTTAAAATAAATTCATTAACATATAAGACAATAATCAACAATTTAACTTCTACCAAGATATGACAAAGGTTTTCATCTTCTTCACTTTTGATGGAGCCCAAACCGATGAGATGGTTATTGATACTGGCATACCAATCACAAGGTTCTTTCTTGAGACCATATAAATCTCGCTTCCGTATGCACACATGAGACTCCTGATGAAAATTCTCGAAGCCTTCTAGTTATTCGATGTGCAAATCATCCCCAATAACTCCATTGAGGAATTTTGTTTTCACATTCATCTGGTGGACCTTTGACCCCATCTGTGCAACCAGAGAAAGAATTTATTTGATGGATGAGTAGCTTGCTCTAAGAGAAAAGGTCTCCTCATAATCAATCCACTCAGCTTGAGAGTACCGCTTGACCACAAATTTGTCCTTGTACTTTTCTATGCTTCCATCTACTACATGGTTTACCTTGAAGATCCATCTCGAACCCACAACTAATTTCTGAGTTGGTCATGGGACCACTTTCCAAACACTTTTCTTTACAATGGACTCATATTCATCCACCATTGGATCAACCCACATAGGTTTCTCTACTGCTTCCTTGAAGGAGGATGGGTCAGTCTCTAGAAGCTTAGTCATTAGAGCCATGTATCTAGTGTACCAATCTAGTGACCTTCTTTACTTGTGTTGATTTTAAGGAGCACCCGCATTCTCCATCACATCCTACACAAGTATCTCAGCTTCCCTAGTCCTTTTCCTACCTTCACTGGATGGTTTTCCTAGAGTGGATGTCTCCACTCTCTGGTCCTCAAATTATGGCTACTCCACAACTTCTTGAGGTTCCTCCTTTGGAGCTAAAATATCCTCTTTTGGTGGGATCTGAATCTCCCTCCCAAGAGAGCATCACGTAACTTTATCTTTGTTAAATTTTACATCCCTTTAGAAAACTACCATTTTGAGGGATTTTAAGTACACACAATAGTTGTGGGGAGTTTTTTTGTAACCCACAAATACCACCAATTATACTACTAGCTCTAGCTTCTTCCTTGATTCTTTGGAGACATGGAAATAGAAAGAGGCTCCAAAAATACTGAAGTGCAACACATATGACCTTCTCCCTAAAAAAGCCTCCTCTGGTGTAATCATGCATAGAATCCGTCAAGGACTACAATTCTGAAAATAGACTACTCTATTGCATGCATTAACCCACAAATGTAAAGGTAGCCCATGGTCATGTAGCATCACCCTTGTTTCTCCCACAATGCTACAACTATTTCCTTCAACCACCCCACTCTATTGTGGGTTGTAGGGTTTTTCAACTCTCGTCCAATGCCTTCTTTTGCACATTAATTTTTAAATTCATTCACCACGTACTCACCTTAATTATCCCTCCTAAGAGCCTTCACCTTCTTTCCCGTTTCTTTCTCAACGAGTGCCTTGAATTATACCAACTTGGAGAAAGTCTCACCCTTCTTCCGTCTGAAGAAGATCCAACACTTCTATGAAAAGTCATCAATGAAAATGATAAACTATTTGTGTCTGGTAGTGCAGGATGTCCAGAAAGGTCCAAACACAACAGAGTGGATCCTTTCAAGGAATGCATGTGACTTTTTGTCTCAATCATGGAATGTGTATTTTTTGTACTTCCCCAAAATACATCCTTTACATACATCATGTTTCTCAAGTGCTCCTTTGGAAAGGCATGTGGTTATCTACTGCATGATCTTCAAAGCACCATGATGAAAATGACCAATTCTTTTATTCAAAATCTCACTGACATCACTAATCTGCACCTTCTCCGCATGTGCGCTCAATGCAGCATTATCCACCACATCTAGCTTGTACAGGTTCATCAGATGAATCCTGGTCTACTTCACCTGTCCCGTGGCTATGTGTCTCAGGAATTTCTTTCCTTTTCTAAATATCACATCATAGCCACGGTCTTCCAAAAATGCAACAAAGATGAGATTTTTTTTTAAGCCCAGAATGAACATGCCATCCTTAAGCCTAAGGAGGGATTCGATCTCCCTCTGAAAGGTGGCTGTACCAATATTAGTCACGCCATACCTTCCCTCATCCCCCATCTTGGTTTGCATCTGCAAATATTTCTCCTCCTAGTCACTTAAAAAATCTATATTTCCTGTCATGTGGAATAATGCACCTGATTCCAAGTACCAGACACTCCCCATCATTGTGTTGGCAATGCATGTAATAATGGTAAATTCAAGCTCAAACTATGAAGCCAAAGCTTCACTTGCTTCTCCGTCTGACGTCTTCTTTCTTTCCTTCTTGTGTGGACACTTTATGGCACAGTGTCTGAATTGATGACAATAGAAACATTTAATTTTTGAAAAATATTTCTTCTTGCCCCTTTGCCTAGATTCTGGTTTGGATTGGGATTTCTTCCCTTTTCCCTTCTTTTCCTTTCTAGCCAATGCAAAATTTTTCTTCATCCTCTCCCTTGGATGAAGTCGCATCTACGATATTCTATCATATTTCCTCCTGAACCAAATCAGACCACAAGTGCTCCCAACTAGGTAGTTTCTCCCTCCCATTCACCAAATATTGATAGCTATTCCAACTCTTGGGAATTTCCAGAAGGGCTAATGTTACAAAGTATTCTTCAGGGATGTTAACACTGACGCCGCCAATTTCATCACAACGTTGTTTAAACTTAATCAATATTGTGGAATTGTGTCATTATTATACATCTTGATACTTTGAAGTTTATCATTGAGTGCCAACTTACTATGGTCACTACTATTCTTGAACAATTTTGTTAGTGCTTTCCACATCACGAACGAAGTTTATTTTCCATGGAGATTTGAGAAAATGTGATCTCATACTCCCTCCAAGATTATTCTCCTCACCTTCACTACATATTTCTTCCACTGATAATGGTTATGGGAATTAGATGCTTTAGGTTTTGCAACATGTGTCTTGATGTATTCTAGGAATCCATTGTCATCTAAACTTCCTCCATGTGGTCCTTCCATGCAAAAAACTAGAGGTGCCTTCCAAGGCATACTCTAGTCTTAGTCCATTGGTCGCCATCTTCTTATCTTTGAAGAAATCCTTTTACATTAATCTTCAAATTTGAACCTTTGAGAAACAATTTTGAATTTTGATACTCTAATGTGAATCAAAATCTGATACCATGTATAAATTAGGCTATATATTTGTGATTTCTCATGAAATTTTAATCAAAATCACAAGACACAAACCTACACTACTACTCTGCAGACATTAATTCACAATTTTAAAAAAATTCTTAGACATGAAAGAAGGAATACCACACATGCAATAAGTATTTTTATATGGGGAAATAAATCTGCTAAAAAACCGAAAGCGTACGTGCATTAATCAAATGAATAGAGATGTATTACAATTTCTTTGCTCAACTGAGTTCACTCTACAAGTGCACAATCTATCTCCCTACTCACTAAATGCCTCTCATCTATACTTTTGTAAGATTTTGCCTTGCCTTGAGCTCCCATTTCCTTGTGTTTTTCCTTGATGACTTAGCCCCTATTATTTAGGAAATTCTCTCAATTGAATTGTGTAATTTCTTTCAGTTGATCATCTGACTACATGCAACACTTGTACGCTCAAAATTACTCTAGAACTGATGTTACACTGATTTGAAATCTTCACCTCAAATAGGTAACTTGAATTGTCATTTTCACTAGATTTTTTGGGTTAATTGATCAGTTAATTAAATGATCACTAAGTTTGGTTGAAGCCCCTTTCTTAACTGACCTTCCACTAATTCCTCCAAAGGTTGGAACTAGTTTAACTAAAAACAACTTGAGATCAGAATTATGGGAGTTTTGAGATCTAAAATGGGCCTCCTAAGGAAATTATAAAATAGTGGAAATAATAAAATAAGTATAGATTGCATCATCAAATTTTATAGGGAAAAAAGAAAAAACTATTTTTTCAACTTATCTCCCTATGGGTTTGCTCAAATTTTGAGTGGAAACACTCATTGGATGCATAATTTTATTGTTCATCCAAGAATTACCAATGTTGCATACTTTTGATGGACCCTGCCAGAAGAAAAATGAGAAATACATGAAAAACATGATTGCAATCTTGTTTTTTCATGTATTTCTCACTTTTCGTGTAGCTGGGTCAAACAAAAGTATGCAACATGGATACTCCTTGGATGAAGAATTAAATTTTTCATCCAACGAGTGCTCCCACTCGAAATTTGAGTAAAACCTTAGGGAGATAAGTTGAAAATACGAGTTGAAAAACTAGATTTATTATTTTATTATTTTTTAATCTTTTAACTTTTTTACTCCAAAAAAGGTGAATCATCCCCCATGGTCGACATCATCATATTAAATCCTATTGGCTCTAAAAAAGTTGATTTTGGTTGTACATTTTCCTGAGGAGGCCCATTTTAGAGCTAAAAAAACCCCTAATGTGACCTTGATTGCTACGAATTAGCAATCACACATGCAGAACTGAACTCTAACTCCTCCAACTCAAATGTCATGAGTAAATTGGGTGATAGAGGCTATGTCACACAAGTTAAGATCGTCTAATTTGTCTTTCGATATCGAAATTCAAATTTTCTCAATTTAATCAATGAAAAATCAAATTGAGATTCTCTTGCTGTAATTTTTTTAACATTATGCAAACACCAAATTGCAAGAGGAACCAACCTCCAATCTTTCTTCATATATCAACTCAGGTGGAAGCATAAAATCCCTATTTTGTAGGCTCCAACCCACACTCAATAAGGAACGAATACTCACTGTATATGGTAGCATCTCTACCTATTATCAACTATTTTTTCTCCTCCACCTTTTTCCCTCTGATCGGCTCAAAAAATTGCACTCTCATTGGCAACATACTTGCAGCTCTCTGCCCCTTCTTCAAGAACTTTCAACCTCTTTCATCTACCTAGGCACTCTTAGCCTCTTTCCTCTTCATAGGAACTCTCGACCTCTCTTTGCTATATATGAAATCTTAGCCTCTCTCTACTACATAAGAAATCTTAGCATTTTTCTTAGTAGCATAGGAATACATCCCCTTTTTCTACCCGTGCTTGCAGATAGACCTCTCCACTCAACTCTCTTAACTATCATGTTTTCCCCCACTTTGCACAATTGCAATCCTAGGTTTTTTTCCTCTACTACATAGGGAATGATGTTGTCTTTGTTGTCATTCATGCTTCGCAAGTGCATACTCCTGCATGGCTTTCCATACTACATAGGACAAGCCTACCCGATTAATCTCATAGCTAAAACAAGGTTCTCCATTATGTTGTTGCATCAAATTACTTTACCTCTACAACTACATTAAGCATAATAATGGGCACATGTATGATTCTGCATACAGAGAATTAAATCTCAGTCAACCTGCACACTCAAGGATTACCACTCATGAATTCTATCTGTGCAAATAACATGTCTCCCTATTCCTTCTTATTTGCCCACAAAGGTGAAATTGTACTTTAGGCATGGATCTCTTGGATTCCAATTAGAGCTTCTACACTTAGCCATCTTTTCCATTTATTTTTTCTATCATGACTAAGAAATATCAAGCACAATTGTTCTGGATTCAACTACTACCTCTACAAATCATGGTTCTTTGTGTCTCCATCCAACACCTTTTTACAATTTCAATTAATCCAATGGCACCAACCTTACTATGCACATTTACTTAGTTGCCAAATCATTTTCATGCTCATAGGTGCTAAGCTCTTAACCAACTACCAACTCATTCATACCTGTGGCACATTGCCAAATATGGAACATATGCCAAATTTGGTGCATAGTGCCAAAGAGCTGCCAAAAATTGTATAGACCAACTTCCAACCCATTCATGTCCACTCATGCTAAGTACTTTAGCCTGCTACTGGGTGTGGATCCTAATTATCTTCTTGATTCAAAGGTACTTTTTAAGTCGTGTTGGAACCCAGTTCCTAAATGAGTGGAAACACTGCTTACATGATAGCTGTTAGGGGATCTAGGGGGGCAACGATGATTTTATGAGCCCTCCCTAACAAGGGGGTTGGGCGGCAGCAGCCCCCGAAGAATTTTTTTGATAAAAA
This sequence comes from Pinus tabuliformis, assembly GCA_031772625.1. Classification (NCBI taxonomy): domain Eukaryota; kingdom Viridiplantae; phylum Streptophyta; class Pinopsida; order Pinales; family Pinaceae; genus Pinus; species Pinus tabuliformis. The sequence goes on from CM062816.1 coordinate 785,309,885, forward strand.
TTGCCTTGTAAAATATTGTAATTTCATGGTCAATCTGGGTCGTTCATTAGGTGAGAGATATGACAATAGAAGTTATGCCAATTTAGGGTCTTTTTTCCCTAGAAGGTAACCCTCAGTTTATATGAGGTAATTATATTGTGGTTGTGTATTATTATTAGGATTGATAAAGAAAGAGAATATTGTGTGAGAGCAAAGAGGAAATTACAATGGATTTGTTATAGGTTGTATCTCTTCATTTTGATGGATAATATAAAAGGAAGGCTTGGCTATTTCTCCATGAACATAGCCCAAAATGAGTGAACCACATATATTTGTGTCTCTCTTGTTTTATTATTTTCCATGTTTGTGATTTCACAATATTTCATGTGTTCCATTTCTATGCTAATTAATTTCTAACACTTACAATGCTCTCTCTCCCATTTTATATTTTTTTTGGCTAGAAGGATCTTAGTCACACTAACACAACTCTTTGGTGTCTCTCTCTACTATAGCACTAGGGGCTCAATTATTAGCATTACACCTTTATCTCCCATGGTCACCAATCACATGAAAAGCCATATCCTAGGCTTTACTTTAGCTCCCATCTCCTTTTACCTTTGGCACACCCTTTTCTCTTGTGCCTTGCGTAGGACATAAAACCAAGAACTTACATGATCGTAACTTATTTTAAAATAAATTGCATACACCTTACAGGAATTTGGGCTTCCAGCCTAACCCACTTATGTGCCACACTAACAATAGTCACTCCTATTCCTTTAAGGTGTTAATATGGAGGTTCTGGGTTTGACCCACCTTCCACCCATCAACCTCTGAAGAACTCTGCCTATCGACCTTTAAAGACCTCTTGCTATCAGCCCCATTCCGATTCCCAAATCTCAATTCAAATTTCTTCTAGGATTTAAAACCTCCAAGCACTCTCTATCATGGGTTATGTTGGTTAACGTTACATCAATTGTTCTTCCCTGCTAACTCGGCTCCATGCTATCTTGTGTCACCTATTAATAAAGTTTCGGGCTTCCGATATTCTGGGCTTTCAGGCTTCTATGATTTTTACTTTCTAGGCATTGTTGCTGCTAGATGCCAATTGGCTTCCAAGCTTTCAAGCTTCTAGGCTTCCTACCTTCTGGGCATTTTCCCACTCACTTTCAATGGGCTTCTAACCTTCCAAAGCTCTAACCTTTCAAGCTTTTGAGCTCCCAGGAATTCTCTATCACCAGTTCCATCAATTGAAAGTCCCTCAATTATTGTTCCCTACTAGCCCAACTACTTCATGTCCCATGTCACTTATAAATAGCGTTTCAGGCTTCTAAGCTTCCAGTTTTCTACGCTTCCGGGGACTACAAATTTGATCATGGAAATATTGACTTTTACTATCAATAAGTTTTGGTCCAAGAGGAGATTTTCATACTTTAAGATACCATTGGAAATATATTTATAAGGACTATTCAACTATGTCATCTCTAATAGCTATTGAGCTAATATCTTGATGCATAAATTCTAGCAAATCCTAGGTCTCCCTAACCATCATAGATACAATATTTTAGCTTCTTACCTCAACTTGCTACTATGATGGTTCTCTACCAGAGATTGCAGTAACAATGGGACTCCCCATGAGCTTGACAACATGCAAGTTTGGTTGACATCAATGCCAGCACACTCTCCACCACTCGCCATCCAAGAAATGCCAATTGTCCAAAAATATCCCACTTTGGAATTGATGGCAACACCTCATCACTAACATATGGTTCTCTACCGCATCACTTCTCCAAGTTGTTGTACAATCCTCATGATGCTTCCACACATCTCGTTGCGTGAGCGACCAATGACTTTCTCTCCTCTCCATGGGCCATCACAACTTCTCCAAATAACATTTCCCCCCTTTAACATCAATGACAAGGGGCTACAAGATTCTTATTCTCCTCCTTACAATCAATAATTTTCAATGATTGGGTCTAGCTGTTGATGTGTATTATTCTTTGTAGACTTCTTCTTCTCAGGGGTTGTGTTGATGGTGCTGTATACTAACAACATACATGGGATCTCCTCGATATAAGGTCCCAATTATACCTCACATTGTTTGGTGTAGGAGTCTCATTCAGAATATGTCCTGACTACCTTCTACTTAAATATATGCCTTTTCTTTAGTTTTCAGCATGAGAGAGAAGCACATATGTGCCTTTGAATGAGCAAGCAAGTGTGCCTTGTAACTTCCTAATTATAGATGTATCAAGGTTGTTTCACTATGGAGGGGAAAGAAAGTGAGCCTATAAGAGAGAAGTAATAGTACTACCCTAATGGAGACACATAAAGAAAGAGAATGGCTCATCTCACATCAAGTGAAATAGTTCACATAGGTGTGACAATCATTATAAACATTACAACACAATTTCAATACGTTAAGCACCAAATTCACCAAAATAGTTCAATTACTCTAGTACAGGTGAAATCAAACATGAACCATAAACATTCAAACAATAATCTTAGAAAAATTCACAATGCATGTGTGAGACTGTGCTAGCCTAAAAAGGATTCAATATTAAGAAAAAGTTCCAAGATACATAGATATAATGAACATCACTAACTCCAATAATGGAGCGTTAAATCCACTACTTTCTCACTAAAAGTACTAAATTTCTCTCTCCAATTCCTTCTAGGAGAATCCAAGGTTAAAATTAATTTACATGAGAAATTAGCACCCTTTTATAACTTGAGGCATGTCCTTTCACATCCTCATGACTCTTAACTTTCCAACTTCTATTGACCTTTGGACTTCTACAACCTTTGGAATTCCAAATGACTTTTGGAATCACATATAATTTTTGGTATTACATGTCCTTTCGACTTCCATGACTCTTTCTTTAATACACGACTCTTGTAATTCCACTTATTCATCTTTACAATGATTACAACAATACATCAAGACTTCCACATCATCATGTGATGAGACAATGACATGTCACTATCTTTGATGACTGGGACTAATAGTGACTGATGACATGGAATTTCTTTAATGATTACATGGCTACCACTTGTATTGACGTTCTTCATGCAGTTCCAGTCATTGATGTCCTAACCCTCCAAAGGGTCTTTGATCTAATGGAGTCTTTGAGGTTCTTTGGTAATCAAGGTTCAAGTGTGTTCTTCGTTCTTTCCACATTTCCTTTGTTTTTCTTTTATTCTGATATTCCTCATTGGTGCTTATCATGATGTTCTTGGAATACTTGTATATGTAATTAATCATGACAAACAACCATAAACCTTAAAATATCTTACTATACCATGTTTTATGCAAATTTTTTGTTCATACCTTTTTTAGTGTGCTCAAGAGGGACAACAGGAGCTTCTGGGTGCATGGGTGAATTTTGAAAGGCTGAAGGGGAAAGGACTCAGGGCTTTAGGCATGCAATCATGAACTCAAAGGAGAGATGGAGAGTGAAGGCTTCACTCATGAAGGCATAAGGATGAAGGCTTCAAACCTTCATGGTGCAATCATGTGCTTAGGAGGCGCAGTAGGGCGCATGGCACAAGTCTGAAGGATGAAGGGAAGAACTTTGTGCCTTCAGAGTGTGCTCACATGCTCAAAGGGTCTACAGGGAGAATGGGGAAGGCTGAAGCGTAAATATTAAGACCTTAAAGGTGCGGTCATGTGATCAAGGAGGGCGCACTTCTTCGAGTTGAAGGAGTGCGCTCGAAGAAGACTTAGTCTCTTGAAGGGCGCAATTCGGAGCAAGGAAGGGAAAAGAGGCTTAAGGAGTGCACTTTGTGATCTTGGAGGGTGCATGGTGTTCTTCTGAACAACAAAGGATTACTAATCAAGGCTTCGAAGTGTGCTCATGCACTCTTAGCTTCAATGGGTTTGTTTTAAAATCAAAGATTTGTCTAAGTCTGAGATATAGGGCAAGGGGCGAACGTGATGAGTTTTAGACATAAAACCATGTCCAACTCATACCAACTCATCGCGAAAAATTAGACGTACTTGAACAATGATAAATATACATCCAAATGCCATTTTTTACACATTCCCAAATTACGACGAGTGCAATGTGTGCGAATGCGACCAAAAGTGTCGTTTTACAAAAACAAAGATGTTAAGATCATGAAATGAACCTAAATATGTTATAATAAAAGCGATGACACTTGAGACCATTCAAGGACACTTGAAGCACATATAATAACATGAGACAACATTTCATGATCAAAGTGACACTGGGTACGATGGTGATGGTAAGCTCCAAACTTTGAATGTAGTGAAATTATGAAGGGTGTTGTAGCAATGAGAACATGTTGATATCTCTAATTAGGCACTTGAAGTGTGTCATCCAAAGTAAAATAAAAACACCATACACAAGGACATTTGTAATAACCAAGTATTAGTGAAACATGTCCTTATGTCTACTTGTAGCTACTATTTCTCTATGAACTGACCATATGTTATATGCTCCCCCTAAACATATACTTCCTATGCTATGAATAATCCTCTGGTTCTAAACGCACTATGGTTGTTGGCTGAATAATATTTCTACCAATGCATCATTTGTACTAGTTAAAAGAAACTAATACAAAATATAATTGCAAATGGTATTGTTGCTATTTCAAATACCAACCATCAATGATGCATTTTATGCTTAATCTTCATTGTTGTTGTTTCTACTAAAATTGTGCTCACTTCACTTGAGCATATTAATAGTCAACACTACTACCCTGAGATCGTGCTACAAATACGGATTGTTTCTTATATGATACCAATTGCATCAAAAATTTGATACAAATTGGACAATGTATCAGGAATACTCATAAAGCTCCTACTTAGAAAGAAACGTCCCCTTACACAAAAGGGTTACTCCACATGAACCAAAGACCACCAATTCACATAGCAATACCAATTGAAAGCTAAGATACATTCAAAGCTTATAACAATTATGTTCATGAACACAAGATTTTTGGGCATAGTTAAATTCAAAACGTAAATTAAATAAGGGTATTTCACACAAGATGCAAGCCTTTTATTTCCTGAACAATCACCTCTTCTTGAGAATAATAATCATTTGCTGTTACTTCTACTAAAGAAGTCCCCCCTAAGAAAATTCTCTCTCATCTCCTACATCTTTTTCCTTAATTCTACATGGGGACTAATCTTGTGTACCTGACATAATTGTGGGTCTCTTGTTATTCCACACTTATGTTGCAACTCATCTTCTTCTCACAACATAGAGTGTTGTGAACTCCCCCTAAAACCAAATTGGTTATACTCTTATATTTCTTCCAATGTCGATACATTTGAAGTAAACCAAATTATTATCATAATGAACATGGGGACTAGGTCACACCTCTAATCATTGAGATGCACCTCTCTATCTATTCCTTCCAGTTGCATGCATCTGACTTATTTGGCCTTTATTAAGGACATTCTATTATTTTAATGAAAAGAAACAAAGAATATAATCCCCCTCAGTAGAATGTCCTCTTTTCATCCAAACCTTCTTTGGTTGAATCGAGACAACAACATTTCTTTCTAGCTTATCCTTTGACCATGTTTGGTCCTTTTCTTGGATATGCATGGCTAGAGAGCCCTTATCCTTTTGTTCATATCTCTTTACCCAAATCCTCTTACAACATTTTGGCTTTATTTTCATGGATGGATTAACTGGGATATTGCTGCTCTTTCTTTCCAAAATCCTTCGCTCATTGCAACTGAAAATTATGACTGGATTCATTACTAAAATATGAGGATTATCTCTTCTAATATTTCTTTGGTTTTTCTTCAAAGAATTATCATCTTCTCGATTATTTCTTCCTCTTTTCAACACATGTGTTTGTCACAGAGTGGAGAAGAGATACTCATAATCCTCTGCTCTTCTATTTCTTCTCATTATCCATGGCCAACTTGCTTCATTTTGTTGTATCATTTAAGAAGTGGGAATTATTTTTTTGTATGCACAGTCCATTGCCTTGTGACCAAAATTGTCACAGTTGTAGCATTCAACAAGGCTCCGGTTGCTACTACCCACCATTTTTTTTTTTACATGCCATCTATAGCCTATGGATTTATATCCAAAATTATTGCAAGAAAAATAATAACTATGAAAATAATTTTGAGGGTTGAAGATACCTTTAGGGATTTGTCCTTGAAGGGGAAAGGGAATTTGATGGTTCTTCATGCACCTTCCATGGTAGTTTATATAACTACCTTTCATTCTTTCTTATTCGTTCTTGTCTCCCTTCTGCTCCTCTCCTCGTTGTTGTTGGCATTGTCCAACAACTCATTTTCCTTTATTGTTGTTGGAATTTCCAACTACCCTTACATGGGTGGTTGACCCTTTAGCCTTTTACTTCTTGTATATTGGTTCTTCTTTGAAGCCTAAACTAGCCTTGATGAGAAGAGATCTCTACTTAACAAACATCTCATTCAAGACCTTTATTCTCTCCTCAAGCTTTTGATATTGAGATAGATCTTTGCTTACCCTTCCTAGGTCGTGTCTCAATGAGACAACTTTGGCTTGTTGTCTCTTGCAAAGGGCTTCTCTATCATTTTGCTGAATAGTCAACATCCCATTTAGTCTACTAGCCTCCTCTTATTGAGAATTTAGATCAATTATTGTTTTTCTCAACTTTTCATTCTCAAGATCATAAATTTTCAGCTGCTCCTTCTTTTTGAGATTTTCTTCTAATATCTCCCTTATCTCTTTTAGAGCAGAGAACAAATTCTTTTGAAAGCACATATTTTGATCTATATCCTTTTCTTCACTATCAAAGTTTCTATATGAACCACCATAGAGGTATAAATTCCACTCTACATCCATGGAGTCTTCCAAGAGTCTGAGGAGTATTTCATCTTCATCACTACCAGGGATAATCCTATTATCTTCACGAGATATACTATCATATTCTTAAGAGGATCACTCAGTTTCTGTTGCTACTAAAGTAGGTAAATTCCACTCTACATCCATGGAGTCTTCCAAGAGTTTGAGGAGTATTTCATCTTCATCACTACCAGGGATAATCCTATTATCTTCACAAGATATACTATCTTATTCTTAAGAGGATCACTCAATTTCTATTGCTACTAAAGTAGGTCTATCAACATCACTACTAGACGTGTATCTATCATTTTCTTCAGATAACACCTGTGAGCATCTAAAAGATAAGTGAACTATTTCCTTACATTTATCACATAGAAATAGCATACCTTTTGAGAAACATGGCCTCTCTTATTCATCATCAACTCAAGAGTGATGAGCAATAGATTTCTCATTGGAAGAAAGATATTCAATCTTCTGAGTGTTTTTCCTCTGAGATGCATTCTTCTTTGTCTTCCTTCTCTTCTTCTAATTATTAGTACCCTTCACAAATTCAGGTTCACTGCTTGAGAAGAAAAGTTCATCAAACTCCTCTATTGTCCCATGGATTTCTCCTCCATACAAACATTTCAATCTATCAAAACTTTCCTTTTCTATTTGATAATGCCTTCTTTTGTCAACGTCTGGATTTGATAGCCCTTTCATGATATTCCTCTTGGTTTTTGCATTAAACTCATTATTGTCTCCATATTCTACAGACAAACAAACATCTTCATTGATGATAATTAAATAGGTTCCCATTCTAATCCTCTAATCTCATAGTCTGATCCATTCAAAAATGGAGCTCCCTTTGGTGTTAGGAAAAATTAATTGGTCATTGTTTCCTTTTGATTTACCTTCTAGCAGCTAAGCAATTCCTAAAGATACCATGCTCTTATACCAATTGTTGGAAACAATGTTAATACTAAGAGGGTGGGGGGTGAGTCAGTCTTAAGGCTAATTCAAACTTTTGTTCCAATTTACATACAACATTCAATCCTGGAAACTATCCACATAATCATTAATATCACATCATGTGGTAACAATATAAAATGAAGACATAAGCACATACACCATTAGCAACATACACATGAACACCGAGGTTTAATGTGGAAACCATTCCGAGAGAAAAACAACCAAATCTTGTTTGTTATTTGATGTAAATATGAGCTCCTACTCTATTACATCAATTTATTTGTGAGCCACCACTGGTCACAAGAAGAACCAACTCCCTTTGATTGTTTATTAGCACCCACTAACAGGAAGCACCAACTCCAGTTTTTGGTAGACACCTAATCCGCTTAATAGAAGAACCAATTCAAACAATGACTTATTGGGTTTGTTGCGGACACCAAATTATAGTTTCTTGCATTTATGAAAGAACCAACTTGCAAGAGGCACCAACCCCCAAGATTTCTTCAAATATCCACTTAGATGGAAGCACCAACTCCTTATTTTGTAGGCTCCAACTCACACTCAATAAGGAGCTAATACTCACTATATATGGCAGCCCCTATACTTGTTTTTAGTTATTCGTTCTCCTCTACATTTGGCCCTCTATTCATCTTAACAATTTGCACTCTCACTTAGCAGCATACACTCAACTCTTATCCCCTTCTTTAGGCACTCTCGACCTCTTTCCTCTACCTAGGCACTCTTGACCTCTTTTCTCTACATAGGCACTCTCAAACTATCTCTGCTACATAGGAACTCTCTACCTCTCTTTTCTACATAGGAAATCTTGGCCATTTTCACAGTAACACATGCACACTTGGCCTTTTCTCAACAACACTTGCACCAACAACTCTCCAATCAGCTCTCTCAACTATATTTCATTCCCCCAATTTGCACAATTTCAATCCTAGGTTTTATTCATCTGTTGTACAGGGAATGATGTTGCCTCTACTATAATTCATGGTACCCAAGTGCGTACTCCTATATGGCTTCCCTTAATACATAGGACATGTCTACTTGATCAATCTCATAACTGCAAAGAGGTTCTCCATTTTTTTATTGCATCAAATTACTTGGTTGTTGCATCTACATTAGGCATAAGAATGGGAACCTGTGTCATTCTCCATACCAAGAATTAAATCTCAGTCGATTTGCACACACAAGGAGTACCACTCATGAATTCTATCTTAAAAAATAACATGGCTCTCCATTCCTTCTCAATTGTCTACAAAGCTCAGGTTGTACTTCAGGTATGGCTCTCTTGAACTATGATCATAGATTCTACACTTAGCCATATTTTCCATTTGATTTTTCTATGAGGTGTATCTCAAGCATATTTATTCTGGAATCAACTACTACCTCTGTAAACCATGGTCCTTTCTATCTCCATCCAGTACTTTTTTGCAGTTCCCATTAATCCAATGGCATTAATCTTACTATGCATATTCACTTTGTTTCTTACTTATTTTCATGCTTAGAGGCATTGAGCTCTTAACCAGCTGTCAACTCATAAATAGCTATTGCCCATTGCCAAATATGGAACGTAGGCAAAATCTAGTGCATAGTTCCAAAGAGTTGTCAAATATGGTACATACACACTGCCAACCCATTCATGTTCACTGGTAGTGAGCTCTTTAGCCCGCAACGCTCTCTCTCTCCCCTTTTATATTTCTTTTGGCCAGAAGGCCCTCAATCACAATAACACGACTCCTGGGTACCTCTATTTACTATAGCCCCAAGGGCTTAGTTATCGGCATTAAACGTTTAGCGCCCATGGTCACCAATCACATGTGAAACCACATCCTCAACTTTACTTTAGCCCTTGGCTCCTTTTACCTTCAACATGCCCTTTTCTCTTTTTCCTTGTATAAACATGAACTTGGGAGCCGAAAGGATCATAACTTATTAAAAAATGAATTGAATACACCATATGGGCTTGCGAACTTTTGGCATAGCCCACTTGTGTGCCACACTAAAAATAACTAGTCCTCTTCATTTAAGGTGTTAATATGGAGGTTTCGGGCTCGACCCACCTTCCACCATCAGCCTCTGAAGACCTCTTCTTCTTGTCCCCACTACAATGCCTCGATCTCAATTCAAATTTCTTCAAGGATTTCAACCCTTCAAACACTCTTCGTTACCGGTTCTACTGGTTAATGGTTTGTCAGTTGTTACTCCCTCCTAGCATGACTCCATGCTATCATGTGTCACTTATTGATAAAGTTTCAAGCTTCTGACCTTTCGGGCATTGTTGCCGTTAAATTTCAACTGGCTTACGGGTTTCCTACCTTCAGGGAATTGTTCTCACTAGCTGTCAATGGGCTTCCAAGTTTCTAGGCTTTCAAACTTCCGACCATCTAGGAATTCTCTGTTACAAGTTTTTTCTATTGACAGTTCGTAATTTTGTGTTCCTTTCTACCCTGATTCCATGTTATCTCGTGTCACTTATAAATAGAGTTATGGACTTACAAGCTTCCGGGCACTGCTGAAATTTGACAATGGAGATCCTCACTTAGACTGTCAATAACTTTTTATCTAAGAGGCCATTTGCAAACTTCAACATACTATTGGGAAGATATTTCCAAGGACTATCCAACTATGCTATTTCTAAGAGCTTTTGAGCTAATATCTTGATGCACAAATTCCTCCAAAGGCTGGGTCTCCCTAACCATCATAGGTACAATATTTGAGCTTCTTACCTCAAGATTCTACTATGATGACTCTCTACTAGAGACTGTAGCAACCATGGGACTTCGCCTGAGCTTGATACACCATGTAAGTTTGGTTGACATCAATGCCAACACACCTGCCAACTGCTAGTCAATGTCGAATGTCCAACACTTCTCCCTCATTGATATTGACATAAATGCCAATAGACTTGTTTCCACTAGCCATCCGGGAAATTCCAACTATCCAATAACTATTTGTAAATGTCTTTTATGTTCTTCCATACTCCTTGAATAAATTGGGATGTCATTAATAAAAATAAACACAAATTTGTCAAGATAAAGATGAAATATTCTATTCATAGCACATATAAATGTGATGAGGAATTAGTAAGCTCAAAACATAGAAATACAAATTCCTAATGCCCATAATGAGTCTTGAATGTAGTTTTTCATATTTCTTCCTCCCTAATCCTTCTTTGATGGTACCTGGAGTGCAAATCAATCTTGGAAAACCTAGTAGCACCTTTAGCTTGATTGAATAGATCATCGATTCTAGGTAGTGGATACTTTTTTTAACAGTAAATTTATTTAGTTGACGGTAATCAATGCAGAGACTTAGAGGGCCACATTTCATTTTAACAAAGCGTACAAGGGCTCCCCATTGAAATATACTTCGACGTATGTATTTCTTATCGAGAAATTCTTGTAATTGAATGTTTAGTTCAGTTAATTCTGGTATACTCATATTCTAGGGTTCCTTGGATACTGCGGTAGCTCTTAGAATTAATTCAATGCTAAAATCTATATCTCGTTTAGGGGGAAATCTAGGTATTTCCTATGGAAACACGTCAAAAAAATCTTAAACAATTGGAAATTTTTCTAATGTGGTTGTATTTTCTTTAGAGTTAATGTACCCCACTTGAACTGCATAAAGTTGGTAGCCCTTTCTAATGCATTTTCCCAGTTGTGAGGCTGTGATTGGTCTCAATTTCAAAGGTTGTGTAATTTGTTGAATTTCTTGTCTAATATCCTCTTTATCAAGGAAACTAATAGTTTTATCCTTACAATTTACAAGAGACTAATGATCTTCCAACCAGTCCATACTAATTAAAACATCATAGGAACCTATGGGTAAAACATTTAAATTCACTTTATGGATTCATTCGCTGATGCAACTAAATGATTTTCTACTTTAACTACTACCATCATGTTTGCCCCTGTGGCTAACTGAACCAGGCACGGGTTCTGAAATTTACCAGCTTGCATATGACATAACTCCACTACTTAAGTACTTATATAACTTAAACTTGCTACAAGATATATTAAAATAGATACAACATGACTGCAAATATTACCTTCAAATTCAATAACGGTAGGTTGATACTTAGCTTGATGATCTTCTATTGCAACATTAATGTTAGGTAAACTCGTTGCCACTTCACCTATAGTAGCTGCCTCATGTATGTTTGCTACCTGCTCTTTTCTTCCATGATAAGGGAAGTTTCTGATATAATGTGTTTCCCCACAACCCCAAAAAACATACTTACCGATCAAACGAGAAAATTACCTAGTAGCTACGGTTTTGAGGTAGCAAAAAATCACTCGATTTTGAAAAGTGGCGATTCATAATACACTATTTTTTTACCATATTTTTGGCACTTTATATTTTCTTACGTATCAAGTATGAACATTTCTTTTTAAATGTTAGTGATTTTCACGCTGATTTTGGAAAGTGTTGATGAAGCATCAACACATTTTTTTAAAGGGCTTATTTTTGACACTTCAAATTTTTTTATGTATCAAGTATGAATATTTTTTTTTGTTGGTGATTTTCATTTTGATTTTGAAAAGTGTTGATGCAACATTAACTCTCTTTGTTTATAAGGCTTATTCTTTACACATTAAATTTTTTAATGTATTACGTTTGGATATTTTTTTTAAATGTTATTGAATTTAATGTTGGTAATAAAACATAAAAGAAATAAAATGTGAAAAAAAATCAAATATTAAAAAACTTATTAAAAAAAACCATAAAAATGTTAAAAAAAAAACAAAATTAACTTGTAAAAATAAAAAACGTAAATAAAAAATATATCAAAAAATAAATAAAAGAAGTAAAATATATCAAAAAAGCATATAATTTAAGGGAAAAAAATTATTAAAAAAAATCTAAAACAATTTTATTTTAAGTTAAACAAAAACCTCATAATAATAAAAAATAAAACTAAAATATTAAAATTTTAAAAAATAAAACTAAAAAAAATAAATAAATAAAAAATGAAAAAGCCATAAAAGAAATTAAAGGAAAAATGGAAAAATAAAAAAATAAACAATAAAAAAACAAAATAAATTAAATTTAAAAAACGAAAAGAAAAAATTTCTCGATTGGGTCGCCCGGTGCAGCTCTCTCCATGCCCACCCCGCGGCCCAACCGACTAGGGGTGGCTAGGTGCCAATTCCCGAAATCAGCCCCTAGCCACCCCGGGTTGATTGGGTCGTGGGATGGGTGGAGAGGGTGGTTCACAAAAAAAAAAAAATCATTTTCGAAATATAATTATTATTATTTTTTTAACATTGTTTTATTTTTTATTTTTTTTTAATTTATTCTTTTAAAGTTATTTATATTTTTATTTATATTAATGTTTTATTTTATTTTTGTAATTTTTGTAATTTTTTAATTTTTAACCTTTTGGTTTTTATTTTAGGAATTTTTTTTTTAACTTAAAAAAAATAATTGTTTTTTTTTTTTTTAATTATGAGTATTTTTTAAATATTTTCCTTTATTTTTTTATTTTTCATTTTTTTGCAAGGTATTTTTTATTTTACTTTTTTACATTTTATGGGTTTTTTTTTTCAAAGTTAATTCGACTTTTTTCTTTTCTGTTTTATAATATTTTTTTATATTGATTTTTTTTTTGTAATGTTTTTTATTTTATTTTTTGTATTTTTTTTATTGTTTTTATCTCTTTTAATATTTAATTTTTTGTTTTCTTTTCTATTTTTCATTTTTGTTTATTTATTATTATTATTATTATTATTATTTCTGTACGGATTGTGTCAATGCTCGTCTAGCAACCCAATCCCATTATGTGCAATTTGATAATTGATTTTAAAAATTGTGTTATACTAAATCAAGTCTGCCCCCACAATGTGTCAATTCCATGGTTTGTCTTTACTTTTTCACTACAATGGATCGAGTTCACCTACACTGTGTGTCAATTTGATGGTTGATTTGTAAATTTTTGTTGCAATGTATCAAGTTGTCTTAGGCTAAGATTTAAAATCGCTATACATTTAGCATTCAAAAAATAAATTACTCTTGCTATAACAACTCTTTCATTCAAGTGGTCATTTTTAATGTTTTTTTAGTCATAATTTTTTTTCATAATGTCAGGCTTGAAATATTTTGAGAACATAAGATTCTTTTGTAGTCATAATCTTTGGTTTTAATTCCATGATTGAAAAATTGTCAAGATTTTAATGTTTTTCTAAGTCATGATATTTTATCTTTAATAATATGGTTGAAAATAGTGGTAAATATTTTTTCTTAGTACCATGCATGAAAATTTTTGGAATTTTAAGGCTTTTCAAAGACGTGATATTTTATCTTTAATGTCATGCTTGAAAATCATTGGAAATTTAAAGTTTTTCAGAGTCATGATATTTTATCTTTAACATCATTAAAAAATAATGTTGAAAATTTACCTTGAAAAAAAAAGACGTTATTCCAGCATCAACACTTTTCGTTTTCAAGGTGTTTTTTGCACAAAAAAAAATCAGTTTTTACTGCCATGTTTAAAAAATGTTGTAAATGTATCCCGAAAAAAATGGTTATTCCAACATCAACACTTTTCGTTTTCAGCCTATTTTTCTTGTTTTTTGGGGTTTTTTGGCTAGAGTTCTTGTTTTGAGGTAATAGTTCTCATTTGATCGGTAACTATGTTAGAACTATAGGTGGCTTCTATGGTTTTCCATGTTCAAGTCTACTTGAAAATTCTGCTGGTTTTGACTCATTATGTGACCGAGGTTTGTGTTGTTCTTTTCCCCCAAATTTTCCTTTCTAGTTTTTATGTGAAATTTTAGCATTTACAGATTTTATGTTTTTAATATCCTAGGAATTTTTCTACCCTTTCCTTCCTTCCCATGTCTTATTATTATCATTTTGTTTCATTTGTTGATAAGCATTTTCATGCTTTACGAACAACTTCATCCATAGTCTTAGGGTTATCAAATTATAATTGTTCTTTCTTGAATTTTGGTGAATTGCTTATAAATTGTTCCCCTTAGCCTTTTCTTCCCATATGTAGGGAATGTATCATAGTTAGGAGGTGAATTTTGCCACATACTCATCCATGGAAAATTGTCCCAATCTGAGATCATTGAACTGCTTAGATTTATCATTATAAAATCATTCAGTTAGGTACTTTCCCTTAAAATATTTATAAATATTATCCCAGGTGATTTCCTATTCATCAACCCCATGCACCACCTTAAATTCCTCCCACCATAGAGTTTCCTTTCCCTGCAACTGATAAATTGCTAAAAAGCCTTTCAAATTATTAGTGTATTCATAAATCTAGAAGCATTTATTTATATTTACTAACCATGCCTCTATAGCTTCCTTTGATTCACCATCAAATGATAGAGGTTTTTGGTGTAAACCCACACGACATATTTTTGGTGTATGCATTCACATATAGTGACTTATATTATGATCATGAAGATGACCTAATGAAGTTTTGTTTCATATTTCTTGGTAAATGACAACTTGTTAGGATGATAGAAGATGAGAGTTATGCCTGTCACCTCGTATAACAAATTTGATACAATAATATTGATGAGTTTGATATTAGTTATGATCTACCTTCTAAACTTTGATAAACTAACTTAGTCCATTGCATAGTATTGATTTGTGTAAGGTTGAACATATTGGTTTGGTAAAGTGTCATGTTTGTAGAAATCATTGTAAGGAGCAGCGCCTCAATCATGATATGTCTACATTGATAGTTATATGGCGAAGTCAGGATGATGTGTCGATCCAAACCTCTACATCAAAATGGGTCCAACATATGACTTTGGTTTTGGTTTTATATGCTGATGGTCTACTCTTGACAGTTAATGAGCCCATGATGATCAAAGTAAGAGGGAGATGGCCTTTGAAGTTGGAAATGAATAACCATAGCATTATGTATTACATTCTAAATTTAGAAAAGGAAAATCTATATAGTAAAGATTTTGAAGAGTTTTTGGAAAGTGGAAACGCAAATCCTTGGACACTCTAATTGAATTTCAAGAAGTTGTAAAGAGATATTGTTGAACATGACTTGGAAATCAACAAGTTGATTGAAGCAGTGATGTTCCAACAACCGTGTGTGTGTGTGTGTGTGTGTGTGTGTGTGTGTGTGTGTGTATTGTACATAAAATGACTAAATTCATGATTCAATAGCTTCATACACATTGAGTGTCCGCTGAGCTCCCTTTAAGATATTTGCATGGGATGAACTATTTTGGATCTGAGATATTCTTCCTATGATATGTGACTACATGGATGTATTGATGATGTTTGGGATCATTATTGATGAGAAAATTTGGGTGTTTCCTTAGTATGAGTTGTACCATGATATCTTAGATGAGAGGTGTATAGCATGATAAGGTTGAGTACAATGTTGTTAACATAGCTAGCTATGAGGCAGGATGAAGAAGTTCTTTGGAAATTCGTTTGAGAAAGTTTTGGATATAACATGGATACATTATGATGACAAAGAGTGGGGACTGATTGGTAGAAAATCTCGCTTGTAGCTGAGTCTGAGACACCTTCATTGAAACAATGTTGTACGAGACAATATTAGGCTTGTGGTTGACACCTCCTTGAGAGGGAGGATGACTATGGTATCCCTTTTATGATATATACATATTGTTGTTCTATTATGATATTTGATTTGATGTCGTGTATGAACAGGAGACAACTGCTATTGATAAATGATTATTACCAGATATGAGCACAATTATGTGTTGTTGATCTACAAAGAGCATCGTTGATTAAGAACACTGCGTCAACTCTTCCTCCCTGTCTGAGCTCCCAGGGTGAGGAATTGAATTAGAGGGCTCCTAGGGTTGAGGGATCTGTGGACAATAGGGTCTTAGATGATTCTCCCCTATCTATTACCCATAAGGTTGGAGATGTTTCTTCCCTATCTTGGTCTTTGCAGAGTATACCCGAGTTAGCATCATACCCACAAGCTCTGTTTGTTAGGATTATAGCTCCTCATCTAGCCAACAGCTTGAGAGTGTACTTGGGGTGTATAACCAATGGTGATTATGATGTAGGTGTTCTATGACATGACTCTTTGTTGAAATGTGGCAACAAGAATATTCCAATTTTAATTTGTCCTTGAATTAAAATTGTGAATTAAAATTCGAACTTAGTCTCACCAATTGCTTGGAAATAATTAATTAATTCATTATGGATTAATTAGTCGGAGAAATTAAAGTTAGAAGTCTTCCTGCAGTCATGCAACAATTATCCCTTAAATTAAGGAGATTATCCCTTAATTAAGGAGATAAGATTGAGTTATATTTGAGTTTTAACTAGTTAGCTCAATTTACTGAGTTAAGTCCAGTTAAATTAGTTCCAAACTGTTTGAGGAACTAATTGTGAGTTATGAGTGAGTTGATGCATGCATGCACTCAACCAGTGTACTCCAAATAACTGAAGATTCCCTCATCCGTAAATCATGCATCTCTATTATGAGAAAGACCTAGTTGAGATTAAATGTCAAGGACAGTGTAATATCAGTTGGATGTGTTTTCCTATAAAGGAAACTCATGCATGCAGAAGGATCAATGCACAATAGAATTGCGTAGTTTTGACAGTGTGTGAGATCAATGTGAGAGATCAGTGTTCCACTTGGTTGAGAGTCTTCCACTTGGTAACAGGAGGATCACCCACAAAATACTGCGCAAGGAAATAGGAGCTTGGAGGGAAGAGGAGAAGGCTTGTGAGAAGCTTTGATTGCCTGTGAGCATCCAGGAGGACTGTACTGAGAGCTAAGGTTTTGTATAATTCTGATGTATTTCCACCTTGTATGATAATACAGATAGCGGGGTTTTTAGCTGAAGCTTTCCCCTGAGTATTTTTTGTGTTTCATGTGCATTGATTCTTCTTCTTCTGGTTATATGTGTTCAGTTCGATCTTGCTCAAGTCATTAAGCTTCCGCAAATTGATAGTAGAAGTAGGTTATGGTATTTTTCTTTGGTATATTGCATTGTCAGGTTAATCTACAGTCAGATTTTGTACATGATCATAGAGGTAGATTTGTAGAGAACTTGCAGAATTTCTACATGGTATCAAAGCTAACTGATCTATAGAGAAATTTCTACATGGTATTGGAGCCAACATTATCGAAGCTATGAACAGTATACGAAGAATAGAATTCGAAGTTTGAAGTTCGGAGTTGCAAGTGCAAATCGAATTCATAGCATGCTTCAATTGAGATGGGACATTACGGTACTAATTGCCCATCAAAGAAGTCCACGAAAGGATCCTTGGTAGGATAGGAAGGTGAGGCATTAACCTCTCAGTTCAAAATGGACTTTACCCTCATCGCATGCATGGTGTCATCGATGATGGGTTATGTCTGGTATATTGACAGTGGAGCCTCATTCCACATGACTCGCAATAAAAGTTTATTCAGTGCCTTAGAGGAGAAAGACCTCAAGATGTGCATAGAGATGGGTGACGACAGAAAGTATAGTGTTTCAAGAGTGGACATGGTTTCTTTTTAGAGGGAGCGTGGAGCTCCTCTCACCTTGAAAAATGTGATGTATGTGCCCGGACAGAAGAAGAACTTGGTACCAGTCGCAATGTTGGAGGACAAATGCTACGATGTTGTCTCCAATAAAGGAAAGGTGTTCCTAAGACACATAAACATGGGTCAGACCAAGAGGATAGGGATTCGGATGAAGAATCTCTATAAAATAGAGGTAGATGATTGTGCAGCATTGAGTACGAAAGAAAAATTGGTGCAAAGCCAAGACATTGGCAAGTTGTGGCACAGGCAGTTGGGCCATTTACATCATGGGGATTTGAAGATAATGCAGCAGATATCTACAAGACTTCCCAAAGGTAAACTTGAGAAAGTTGACATATGAAAAGGTTGTACCTTGGGAAAGTACAATAAGTATTCCTTTCATTATCAAGATAGTCGAGCAAAGGCTATCTTAGAGCGAGTTCATACAGATGTGTGTGTACCATTCTCGATGACATCCACAGTAAAGCAAAGGTATTATGTGATTTTCATTGATGATTTTTCTCGTAAACGTTGGATTTATTTCATGCAGAAGATGCACCAGAGCTTTTCAAAGTTTTTGGAGTTCAAAGCTTTGGTCGACAAAGAGTCAAGGAAGAATTTGAAGGCCTTGAGAAGCAACGATGGTGGAGAATATGTCTCTTGAGAATTTAAAGACTTCTTTTCAACAGAAGGAATTAAATGAGAGTTGACGACACCTCATAACCCACAGCAGAACAGGGTGGTTGAGAGGAAGAACAAAACTATTGTAGGGGCAGCACGGGCGATGTTGCATGACCAAGGTCTACGACTTCACTTGTGGGCTCAGGAATGCAACACAACGGTCTATTTGCAGAATAGAAGCCCACATCACGTACTTGGGATGAAGATACCATAGGAAGCTTTCTCTAGTAAGAGGCCAGATGTGGGTCACTTCAGGATCTTTGGCTCATCGATATATTTCCATGTGACAAATGATGCACGGAAGAAGCTTGAGCTAACAACAGAGTTGGAGATACTTGTGGGGTACACTGATACACCTCACAACTATCGTGTGTACTTGCCTACCAGTTGGAGGAGTGTGGTTCGTAGAGATATCAAGTTTGATGAGAAGAAGGCCATGCAAGTTTCCCTTGAGAGGGAGCTACGACTAGAGGCTATGGAGGAACTAGTGGTTCATAAGGAGGAGGAGCCTCAGACTGATGTAGAGCAACCGCATGCAAAGGTTCTAGGAGTGGAGACATCTACTCAAGAAGAGTCTTCTAGAGATGGATGGAAGCACACAAAAGAAGCTCACAGATTGTTGCAGGATGTGAGAGAGAATGTGGGAGCACCATCTTCTCAGCGCAGAAAGAGGAGGTCACCTTAGAGGTAAACTAGATACATGGCCCTTGCTGGGGAATGTGCTGAGATGGAGCCATCTTCCTTTGAGGAAGTAGTGCAGCAGCCAATTTGGGTTGATGCTATGGTGGAGGAGTATGACTCCATAGTTTGTAACAGTGTTTGGGACGTGGTTCCAAGACCAAAGAACAATTCAGTTGTGACTTCCCATTGGATTTACAAGGTAAAGCAAACTAATGATGGTAGTGTGGAGAAGCATAAGGCAAGATTTGTTGCCCGTGGCCTTTCAGAGGTCGAGGGGATTGACTATGATGAGACTTTTTCACCTGTCGCAAGGTACTCATCTATCATATCTATGTTGGCACTATCAGCATAGATGGGTTGGAGGATCCATCAGATGGATGTGAAAACTACATTCCTAAATGGTAAGATTGAGGAAGAGGTGTACATAGAGAAGCTCGAAGGTTTTGAGACCTTCGATCGTGAGTCGCATGTGTGCTGACTCAAGAGAGCGTTGTATGGGCTGAAGCAAGCACCTCGTGTTTGGTACACCAGGATAGACAACTACTTCACTTGGTTGGGCTTCACAAAGAGTGAAGTGGATGCTAGCTTGTACAACATTGTGATGGAAGGTAAGTTGTTGACCATCATTCTTTATGTTGATGATCTCATATTGACTAGTGATGATCAGTTTATCGTGTCTTCCAAAGAGGACCTTGAAAGAGAATTCAAGATGAAAGACATCGGTCTCATGCATTACTTCCTTGACATGGAAGTGTGGCTAGAAGGATGGGGAGTTGTTTGTGTCTCAGGGCAAGTATGCCAACGAGATACTTAGGAGATTCCACATGAAGAAGTGCAAGACCATGCAGACTCCTCTAGCTAGTCACTAGAGGAAGGAGGGTGCTACTTCAGGGGAAGTAGTGGAAGCTACTGTGTACAGGCAACTTGTGGGATCACTGATGTACTTAGTGAACACACAACCAGATTTGTGATATGCAGTGAACCAGCTGAGTCAAGCAATGGTTCAGCCTACCAAGTTGTTTTGGAAGGTAGCAAAGCATGTATTGAGATACCTTAGAGGCACATCTCATTATGGATTATGGTACAGATGGATAGAGGGAGTGAAGCTACAGGGCTTCACAGATGCAGATTGGGTAGGGAGTCCATCAAATCAGAAGAACACATCAGAACGGATTTTCAACCTTGGGTCAGCTGCAGTTTCTTGGTACAGCAGGAAACAGAGGTCTGTTGCACTCAGCTTGGCAGAGGCAGAATACATGGCTGCAAGTCAGGCAACATGTGAGGCCATATGGATGCGGAAAATCCTAGTTGGTTTGTTTGATGAGAGGATGGATCCAACTGTGATCTATTGTGATAATCAGAGTTGTATCAAACTCTCTGAGAATCCAGTATTTCATGATAGGTCCAAGCACATCGACATCCAGTATCATCATCTCAGAGACTGTGTAGCGAGGAGGATCATGTTGTTGTAGTATATTTTGACAGAGGAGCAAGATGCTGACATTTTGACAAAGGAATTGTCAAAGTGTAAATTCGAGTTCCGTAGAGACAGGATCGAGGTGTTAGATAATCCCTTTCTTGTTGAGAGGGAGTGTCGAAATGTGGCAATAAGAATATTCCAATTTTAATTTGTCCTTGAATTAAAATTGTGAATCAAAATTCGAATTTAGTCTCACTAGCTGCTTGGAAATAATTAATTAATTCATTATGGATTAATTAGTTGGAGAAATTCAAGTTAGAAGTCTTTTTGCAGTCATGCAACATTTATCACTTAAATTAAGGAGATAAGATTGACTTATATTTGAGTTGTAATTAGTTAGCTCATTTCACTGAGTTAAGTCGAGTTAAATTAGTTCCAAACTATTTGAGGAACCAATTGTGAGTTATGAGTGGGTTGATGCATGCATGCACTCAACTAATGTACTCCAGATAACTAAAGATTCCCTCATCAGTAACTCATGCATGTCTATTCCGAGAAAGACCCAATTGAGATTAAATGTCAAAGACAATATACTATCAGTTGCATGTGTTTTCCTATAAAGGAAACTCATGCATGCAGAAGGATAAATGCACAGGAGGATGGTGTAGTTCTGACAGGGTGTGAGATCAGTGTGAGAGATCAGTGTTCCACTTGGTTGAGAGTCTTCCACTTGGTAACACGAGGATCACCCAGGAGAAATTGCGCAAGGAAACAGGAGCTTGGAGGGCAGAGGAGAAGGCTTGTGAGAAGCTTTGATTGCCTGTGAGCATCCAGGAGGATTGTATTGAGAGCTGGCTAGTTGTGAGAGCTAAGGCTTTGTATAATTCTAATGTATTTCCACCTTGCATGATAATACAAATAGTGGGCTTTTTAGCTGATGCCTTCCCCTGAGTATTTTCTGTGTTTCATGTCCATTGATTCTTCTTCTTCTGGTTATATGTGTTCAGCTTGATCTTGCTTAAATATTTAAGCTTCCGCAAATTGATAGTAGAAGTAGGTTATAGTATTTTTCTTTGGTATATTGCATTATGAGGTTAATCTACAATAATATTTTCTACGTGATCTTACAGGTAGATTTTTAGAGAATTTGCAGAATTTCTACATGGTATCAGAGCTAGCTGATCTATAGAGAAATTTCTACACTCTTGAGGGTCATTGTTGGGAAGATTAGTAGGAAATAACATTGGTTGAGTAGTAGCTCCCTTATACCACATGTTTCTTGGTATGGGGTCATAGATTCTTAGCTCCCCCATGAGATTTCAGGTCGAGATGTGCTCCCCGATGTGGTTCGACGTTGAGATCTGCTCCCTGATGATATGCTCTCCGATGATGACGCGGGTCATAGATTTGGTTCCTTGCTGATGTTTCCTGAGAAGTAGGATTGGGCTCCGTGCTTACATATATTTTTTGTGGTAGAAATTGCTCCCTAAGGGATTGAGGGTGGTCGATTGAGCTCCCCTTCAATGTTAAATTCTTCTTCTTTCATATTCAATAATGTTCAAGGTATGAGGAGGGAAAATCGAAGATAAGGAGGAATAATCAAGAGATGAATAGAGAAGAACAATGAAAATACAAGATGATGAGATACTTGTGATTGGATATGATTTTGATGACATGATACACTTGACATAATGCAAGGGGAGTTATCCCTAGTTGATAGGGAGTATTAAAATATGCAGTTGTGGTAAAATTTCATTTTGGACAGCTCATTTGACAGACATAATGGTATAATTGAATCCCTCTTTTTTACATGACCAAAATCCACCCAAAGATAACTCAAATCGAATAAAAAAAAGTGTATTTATGAAGAAAATCCCACATATGCATATTTGGATGGGTCAACCCTAAAGCAAAGTGGACACCCTTAAAAGGCTACAAATACCAATGACTTATAATTCATGTGGACATCATCATGGATCATTATTCTACTCCCTTTCTTGTTTTTTGCTCGCATGAGTCTAAGGCAGATTCACGAAGGAGTAGATTCACACGAAGGCGAAATTGCAGGGTCCAAAGCTTGCATCATAGTTTTATGGTTTTGGAATTCAGTTGCACGCATAACACAAAGAAATATCAGCCACATTCAGTCTGTGACTCACTCATGCATTCGACTCAATCCTTTTAGTCACATGCCCTGTTAGAGCCTAGATTTGTCTCAGGCTGAAAAGACAAGGTTCTAGGTCCACATCAAACCATGCTCAGCCTCGTAGCTAGCCCTATGAGGACAGGAGAGGGCTATCTCCGGGTCAATCTCGGCAAAAGGTAAACGATGAGGCTTGAGATGACTAAATTTGCAGTTGATCTTAGGCTAGGTATGAAATACAAGGAGTTTGAGGTTGATTTTTAGGGTTTTGTTAAATCAAAGGAAAAGGCAATTTTGGGTGCGGGGATGAGACATAGTTTTTGCAGAGGTCTACTTGGGGCAAGGTACGCGATTGTTTTGATGCTTTAAAGATAATGAATGGCTAGATCTGACTGATGAGAAGCTAAGGAGAGCAAGAAGCTTTCAAGGATTCTCCTTAAACAGACGAAAACATGGAAAATCAAACAAACTTAAAGGCATAGCATAACAATCCATGGATTCTACCTTAACACTTCATTTGTTCAATTGCAGAAGATGAAAAAAGGAAAATGATACACATTAACAACTTACAATTACTGAAAGAAGCACACCATCAACACATAAAGCCACAAGGATCCAAAACAGCGCTGCAAAACCCTGGTCTTTCCTTTGCCAAAAATGCAGAAGTGAATGTACAATAGAGTGTCAAGCTTTTCCCAAGAGTCCAACCATGAAAATGACTTAGAAATTAAATAATATAGGCAAGCCAACCTTTTCTCTTGCCTCTAGGGGTCGAGCTCATCATTCTAGGAGCTATTCCAACCAATTCTAAACAAAGCATTACAATCTAGGCACTCAAAACAACTTGCCTCTATAAGATAGGAAACTGATTCATTCATTAAATTTTCACTCTTTGGTGAATGAATCTTATAGAAAAAGTAACTAGGTGCCAAAATTACATCATGCTCACTCAATTACATCAAGAGAAGTTAAAAATTACATCACAAAGCAAAACTAGTCAAACTGGCTGAATTTCTGAGCTGAAAGATGAAAAATTGGGCAAAAAATCTATATGCGCCGCGCTGATTTCTATATGCGCTGTGCTACTTTGCTACTGATTTTGAGGCACTTTCTGAAGTCCAAATTGAGTGTAGGTTGGCTTATTGGAAAGCCCTGCCCACCTACATTCCAACCCAAGTGGAATTTTCCAATTTGGTGTCCATTTGCCCCTCCAAATGTGCATTCTCCCAAGACTGCTTCCTGTGTGTCAAAATAGGGGCAGTGATGTCATTTTTTGCATGTCTTTTGACCTTTTGGGGACCCAAAACTTGCCCAAATTTCTTGTCCAAGTACCAAAATTCATGATTTCTCATGAAAAATCCAAAACTGCAAGCCATTTGTGATTTGGAGCTCTCAATCCTATGCGTCACGCAAGGTGCACAACGCATATAGAGAAAAAACATGTTTTTAAAGCCAAAAAGTTCAAAATTGACAAAATTTTCTCCAAATTCCTTGAAATTTGGGCTTAAGGTGCCTCATCAAGTGCCATGTTCAACCAAAGAAGCTTCGGCCAAGATTCGGAGCTGATCTTGCCTTTTACGCCGTTCCAGTGTCCTCATGACGCATGTAGTTTCAGTTGTAAATTTACTGCGTGTCCGTCTTCATGGTGTTTCAAAGTCTATTTGGCTTTCAATGAGATGGAGAATGAGAGTTTGGCGCAATTGCCAAATGTGGGAGGGACTATTGGGATAGATTCAGTTAAGGAAATATGGGATGGTTTGGGAGTTTATGTATAGGGTTAGGGTTTGAGAATTTGGGAAAGGGAATTTGGGAGAAGGAATTAATGAGCTTAGGGGGATAGGGAAACTTAGGGAATGATGAAAACAAGGGACCAATGGGATGAGGGAGTGATGGAGGAATGATAGACTTAGTAGAAAAATAGTTAATCAAACCCTAGGCAGCAATCTCTGTTTGGCAACTTTGAAGAAGTAGGGTTTGTAGTTTGTACATTCACCATGCAATAAACACCATCTCAATCTTTGATAAAAAACTATGAGAGAAGCTCATCCTACTTGCATCGAGACAAATCCATGCATTTTGGGCGATTTGGAGAAAATTTGTGAAGTTGTTGATGGCTCGGCACATTGGGCAACTGGCGCGGTGCACATGGAAGGCGCGGCGCATATAGCCTCATTTCTCAGTGCAAAAATACACTGGCGCAGCGCATATGGAAGGCGCGACGCATATAGCCCTGTGCGTAGCACCTTTTTGCAGGAGACTTTTGGAGGCCTTCCCGATGTCGAAATCAAGCGCAGGATAGATCGTTAAAAAAGGTCGTTGAGTCTAATTTCCACTACAACTAGAATTTTTCAATTTGGAGTTCATTTTCCCTCTCAAAACTCAAATCTCCCAAGACGGGTCAAAATGTGCCAAGTGAGGCTGCCTCAAGGCAGAGTGCTGTTGCAGTCAACGTTTGAATGCCTTCCTCAACTCCAAATTGAGCTCATGATAGCTCATTGGAAATATTCTTGTGTCTAGTTATCGTTTTACTCATCAAGAAAGTCATTTGGCCAACCAAGCTAGGAGAAAACGTGATTTTCCCAAGGTCACTGTAGAGGTGCATCAATTCTCCCGAGGCGATTGTATTTTTGACATTTCTCTAAAACCATGACACCTGTGTAAAAAGTGAAGTAGGTTTTTATTTCTTGGCCCATTTTGGACAAAAAAACCTCTCAGTTTTCCCATATTCATCTTTGATTTCTCAGTAACATCATTTGAGTAAAACCTACCCCGATGTGTGGAACAAGAGATTTGACAAAATGGAGCGAAACAAAGGGGATAAGGGGATTCTAAATTATTGAGAAAATTTTTGGAAGTAGGGAGAGATGTTAGGAAGTAGGGGAAAGTGGAATCTCAGAGATTGAGTGAGGGGAAGGGGTCCAAAAGGGCAAAACACACGCCCAACCTAGAAAATTGCCACGTTGTAGCAAGAAACTAGGGTTTGTGCGAAAATGAGGAATTTGGGGGATCTCATTGGTGGGAAGTATTCATGAAGGTACATGAAGGATAGGGGAAGGTGTATGAACATCTGGATACAAGTTTTGCTAATGATTTGACCATTCAAGATAAATTGCCTTCAAAACCCTAGGAGAGGGAAATGAACCTTGCCTAGGCGCAACTGAATCATGAACAAGGTGTAAAATGACCCAATGGAACCTCACATGATAAAGACAACCCTTTGAATGATGATACACTCAGCTGAATGATGACATGGACCGACATTTGGACAACTTTGGAAGGAGTGAAAGCAAACCCTAGACCTAAGGCCTAGTGACCAAATTTTGCTTGAAGACTCACTGGAATGACAAAATTTTACCTTGCCACTCTGAGACCACATTGAAAGAGCATATTTGATCACTGGAGGAAGGCTGGAAAGACTGACACTAACATTGGCTCCAATGGGGATGGTAGCTCCTTGGAGGTGCCAAGAACGACAGATCTTTGGGAGAGCTAGACAGTGCCTTTGTCCATTGGGCTATGGATTCTATTATTTCGGCAAACGACACAAGACTTTGACTCATTTATTGACTGAAAACTGACTCAATCCGATACAATTATGAAACCAACATGACTGAAAACTGACTCACAAATGACTCATGACTGACTTAACTAAAACAAGAACTTACAGAGCTTATTGAAGGGCAGTAGTCCATCAAGATTTCAAATCATGATGACAACCACCTGCATACTAATGAAATATGTACAATAATGTGTAATGAGCTTTCCAATGTAACCAATCCAGCAGATGGCTACATAGCAAATTTCTGCTCCCACTTTTCTCGAGCAGGCGGAACGATGAACCTGTAAGCAACTCAAAATAACCACTGAAACCAAAGCTTATGATAATGAACCAGGAAATATTTATCTTTTCTAATGCTTGCAAAAGAATGCCGAAGGGATCTTGAAAATCCTTAAGCATTGGATTATCTTGAGATCCAGCTGCAAAAATACAAGTACTCCCTCCATTTTGATCTGAAAGAACAATTGATTTCCGAGGGATAGGAATGCACAGAGAGGTATGTTCGTCTGCCATCTGAGTGTTAGTTGTAGTTTCCTTGACCATGAGAAATCCTAGCATATTGTCTCTCTCAAGCTCATGTTCCTCAACTTCATAGTCTAGGTTATTCGTAAACAAAAAACAATCTTCAAGATTATCAAACATGAGAGCCTTATCATCTTTTGTGAAAGAAAATATTATCTGTTTGCTGATCTATAAAACTAATTACAAGATTGTCATCATTTTCAAAAGAGGAAGAAGTTTCACCAACACTTTCTTGACCATGTGTGCACTGCAAATCTGCTTTAGCTTGGGCTGTAACATGACCTTTCAAGAGTTGATCTATCTCACCTTCAGATAAAGGAGATAATGCTTTTTGTTTTCTTTTGCTCCAACAATAATTTTCTTCATATGACATGGCAATCAAATTATCATTTATCACTGAATTATTGAAAGAATACTTATCACTTACTCGAACAAATATCTCATTCTGTTTTTCATGAACTGACTGGATTACCTCCTCATGAAGGTTGTGTTCTAATGAACTGAGAACGATCTCAATGGCAGAGCTCTCCTTCATGGGATTCAGCACAAGGTATTCTTGATCGTCACTATCTGAATCTAGATCTGAAATAGCTGTCTTGATTTTATCACCTTCTGAAATTGAAACTTGACTTTCCTGCATATCGTTTGCTTCTATGGACAGATCTGAAACAAAACCTTCACTTTCATTATTTTCCATTGTACCAAGATCTTGATCCTGCTGTAAAGTTTCCTGAGCATCTTGATGGGAATCCTCTAGGTTCTCTTCATGTTGCTGAAATGGATTATTGTACAGATCCTCCACGATTTCTCCATCCATCAATTCATTATCCCCATAAAAGTTCTCAAGATTTTCAATAAAACTATGAACATGGCTACAACAGTTCTGAACTAAAATCAAGGATGGATAATATTCTTTATACTTGTCAAAGAACATGGTATGAAAATCCTTTAAACAGTAAATAGAAGTAGATGGCAAACTTTCATACCAAGATCGGTCTTCATCTTCCAGAGTAGCCATAAACATCTTCATCAAACAGTCTTCAAGAAAGTCGATATTTAATTTATGCACATGAATGTGAAATTTCACCAGATGAAGAGCAACGTCATTACCATCCACATTTCTGAACATAGGAAAATTCTTTAACCAATCTACCCTGGGTATTTTATTTGGAAAACCTGGAATGTGATCTCGGCTCATGGGAGCGTATCTTCTTGCAACCCAATCCATCTTGAAAAGCTCAAAGCTACTAATCTTCCTGCAATGGAGTCACCATGAAGCATTGATCTCTCGATTTTTCAGTGAATGAAGTTGTCAGGTGAATGATTTCAGCCTTGAGGTGTCTGATCCTTGTCCACCATCAATAATCAAATCGGAACTTAATACAGGTATTGGGGCAATTAACAAGTTAGATGTCACGTTTACAAGCTAGACCGGAGATTGACTGAAGCAGCGTTTATCTACTTCCGCTAAAGCAAAGGAAAAGCATTTCGAAGGCTACCTGGCTAATCTTCAGGCTCCGTCTGTAGCTTATAAAACACATGACATAACCAAGCAAACCATTTTTTCCCCAGTATGGTTGCCACTATGTTAGAGCCTAGATTTGTCTCAGGCTGAAAAGACAAGGTTCTAGGTCCACATCAAACCACGCTCAGCCTCGTAGCTAGCCCTACGAGGACAGGAGAGGGCTCTCTCTAGGTCAATCTCGGCAAAAGGTAAATGATGAGGCTCGAGATGACTAAATTTGCAGTTGATCTTAGGCTAGGTATGAAATACAAGTAGTTTGAGGTTGATTTTTGGGGTTTTTGTTGAATCAAAGGAAAAGGCAATTTTGGGTGCGGGGATGAGACACAGTTTTTGCAGAGGTCTACTTGGGGCAAGGTAGGCGATTGTTTTGATGCTTTAAAGATAATGAATGGCTAGATCTGACTGATGAAAAGCTAAGGAGAGCAAGAAGCTTTCAAGGATTCTCCTTAAACAGACGAAAACCTAAAAAATCAAACAAACTTAAAGGCAGAGCATAACAATCTATGGATTCTACCTTAACACTTCATTTGTTCAATTGCGGAAGATGAAAGAAGGAAAATGATACACATTAACAACTTACAATTACTAAAAGAAGCACACCATCAACACATAAATCCACAAGGATCCCAAATAGGCTACAAAACCCTGGTCTTTCCTTTGCCAAAAATGCAGAAGTGAATGTACAATAGAGTGTCAAGCTTTTCCCAAGAGTCCAACCATGAAAATGACTTATAAATTGCATAATATAGGCAAGCCAACCTCTTCCCTTGCCTCTAGGGGTCGAGCTCATCATTCTAGGAGCTGTTTCAACCAATTCTAAACAAAGCACTACAATCTAGGCAGTCAAAACAACTTGCCTCTATAAGATAGGAAACTGATTCATTCATTAAATTTTCTCTTTGGTGAATGAATCTTCTAGAACAAGTAACTAGGTGCCAAAATTACATCAAGAGAAGTAAAAAACTACATCACAAAGCAAAACTAGTCAAACTGGCCGAATTTCTGAGCTGAAAGATGAAAAATTGGGCAAAAAATCTATATGTGCCGCACTGGTTTCTATATGTGCTGCGCTACTTTGCTGATGATTTTGAGGCACTTGCTGAAGTCCAAATTGAGGTCAGGCTGGCTTGTTGGAAAAACCTACCTGTCTAATTTCCAACCCAAGTGGAATTTTCTAATTTGGTGTCCATTTACCCCTCCAAAAGTGAATTCTCCCAAGGCTTCTTCCTGTGTGTCAAAATAGGGGCAGTGATGTCATTTTTTGCATGTCTTTTGACCTTTTGGGGACCCAAAACTTGCCCAAATTTCTTGTCCAAGTACCAAAATTCATGATTTCTCATGAAAAATCCAAAACTGCAAGCCATTTTTGATTTGGAGCTCCCAATCCTATGCGTCGCGCAAGGTGCGTGGCGCATATAGAGAAAAAACCTGTTTTTAAAGCCAAAAAATTCAAAATTGACAAAATTTTCTCCAAATTCCTTGAAATTTGGGCTGAAGGTGCCTCATCAAGTGCCATGCTCAGCCAAAGAAGCTTTGGCCAAGATTCGGAGCCGATATTGTTTTTTATGTCGGTCCAATGTCCTCCTAATGCATGCAGTTTCAATTGTAAAGTTACTGCCTGTCCGCCTTCATGGTGTTTCAAAGTCTGTTTGGCTTTCAATGAGATGGAGAATGAGAGTTTGGCACAATTGCCAAATGTGGGAGGGACTGTTGGGATAGATTCAGTTAAGGAAATATGGGATGGTTTGGGAGTTTATGTATTAGGGTTAGGGTTTGAGAATTTGGGAAAGGGAATTTGGGAGAAGGAATTAATGAGCTTAGGGGGATAGGGAAACTTAGGGAATGATGAAAACAAGGGACCAATGGGATGAGGGAGTGATGGAGGAATGATAGAATTAGCAGCAAAATAGTTAAGCAAACCCTAGGCAGCAATCTCTGTTTGGCAACTTTGAAGAAGTAGGGTTTGTAGTTTGTACATTCACCATGCAATAAACACCATCTCAATCTTTGATAAAAAACTATGAGAGAAGCTCATCCTACTTGCATCGAGACAAATCCATGCATTTTGGGTGATTTGGAGCAAATTTTTGAAGTTTTTGATGGCTCGGCACATTGGGCAACTGGCACGGTGCATATAGCCTCATTTTTCAGTGCAAAAATACACTGGCGCAGCGCATATGGAAGGCGCGGCGCATATAGCCCTGTGCGTAGCATGTTTTTGCAGGAGACTTTTGGAGGCCTTCCCGATCTCAAAATCAGGTGTAGGATAGCTTGTTGGAAAAGTCTTTGGGTCTACCTTCCACTACAACTGGAAATTTTCAATTTGGAGTTCATTTGCCCTATCACAAGTCAAATCTCCCAAGACTGGTCAAAATGTGCCAAATGAGGCTGCCTCAAGGCATAGTGCTATTGCAGCCAACTTTTGAATGCCTTCCTCAACTCCAAATTGAGCTCATGATAGCTCATAACAAATCTCTTTGTGTCTATATCATTTGACTCATCAGGAAAGTCATTCGGCCAAATAAGCTAGGAGAAAACTTGATTTTCCCAAGGTCACTACAGAGGTGCATCAATTCTCCCGAGGCGATTGTATTTTTGACATTTCTCTAAAACCATGACACCTGTGTAAAAAGTGAAGGATGTTTTTCTTTCTTGGCCTATTGTGGACAAAAACCTCTCTCATTTTTCCAAAATTCATCTTTGATTGCTCAAAAACATCATTTGATTAAAACCTACCCCGATGTGTGGAACAAGACATTTGACGAAATGGAGCGAAACAAAGGGGATAAGGGGCTTCTAAATTATTGAGAAAATTTTTGGAAGTAGAGAGAGATGTTAGGAAGCAGGGGAAAGTGGAATCTTAGAGATTGAGTGAAGGGAAGGGGTCCAAGAGGGAAAAACACAGGCCCAACCTAGAAAATTGCCATGTTGTAGCAAGAAACTAGGGTTTGTGTGAAAATGAGGAATTTGGGGGATCTCAGTGATGGTAAGTGTTTATTAAGGTACATGAAGGATAGGGGAAGGTGTATGAACATCTGGATACAAGTTCTGCTAATGATTTGACCATTCAAGATAAATTGCATTCAAAACCCTAGGAGAAGGAAATGAACCTTGCCTAGGCGCAACTGAAGCATGAACAAGGTGTAAAATGACCCAATGAAACCTGACATGATAAAAACAACCATTTGAATGATGATACACTCAGCTGAATGATGACATGGACCGACATTTGGACAAATTTGGAAGGAGTGAAAGCGAACCCTAGACCTAAGGCCTAGTGACCAAATTTTGCTTGAAGACTCACTGAAATGACAAAATTTTACCTTGACACTCTGAGACCACTTTGAAAGAGCATATTTGATCACTGGAGGAAGGATGAAAAGACTGACACTAACACGCCCAACATATCCTCCATGCAACCGACATCTAGGGTTTGGTTTCTTAGTTATTTGAAGATTTCGCTCATTGACCACAGTGTTCAGCAGTTGACCATAGACACAGACAATTCATTATGAGCTTCAAAATCATAATTTTGATTACAAGCATTGTTGGGTTCATTTCTTGGATATTGTGTATTTATTTTTGCTCAATAATTGTATGGATGTAGATATGAATCATTGTACTCTCTTTTGCTGAATCATTTGATGGAAATTTAATAATAAGAATAATTTTAAAGGTTTTTCCCCATAGTGGGTTATTCTCTCGTCTTTGACCAATCCTCATGTCTCTATGTGTAAATGTTTTTTTTCTATTGTTCTTATATGTTCCAATGCATTGATGATGATGATATTTTTCTTTCTACATAGTTGCATATGATGTTGAATAATGATGTAAATCTGCATAATGTTTTATGTTATGGGGTGAATGTAATGTGCAAATGAAAGAAGGCAATTATCAAAGAAATGAACAATATAGCCCTAAGAAAAATTAACATTTAATGAATAAGGCTATATGAGCTTGTAGAGAAATTTCTTGACTTTCCAACTCTTAAACATGATGGTCATTAATTTTTGAACTACCCTAGGAATCTCAGTTGGTCTTGATCCAATGGTGTAAGATATAGGTTTTAATTTGTGGATGGAGGAGTTATGAAAGTAACTACCTCCTCTATCTCTCGCCATCTCACCTCACTCGAATTCTCACTTGTTAAAGAAACACTTTGCAACAAAGACACTCACCATGAGGTTCGAGGTGACACCAAAGTAAATTTTGGGCACAAATTCAAAGAAACACTTTGCAACAAAGACACTCACCATGAGGTTTGAGGTGACACCAAGTAAATTTTGGGCACAAATTTCATTTTCATGGGTGGGTTTACTAGATTTTCTTTCAAGCTCCTCATTAATTGATTGTTATGACCATTGTAGATTTCATTTATGGGGTTTGAGCATTATGTGGAATTTTATTTGTTTTAGACACCATTCCTAGCCAGTCACGACAAGGAGGATAAAAATTTCAAAGTTTTGATGTCAAGTTTGGGTGTTGATAGCTTAACTTCATTTAATTTTAAATTTGATAATGCCTCTCTTGGGTTTTAATTCCAAAGTCAACAATTTCTCTCCTTAATTTTCCTTTCCCGAAGGATCATGGCCGCCTTCCTTCTCATACTCAGATAATCTTCTTGCAACCCTAACCCTTTCAACTACTTATTTTATCTCTTTGTTCTTCTGAAGTTTTTACCCATCGATTGATACCCCTACTAATTTAGCTTCCTTTGAAAAAAAAACATTTACAGATTCGTTGTTCAATCAGGATTGTTTTTCAGCGCATGTGCTTTCTCTCATTTCGTTGGGTACTAGGTTCTTTTATCATTCCTTCTATTTCGTATGCCACAGGTGGCCGTGTTGGCACCCAGACCTTACCGGAGGTTCTCAGAATGATTTACTTCACTATCTGGGGTTGTCTCTCTATTGCATTAGTTACATAATGGTTTTATGTTCATGTTCCTGTGACCTTAGAAAGCCGTAGGGGCTGAGAACTGATTTATTCTTTGTTAAGCGCCACTCTAGACTTTTGCTGTGTAATATTTGGGATATTTTACTTTATGTTGTTATTAGGTTACAACCTTCCACCTTGGTAGAAATTATTTTAAGTTGTAAGAATCTTAGTTACAGTCTTCTGAACTAAAAAATGAATTTGTAACCCTTTGTCCATTGATCTTTTATTAACCCTAAAGTCACAGAGTTTGTAATTTATTTTTGAATATAAAAAGTTGTTCTCTTTTCATTCGACGGTCAGATTAGTTGTGGGTAAAATGTTTTAATTTCTTTATTGAGGTTTTCCAGAATGAGGTTGTATGCTACGAAGTGCTTATGAATTATTCAGTTTGTGCTTATGAATTATTCAGTTTTGAATTTCTCTATGTAAAGTACATAGAATATTTGTAGATTCTGTTGCTAATTAATTTTTGAAATTTTATTTCATGTTGAACTATTCATACGTATGTATATACTATACCCTTGTTTTCTGTTGGTAGTGCAATTACTTTGTTTAGGATATTCTGGTTTTCTTTCCATTATGAAACCAACGTTTTTACATATAAAGCTTACGAAGCCCATTTGTCAATACAAATTTCAGTTGATTTTTTTTATATAGTAACAATATTTTTTCATTAGGTTGGGGGTTTTGATGGGACCTTGTTTCCAAGACCTATCATCCTCTCCAGATTGACTATTAAGGCGTAGGGCTGCTCCTGGTTAGTTGACCACCACCGGCTCTGGCCTGGAACTAAGCTATACCAACAGTATTACACTTTATGCAAAGAAAAGGGAACATAATCCGTCAATAGATTACACAGTCTTACACATTATTCCACTTTACACAAACTCCAAAACAAACTTTCTCAATAGATCACGCAATACAGTAAGTAAAAAAATAATTCAGAATAGCCATCTCACAGTTTTTTGAAGTGCCACAAATACATGGTACACAATGCTCCTTTTAACTAGTGAGAATCAATACACTCGACTGAGACTCTCCCTCCGCCAGCTTCATAACCAACAAAATTGTAGAAAATAGATCTTAATAGGTCCAACACAGAACTTTTTTGATCCAACCACACTCACTGAGACTCTCCCTCAGCCAGCTTTATAGCCAAAAAAAAAAAAAAATGTAGAAAATAGATCTTAATAGGTCCAACACAGAAATTTCTTGATCCAACCTTATTTTGTCTGGGGTTTTAACTGAGTACATAAGATTTACTTCTAATTCCACTAGCCAACCATGTCTAGCCAACCATGTCTAAGGATTTAACTGAGTACATAAGATTTACTTCTAATTCCACTAGCCAACTACCTCAGCTATCTCATTTGGCAGCAATGTGTCTCCCTCTATAGCATCCTCTTAGAGCTCATAAGTTGCTGTATACCTCTTGTTCAAGGCTACTCAGGGTATTTTTTTCCTCCCTCTTGGGCAAGTGCCCCTGCCCATAATTGTCTTCACAAGTTGCTGTATACCTCTTGTTCAAGGCTACTCAGGGTATTTTTTTCCTCCCTCTTGCGCAAGTGCCCCTGCCCGTAATTGTCTTCACATGTTCTGGAATATGAAACTCTCTTACAACATTACTTTTCCCTTAATTTTACCCTCAAGTATTTAATAAATTTATTAATAAAAGTTAAAGAATTTATTAATAAAAGTTAAAAAGAATATTTTCACAAATTATTCATATCAAACCTTTAACATGGTTCATAGTATGTCAAGTAAATAACAAAGTAACTCAAATATTTACACATTTACCAAGATTTATTACAATGCATGTTTAGTTAATTATAATCAAAAGCATGATAAAAGATCAATAAATTCACCCTCAATATGGATAATTTCATGTCAATTTAAAAAATTAGATATAGTAACTACAATTAAAAAATGGGAGCATATACCTTATTTTTTTCAAAAATATTTCAACATATAAATTAAATGAATCATTTAAAAATATATGTCAACTTTATACATATTCATATATGGAGAGAAAATATTTTAATGTTATAGATAATAAAACATTAAATGTACAAAGAAAAAAAAGTAATTGGAAGTTAAAAAAGTGAACCAATAAATATAAGTATTTCATAATAAAAATAATAAGAGGGAGACGTATAATGCATTCATTTGTTAATATACAATTGATATGTGATATTTAAAAATATTCATGAGTAGCAATGGCACCACATGTTGCAAAGGAAACCTCCTAAGGTAACAGCATAGGAAATAGTGTCGTAGAAGAAATAAGTAAATATTTTATGTAATAAGTACAAAAACTTTGAAATTTAAACTTTGCATAATTGAGTTACAATAGTTAGGAAGGAAAATAGTTTGAGGAATCCCATCAATATCTAATTTTTTGGATGTTCAGTGATAATTTGTGCTTCTTCAAAATGTCTTTAGTATGTACCTACCAAGAGCAGAAAATAATACAGGTGTGTGTATTCTTTTGTGGTACAGGGGCACATTGCTCCAATGGTGCCACTAATAGGTAAATGGAAGGAAAATTGGAAAATCAAACCATTAGAAACACTATAGTTAGAAGTCCAAGCCATGCATTGAAAGCATGTAATATTCATCAAAGTCTTCAACATAAAATCCTTGTGATAGAGATTGTAGCTTACAAATAGCTTATCAACAAAGTGAAATGCCAAGATTAATGTTAAAAATAACATCCTAGTACAAATATTTTCATAGTTTCATGGAGATTCCAACTAAGCCAATATTCTAGAATATGTTTAAAATGAAGATAATGCACAACAAATTAACTCCAAAAAATTCCCTTCTAATGTTGTAAACTTGATAATGCCCCATTCTGACACCTTTAGCCTTCTCTAGTACTGCAAAATCTATAGAGACATGAACAAAAACCACAAAAATATAACAATATTTACAACCAGAAGTTTGTGCAACTATCTTGACTTGAGAGAGACAAAATTATAGCTATGCACAAATCCTCAGCCAGAAAATAAACTTTGACTGAGTAGCAATGGCTGCATTGAGATTATTCTTAGACATTATAGATTAAATTAACCCATCTTTACTGATTTAAAAGTGGTTTCTTGCTTTGTGAAGCACTAGATTGAGGATTATCTTTATATGTTCACAGAAGCATTATCCTGAGCCTTCTACGATTGCCATTCATCATGGTGACCGCTGGTGTATTCTCATTCATGTTGTGCAGACAGTATGAAATGAGCATGACAATCAATGCAGCATATCCAAATACCATGTATGAAATAGAATTGGTGATACCTAGCCTTTGATATTAATTGAATTTCCAAGCTGGGTAGAAGGATATATTGATTGAATTTCCAAGTTGGGTAGGAACGATAAAATGAAATAGTTTAAAAGCACTATAACATATATGGAAAAATATTTATAAGCAGCAGAAGATCGGTAGAAAGGTTCAAGACAAAAAGACAAAAGCATTAAGACAAACTCAACAAAATAGTTCAAAAATTCAGAATCCATACACCACCACCACAACAATCACGAAACATCCAAGATTGCAGCTATGATACATTAAAAACTAATATATTAAAGTCATAGTACAAACAACGTTGCCACCTTATAGCCAAAAACACTGCATGTACAAATATTAGGATCATAGCCATCATGACATTCAAACTACTACATCAAACCACTCTCTAGTCTAATGCAATGAACAGTTGGCAAACGAAACAATTTATAAGCAAGAGAAGCTTCATCTACATGACATGTTTACAACGTTGTGCCAGAGAGATGAAGATAAAAGATAATGACACTAACATAAGAAAAACACCATCAGTTTTATAGTAGCTAGAATTTGCTCCAGCAAGAGAAGCTTCATCTACATGACATGTTTAACACTAACAGAAGAAAAACATCCTCAGTTTTATAGTAGCTAGAATTTGCTTCAAAAAAAATACTAACCAGGAATGGGAGAGTAGGGGTACAACTTGGACTCAACTGAAACCTATGTCAATTCAAATAACCCCATTTTTTTATTATTATGTTTTAAACTATGGCAGTCATGCTATGTGGGGTTAAACCCGTCAATTCAAAGTCACCAGGTGTCAAAAACTTCACTTAGTACTGGGCAAGTCCTGAGACCAAAAAAGTATTACCAAAACGTCAGGAAAGAAAGACAAAAGCAAGATGCAATCCAATAAAATGGATCATAGAGCGGAAAAACACAGAGTCTAATGAATAAAATTGTCAAACAAGAATTCAAGAATCCTTCCTGCTTTTATACTCTTCCATAACTTTATATGTATAAGCAAATATGCCTATCTAGAATATACTACCAAGCACACAAACAATGAACATATTACATTATGGGCCAGGCAACCACACCATCATTAGTCAGATCTAATGTTCTTCCATCACTACTCCATGCATTTACCTTGAATTGATCTTTAGTCACTCCTGAAAACAAAAAAATATAAGCATAGAGTTCCATTCAAAACTCACGGAATTTATATTCTATAATGCATCGTTATGCTTATAACATTAAGAAATGCAGTTCAACTCGACAAATAAAAACTGTTACATAATGAAGCCGTTAATGATGCGCACCAATTCAATAACATTGTAATCTCAAAACATGGTGTGAGATTTTTTTCGTTCTTGTTATCTACCTTGCAAACTTCCCTTATTCATAAACTATTCACGTTCTGTAAGTGTAATGTACAAGCTTTTATACCCAATTAAAAAAAATTAGGTAATATCTCCATTAAAATTTGAATTTCTTTTCTTTTCTGCTTCTCCCACTATTCTATGCTAATTTTAGCCATTCTTGAAAATATCACTGCTTTGAATGTGCTGGTCAAGGATCTACATGTAAAAACACAAGGTTTTAAGATTCAAAATAAAAGCTAATATAAACAAAAACACTTTCACGTGTTAAAAATACATGAGACTGAAATTAATAATAGTAATGCAATTTTACCTCTGGCCATCGCGGTAGTGGCGAAGATCCCAACTTGCACATTTTTGAGAAGAGTATCATAGTAATTAGTACCAGACCACTTCTGGTGGGTGAAAGTGTCAACCCCATTCACCCTTTCTTGTCTTTGAATTTGTTGGATGTGTTCCATCACGCCCTTCTTAACACAGCCCCTTGCAAAGGTGCCGATGGCTAGTGCATCGGCATGGAATCCAGCCAGAATGATGAACTTCCATCAATAAGCCACCTGTGCTATTTGAGGAATGAAGCTCGTCATCTATTCATCGCTCATGCGAGCAACATCCCAGTTGAGACAAGGGGACAGATTGTAGGCCAACATTATGTCTGGATGCTTTGATTTCACCCCTTCTGTAAATTCCTTGCATTTTACCATGTGGGGGCTGGATGTCATTCGGGCAACACGCACGCATGGAAGGGAAGATGAGTGGACAACAGAAGGAAGCAAATGAATTGTATAGAATGAATAATAAGATATATCAAATTTTCTTTTAAAATTATAAACTAGTATTTGCATCAGATGTTGCAAAGAAAACTCTGGAAATCCATTATCCATGTAGTGTGTGCATTATTCAAGAAGGTGGATATCTCTAAATTTGTTGCAAACATTTATGTTGTTGCATTGCTAATTTATTTAGAATCTACTGCTACCTCCTCTTTTTGGAATATTAAATTTCTTATCACCCAAATTTCTTATCACCCAATGATGACAGTCCCTCTAATGATTGTCATCACAATTTTTTCCACTTTAGTGGCTTTACCTTCAACCTAAAGAAACATGAATTTGAGTCACTCAATTAAAAAGAAATTGCTAAATTGTTATTTATGAGGTTTTGAGTAAAAACAATTAATAACTCATATTTACAACACTTTAAATATTTACTAAGTCTTGTATTTATAACTCATATTTATAACCCTTTAAAATGAAACTAACTATCTATATTTTTATTAATAATATAAAGAATCTTCTTTATAAAACTGACACTCACATGCTACTCCTATATATTTATCTTATATTTAATATTCAATGTCCATCAATTGAATGACAAGATGAAAGATCAACTTAATTGCACATTTCTGAACTACTTTGTGGGAATTCATGTCCCATTAATTTAATGGCAAATTAAAGTTTCAAATATAGTACACATTTTATACCAAATTCGGAGAGTTCATGAACAAACTTTCAAGGTTTTAATGGATCTAGGTCATTTGTATTTTCTCTCATGTTCTGGGTCGTTTGTATTTTCTCTGATGTTGATTATTCTTGCAATTGTCCCAAAAGGTACAAGCCTTAATGTCCTTTTAATGATCAAGCCTTATGTGAAAACTAGTGTACATTGATTTGTTACATTTGTCTTGGTCTATAATAGAGGTGTAATTGGTTATTATTTATTCAATAATTTGTACATTGATAATTGCAATTTCTCTTGAAAACCAATGTTTATATTAAAATTTTAAAAATTAACACTCACTTCTCCCATAGTCTGGTGTTTCTTTATTTGATCGTGGTACTCAAGATTGCCTTTCTCCAAAGTATCAAATGTGAAGATGATATCTTATGTGTTTCCGCTTTCTCAGTAGGTTCATGTGATTATTATTATTTTTGGTGTTAATGTTTATGTTTTTTTTATGCCCATCCATTATTTATTATCTAAACATTGATGTTTGAAAATCCGTAAGTGGCTAGTGTGGAAATTGCAAGGCACGTTGAGAATTTCGTTATCTAGTAAGCTTAGAGTCATTCTTGAGTCATTATCTTCACCATCTCACGAAGAAGAAGAAGAAGAAAAGCCTATTGAATTGAAAAAGAACCCTAAAAACTATTAGGATCCATGGGTCATTTTTTTTGCATCATGTAGCAAGATAACATGGCTAATTGATTATGCCACTTGAAGAATTAGCCTTTGCCAATATTTAGGCTTATAACTAGGTGATTTTTTCTACTAATATTCTTATACCAATTTACCATGATAATTCTCTTTTAAATTGAAAAATTGTTTGCAGGCTATTGTAGGAACCAAGTGTTTGCTCCCTGAAAATATACCTTCAAGGTTCCTTCGGTGGATAGCAGAGCTACTATACTTGACATTGGCAGTATCGAGTAGTTTTTCTAGCCCAAAATCGGCTATGTATGGCTCCATGTCAAAGCTGAGAAGGATGTTGCTTGGCTTAATATTTACATGAACGAACTTCCTTTCATGTAAATAAGCCAGGCCTTTGGCTACTCCCTTTGCAATTTTAATCCTGGCCAACCATTGCAGATAAAAGGGAGAGTTTGATGACCATCCTGCAAGATTGGAAATATATAGTGTTAGTCAAAGGATCTGAAAAGGATAGGCCACTAAGAACCTTAGAAGCTAAACAAGATGATCAAGATTAGCATGCAACAAGGGGAGAATAACAATTCAAACCCTAAATGATAATGGACTCCCTTTTGGAATGATTACATAGAACTAGATTTGGTTATCCAGAATGTTGAAATTGAAAAGGAATCAATACTCTTTGATAAGCAAGGAAAGCATTATACTCGAACTCAGGGAACTCAATGGGAAAAATTATCAATAACTAGTTATAACAAAATATAGAGAACCCAGTGAACAAAATGACAAATATCCAATTTAAATGAACCACACAGAACGTGGTGATAAAAAAGATAAATATCCATCTTAAAGATAAAAGAGAAATGAAATAAACTGCAACATATCCTTGAAACAAAACAAAACGGTTGATATATATTCTAAAGAAGAGAAAATAGGGATAGACTCTACAGAATCTAGTAATATGGCATAATGGACCTGTTCAATATATAACAGTAGAAACATTCCATAGAAACTGATATAAATACTGCAGGCAATTGTTCTCCAGCTAAGTAAGAAGATGTTATGTAGAATAAGATACAAATACAAGCATAAGGTCACTTGTCTTATTTCATGGTCTTCCTAAGAAGACTTATGAAGGAAGTTGTGTAGCATTGTCATGGTTTTGATAAATTATCATTTGTTGTTGAGATGAACATGTATATATAAATACTCTAACCTAAAAAAGGAGCAGTTTCTTCTTTGTTTATGCAAACTATAGCTGAACCAATAAATCTAATTTTCAATATTGATTTGCATCAATTTCTTTTGGTCCAACCAGCAATTAAAATCCATCCCCTGCCACTGCAACAATAATACACCATATATCACCTTCCCATTAAAACTGAGAATGAGCTGCAAGTAAACTGTGAGAACACGGATGCCTCATAAGCATGGAGTTAAGTTTGATCCCTGAGTTTTGCTACAATCCTCAACTGTAGAAATATTGAAATCTTTAAGAAGACTCTGGAGATTTCATAAGAAACTGAGTTGACAGTAGAGTTTGTCTGAGTCCCAATCATAGAGGTGTCTATATCAGTTATGTCAATGTCTAAGTAGAGCTGTTGAATATGGAATGTGGGTGTAAGTCCTCATCTCTGTCCAACTTATGTCAAAGCAAGGATGCTACATAGGAAGAAAGAATTGGTTAATCGGTTGTGGATGATGGCATTTTTTCTAGAAAATGCAATACCTCCTTCATTGATGGTCTCTTTTGAGGGGAAGCAGAAGCACAATTCGAGGCAATGCGAATCTACATTTTTGACAAAGAAAAATCAATAGAAGTCAAAAACAATTATGGATCCAGAATTGAATCTCAACATAGAGGTGTGCCTTACTGTCTAGCATGTATGAGTGGATATCGCAATGAGACTTTTCAGAACATTAGATACCTCAGTGTCAGACAAGGGATGAACAAAGAGGAATCCCAGATAAAATGGAGACTTCTGACTTATTTTAAGTTTGATACATTATAGGTGCTAAATGTTTTTTCTAACCCTAGAGTCGCTTCTGATCCTAAA
This sequence comes from Pinus tabuliformis, assembly GCA_031772625.1. Taxonomy (NCBI): domain Eukaryota; kingdom Viridiplantae; phylum Streptophyta; class Pinopsida; order Pinales; family Pinaceae; genus Pinus; species Pinus tabuliformis. The sequence goes on from CM062816.1 coordinate 785,352,467, forward strand.
AGAATTCCACAATGTTCTGATTTTTATTGAGAGCTGAGAAAGTGCTAAAACATGCATACAAACTCATAGCGTTAAAGAGGAGTATACTCTGAATATAAGATTTATCCCACATGTCTATCTAGTCCTGTGAGCAAACCTAAAATAAATGATCTTACCATTGGTTTAGGAGCCTATAATACAATTGGATGGATATGAACTCAACTACATCTCAGAAAACATGGGAAGACAATCATATGTGTGGAAATGATAAACTTACATAAAGTTGAAAAAAGCAAATGCCTGGTCCAGTTCAAGCAACCTCTTCAACACTTGATGTAGCCCATGAAGAAAGCGTCTACAACAAATATGTCCAAGCCTCAATTTTTATCAACACAACAAACTATTTCAACATCCAAAATCATTATAATTTCTTAAATACTTAATATCTAGAAGGAAATTAAAACATTCAGAAGATCAATCCCACAAAGAGAAGACTGATGCTCAAACCATTATAGTTCCAACAGCTCTTGCAGTAGCATACTCTCATGTAAAAGATGATGGATTCACTTTCAAAAAATATATGCATTAAAATAGGATGTTAACTGTAATACAATAATCTAATGCATACCCTCGAGATGAGCCATCTTTTGCATGGCAGTTGGAGAAATCATAATAGGCATTGATATCTTGAATCCCAACACAGTGGTACTCAAATCCACCTTTGTTACGTCAACCAATATATAGGGACGGAACCTGATACATACAACATCAACGAAAATCTTTGTAATAATGTCAATTCCCCTGATGCTTGTAATGAAAGAGGTGCCATAATGTTCAAACGTTTGGCCCAAGACAGGGTGACTAAAATTAAAAACTATAGCTATTCAATGTTTATCTAATCTGGTTGCAGTCATAAAGTTGGTGAAAAAATAGATACGGGAGCTGAAGGTACATCTTTTTCAAATGACTATGTATTAGTTGAAGGTACAATAGCTAAATAGGGGAGATTGTGGAATCCATAAGAAACTCATAATATGCAAGCAATTGAAGGGCTATCTCTGTAAAAAAAATAAAAAGCAACCATGCAGAAACAAATTGAACCATTTCACATCCTGGTCACAAACTCAACCTAAACAATTTTTAGACCCGTTCCTTCTGTTAGTGGATATCACAATGAGACTTTTCAGAACATTAGATACCTTAGTGTCAGACAAGGGATGAACAAAGAGGAATCCCAGATAAAATGGAGACTTCTGACTTATTTTAAGTTTGATACATTATAGGTGCTAAATGCTTTTTCTAACCCTAGCGTCGCTTTTGATCCTAAAAGAATTCCACAATGTTCTGATTTTTATTGAGAGTTGAGAAAGTGTTAAAACATGGGTACAAACTCATAACGTTAAAGAGGAGTATACTCTGAATATAAGATTTATCCCACGTGTCTACCTAGTCTTGTCAGCAAATCTAAAATAGAATGAATTTTCACTACCTATTTCTAATGTCAGACTCCCTCCGCCCAAGTCGAGGTGTGTCCACAGTCAGTGAAATTGCCTTAAAACCAGCCCTCTCCACTCTTCTAACAAGTTGTGCAACAACATTCTTATTCTTGTAAACCTGCCAGCAATGACATCTAAATTTTAACACCACTCATACATCCACATTTAGTAAACCCAACGCAATATAATTGATATTACCATTGGTTTAGGAGCCTATCATACAATTGGATGGATATGAACTCAATTACATCTCAGAAAACATGGGAAGACAATCATATGGGTGGAAATGATAAACTTACATAAAGTTGAAATAAGCAAATGCCTGGTCCAGTTGAAGCAACCTCTTCAACACTTGATGTAGCCCATGAAGAAAGAATCTATAACAAATATGTCCAAGCCTCAATTTTTATCAACACAACAAACTATTTCAAAATCCAAAATCATTATAATTTCTTAAATCCTTAATAGCTAGAAGGAAATTAAAACATTCACAAGATTGATCCCACAAAGAGAAGATCGATGCCCAAACATTAAACACTGATGTCAATTTCTTAAACACGAGAGAAGGCATCTTGTAAGCAATTAAATAATATAAGGTGAAATAGAAGTATAGTTTGGACCTTAAAGATACTCACATTTGCAAAAGCCCTGCTCAACTTGTGTAGCAAGTTAACAAGTGCATGACTTTGAACAAGCTGCTTTCCAACACTATAAAAACCTTTGGTGGATGTTGTTACAATCACCAACTTTCCATTGCAAAGCTTCACGTCAGGGGAAATGGCATGAGAAATATAAGAAATCTATAGAAGAAACAATTCAGTTCCTAGCCATTATGGAGGTGAAGCTCAAAATTAGTACAGGATTGGATAAGAAGCGCTCATGTCTATAGAAATTTTCAAAAGCCCTGCTCAACTGCTGTAGCAAGTTGACAAGTGCATGACTTTGAACAAGCTACTTTCCAACACTATAAAAACCTTTGGTGGATGTTGTTATAGTCACGAACTTTCCATTGCAAAGCTTCACCTGTATATCAGGGGAAATGGCATGACAAATATAAGAAATCTACAGAAGAAACAATTCAGTTCGTAGCCATTATGGAGGTGAAGCTCAAAATTAGTGCAGGATTGGATAAGAAGCGCTCATGTCTATAGAAAAAAACCTCCTGGACATTTGTCTTCAACAGATTGCCTTGTGGACTTCCTTATGAATGTACATCCCAATGTCATTCGTCACTAAAATACTATTCGTAATTCACTTTTTTTCCCTTCAAAGTTTTAACTCATAAGATCCAAAGAAAATCAACAAATTAAATTTGGCAATGTGCACATTGTTTTCCATGCTTCACAGCTCAAAATTTTCTGGAATCTTTGCATTACAATCAAATAAAGAACCATAGTTTGATGGCTTGAAGAGTACATGGAAAATCTTTCAACATCATATCCATATTTGTATGGGATATATGCATTCTCGTAATATTTCTATTATACACAAGATTGAAAACTACTACTTTCAAAGTATAAAAAATTGCAGGGAACGGTACACTAACATTGGATAGGAGGCAAGAGATGTGAGAATGAGAAGAATTCATAGAACTGGCCAAGTTTAGAGGCACGACACATTCCTGTCATATCCCCTTTATCTGTGGCCTCTTTGGTAGCAGCCATAGCTGCAATGGCCTCAGATTTCCCCTCTTTCGAGGATTTATTTCTTCCTTCACCCTTATAAGAATGTTGGTTTGAGTTCTCCTCTCCATCATTTTCTTTTTCACTAGCCTCAACCTTACCTTCAACTTTTTGAAAGGTCTCTGGTTTATTGTCTTTTCCATCCTTGTTTGCTTCTTTTATTTCTTTATTGCTAGGTAAGATTTCTTTAGAGCAACATTGTTGTTTTGTTCAGCCACATTCTCTGCCATTGAGTGAGCTGATTCTTTTCCACCTCCCTGCCCAGACTGAGGTTCCCCTTTTTTTCCTGAAGAACCAAAGCATGTTGTACAAGCAAGAATGTCCAGTAATCTTCTAATGTGTGCAACTGCATGCTCTTCAGTGTAGTCCTCTACAAAGGAAAAATAAATGAAAATTATATATACATTATTATGCAAACTTTGAGTATAAACAATGCATATTCTTCTTTGCATATATATATTTAAAGCACGTATGCAAGTAGAAATTCAGTTTAGATCACTTCAAGAAACAAGAGAAAAAATTTCTAATATTATGATTTAACATTATTTCTGACCCCTTTTCAAGATAAAAACATTTATATTTTAAAGAAAGGCAAGACAAAATTTCTAGCTATCTCCCCTGACTTGTTCAGATGGGGGAGTAGAGTTATTGGTTACCTTCTACAATAGTAAGGGCATAGGGCTTCAAGGTTGCAACATCTGATGAATCCCTCAACCTGTTGCCACGAACCTGGTATAATTCAAGTTTTTACCAATTCATGGATACTTCAAGAAAACTAAGATGGTCAATGTTGCCATGGTCACACTTAAGCTTTACAAACTAATAATAGAACCAATTTCACTATACATGGCTATTTCTATCTTGACATGAACACCCGTGTTTTTAATGCAAGTAGGGTCATACCACATGATATCTTGAACAGAACCAGTCAATTGCAATCCACCAGCCTGTCAAACAATCCCATTATTTAATGAGCTTCTGAACTACTGATTTTCTTACCTCATGGGATAAAGAGTAGTTGGTCAGATGGCATGTCTCCACATTCACAGCTAATAATTGGCATAAATCAAAAATATGGTCTGTGCAAATTCCCTGTTTCCATAAAACAAACATATATTAAAATCTATTGTCGAACCAAACATAACTATCCATAGGTCTGGATGCTGCAAGATTGGATTATATTCATCATGATTCTTAAAGTTGGATCAAACATCTATGACAAGACTTATGTTACCACCTACCCTCATAAGCACTGGATAATATTTTTTATGAGATAGCGTACCTTTAAAATAACTTGAGAATCATATGGAGTGTTCGCTGTGACGTCTAGCACAATAGGAACGACTGTAAGCAAAAAACGATACCATATAGTCATTGGTTGCCACCATAACAATTTCTTATTTTTAAAAGGAAACAGAGACCTCATATTTGTATTGATATAAAGTACTAACATCAGATGAACTTGTGAATAGCCAAGAAGCTGCCCACAGCTGGTCTTTTCCTTTTCAACCAATTAATCACATCGAGATCGGAGAGAACAACCACCGAAACACAATGACAGGGCATCGGAGAGTAACCACAACACAGCCCATGTGATGCCACAACCAAAATAATTGGAAAATAGGAAATCAAAGCAGACATATACTGTGAGACAAACTAAAATGGAAATACATACCCTGATGTCGAGCAACCATTTTGTAACAAATCGCAATCCTTGTAGCCATCCCACAACAGACCGAAGTCCAAAAGGCGACCTATGACAGTCCAAGGCATCTAGTGGTGATAATCCAAGCCATTTTAAGGCTTAGTGAGACCTCCTGGAATCATCTCATGGGTCCTGTAGCAGACTGGGTATGTTCTGAGGGTCAGAATATCATTTGCTACCTTATGATTGATATGAAGGGTTTCCTAAAGTCGATTTCCACAGATCCAGGGTCCTGGAATATAGTATCACCGAGCGAGGGAAAGTGCAAGGTCTCCACATGGAGAAGCACCTGGAAGTAGCATAGCATCAAGCGAGGGCAAGTGTCGATCCGCTGGGTTGCATCGTATACTAATCTAATCAATTGGATGGGTAAGATTATTTTCATCATCTAACACTTAAATCAAAGGATCAAAAATGTACACATAACCCAAGAGGAAAGTTGATTTCAAAGGGAAATGCCTTACAGCGTAACTAGCAATTTCTCTTTGCGATTGGACTCTGGCTCAGTGTCATAAACTTCTGTACTCCAGTGTATTGCACTTTCAATCTTTGCAACCCTATCAATAAACTTAGGAGTATCTCGGACAACAACAGTTCCTTCAAGCCGGAGAATTCTATCCATTTCAATCATCAAATCAACAAGACTACATCTGTAAGCATAAAATCCAAAACCAATGAGTAAGTAACACATGAACTTTAACATGGAAATAAAAATGATGATTGAAGAATGCCTATCACAGAGGAGGAGAGATATCATTCTTTAGACCAAGGTTCATGAATATAAACAATATAAAGCGATAGGTTCAGGAATCTGAAGAAAACCCAAAAAACAAATGGAGGATCAGAAAGGCACCTATTTCCACCTCTACTCAAATCTCCTATTAGATATTCAATGCCAATTGCATGAATAAAATCATATGTTCGAGGGTAAGAAGAGAAGGCCTCACACCTGCCAAATCACATTTCTAGTCATAGAATATTCAATGATATTTCCATAATCACCATCCTATTAAACTTGTCCCCAGAGTCCCCTGATCTCTCTAGAAAATAGTTAAATATCATGTAAATCTGAAGATGCCCTAGTTCCTAGAGCACCTTGATAACCAGAGAGAATTCACCATAATGCAAGTACATACTATTCAAATTGCATAGACGTGTTCTTGCTTGCACTCTCCCATCAAAAGATGAAACAAACCAAGGAAATCCATGGTAGCAAATATTCCCATCTTATGGTGATTGAGATGTTGTTCCAAGAGCCAACCAAACTTAACTAGAACCTTGATTTGAAATTGAACTCAACGTCCAAGGAAGCCAATTGGAAAATCAGAAATCAAAGATGCAGTGTTGTAGGAATTTTAAGTATGTGAATTCTTCAGATCATAGGAATATAGTTCAAAAACTTAATAAAAATCTCAAGGAATATAAACTTACGAGTCATGATAAACTCTAATAAGGCCTCTGTCATAAATCACAGCAAGAGTACTTGTTGTATAAGTAGGAACAACGTTCATGATCCAGACAAGATCTGCAATAAGTGCTGCTGCAAAGCCACCAAAACCTGCATTCATATCCATAACATTGCATACACTTGAAGATCCTAAATTTAGATTCAACACATTCTTATAGTATGTCACTCTCCTTTGCCATCTCCGTGTATCAGCATTAAATATATCCAGAAAATTCTTTATGTCTACAACATGCTGAGGAGGTTCGTTCAACCGGCTTGGCCACTTTGGAAGCTCGATTAAACTGTTCTCTTTCTCTTTCAATGGTGGAAACTGGCTAATACACTCTTTCAATGGTACATACCTGTAAGCGGATTGAAAGAGAATGTTAGCCAGGAGATCAAAGCTCCAAGTTGGTGATATACATTTTTACATCAAAAAACATAATTTCAACCGCTAGATGGAATAAATTACCATGCCAAGTTGGGATCATCATGTTCGTCACATAAATTAGGTCCAGTTACACTCTTCAATGTGAAGCACGAGTTGTTGGAAGGTTTCTTCCAAATTGCAGTGTTGCCATCAATAATAACCAACTCGCAACATAATGTGTGTGCTAAATTCTGCAGGTCAACCCATCCTTTCTCTTGTTTAGGCCACTGCATGGGAGGTCCAGAGATGACAAAGTAGCCTCGTGATCGCAACAAACGATCAATCTTGATCATGTAAGATCCATCTGTTTGACAGAGTATTCCTTCAGTAAATACGCCTTTTGTAATTTTTGCACCATAGTGTGCAAGTACAGTGCTTTTAACTTTTTGTTTTCTTTGAGGTGAAAAATTAGATATCGTCAATGGTGTAAATTCAAAACGAAATATCACTCAACAACAATATCTTCTCACTAGGTTAGAGATGGAGAAATATTACTGTAAGTAGTGAATGGTACCAAACATCAGGAACAATGAATCAGGTCAAATACATGAGCAGGGAAGGGCAGTCTGTGGGTTCCAAGCATTGCTAGAAATGCAAGTATGCTCCTTTCCAATGAAAACTATATCTATGACTTGTGTGAATCCCGATGAGCAAAAGACATGGTTAATATATCTTTCTTAAGCAGGTATCCTCCAAAGCTGGCAACCTACATTTAGGGAGTCAAGATTCAATATTAATCAATCAATTAATCAATTGTGATATTCCCTTTGGTAATGGGTCGTGGCTCTACTAGTACATTTACAAATTAGATTGCTAAGGTGCTCCAAAAACAATACATTAAGGAGAAGAGAAAGGGAGAAAGTTCAAACCCCACAGCCAACAACCAAAGTTGTCCTAATGGTTCCACCACTTATCGGTAAATATTGTTTCAGCTTCTGAATGTATTGTATTGCTCCATCGGGAAACATGGTGCCACCACCTGGAAATATGAAGTAAGGTCCTTCTGCCTTCATCTAGCCCTGATGCCCTTTTCGATCTGCAATCTTGTTATGGAGCATATTGCTATGCCATATCTACCATGCAGGTTTAATCAAACAGCAAGATTTAATAACAGATTTTAAATTAAGCTATTCTGCAGTACTCAAGATTGAGTCAAGTCTTTGATGCATGATTTTTGGTAGACAACAAAATGACATCGGGAGATTCCTCGAGCCAATTCGAAACTAATAGTAATATTACAGAAAGAAAATTGGTTGTCTTCTGTTCAATAAGCACATAGAGATTTATCAATAGATTAACAGTCTTTCCCCTGCCTACCCAAGAAAGTAGCTATATCTAATTATGGAACCCAAATGCCACTAAATGTCTATAGAATCTAGAACCAAGAACAAGCTATTTCAAATTACCAATCTGGCATCCAGCATTTTGCAATTTCTAAAATGTAATGCCTAAAATCATAATGCTCTTTCGCACAACTTTAAAATTCAAGTGGAAACCAACATTACCATAATGCAAGTACATACTATTCAAATTGTATAGACGTGTTCTTGCTTGCACTCTCCCATCAAAAGATGAAACAAACCAAGGAAATCCATGGGCATCAAATATTCCCATCCTATGGTACTTGAGATGTTTTTCCAAGAGCCAACCAAACTTAACTAGAACCTTGATTTGAAATTGAACTCAACGTCCAAGGAAGGAAATTAGAAAATCAGAAATAAAAGATGCAGTGTTGTAGGAATTTTAAGTACGTGAATTCTGCAGATCATAGCAATATAGTTCAAAAACTTAACAAAACTCTCAAGGAATATAAACTTACCAGTCATGATAAACTCCAATAAGGCCTCTGTCATAAATAATAGCAAGAGTATTTGTTGTATAAGTAGGAACAACGTTCATGATCCAGACAGGATCTGCAATAAGCGCTGCTACAAAGCCACCAAAACCTGCATTCATATCCATAACATTGCGTACACTTGAAAATCCTAACTTCAAATTCAGCACATTCTTATAGTATATCATTCTCCTTTGCCATCTCCATGTATCGGCTTTAAATATATCCAGAAAATTCTTTATGTCTACAACATGCTGAGGAGGTTCATTCAACTAGCTTGGCCACTTTGGAAGCTCGATTAAACTGTTCTATTTCTCTTTCAATGGTGGAAACTGGCTAATACACTCTTTCAATGGTACATACCTATAAGCGGATTGAAAGAGAATGTTAGCCAGGAGATCAAAGCTCCAAGTTGGTGATATACATTTTTACATAAAAAAACACAATTTCAACCACTAGATGGAATAAATGACCATGCCAAGTTGGGATCATCATGTTCATCACATAAATTAGATCCAGTTACACTCTTCAACGCAATGCACGAGTTGTTGGAAGGTTTCTTCCAAATTGCAGTGTTTCCATCAATAATAACCAACTCGTAACATAATGTGTGTGCTAAATTCTGCAGGTCAGCCCATTCTTTCTCTTGTTTAGGCCACTGCACGGGAGGTCCAGAGATGAAAAAGTAGCCTCCTGATCGCAACAAATGGTCCATCTCGATCATGTAAGATCCATGTGTTTGACAGAGTATTCCTTCACTAAATACACCTTTTGTCATTTTTGCACCATAGTGTGCAAGTACAGTGCTTTTAACTTTTTGTTTTCTTTGAGGTGAAAAATTAGACATCATCAATGGTGTAAATTCAAAACGAAATATCACTCAACAGCAATATCTTCTCACTAGGTTGGAGATGGAGAAAGATTAATGTAAGCAGTGAAGGGTACCAAACATCGGGAACAACAAATCCGGTCAAATACATGAGCACGGAAGGGAAGTCTGTGGGTTCCAAGCATTGCTAGAAACGCAGGTATGCCCCTTTCCAATGCAAACTGTATCTGTGACTTGTGTGAATGCCGGGGAGAAAAAGACATGGTTAATATATCTTCCTTAAGCATGTATCCTCCAAAGATGGAAACCTACATTTAGGGAGTCAAGATTCAATATTAATCAATCAATCAATCAATTGTGATATTCCCTTTGGTAATGGGTCGTGATTCTACTAGTACATTTACAAATTAGATTGCAAAGGTGCTTCAATAACAATACATTAAGGAGAAGAGAAAGGGAGAAAGTTCAAACCCCACAGCGAACATCCAAATTTTTCCTGATGGTTACACCACTTACAGGTAAATATTGTTTTAACTTCTGAATGTATTGTATTGCTCTATCGGGAAACATGGCGCCACCACCTGGAAATATGAAGTAAGATCCTTCTGCCTTCGTCTAGCCCTGATGCCCTTTCCGATCTGCAATCTTGTTATGGGGCATATTGCTATGCCATATCTACCATGCAGGTTTAATCAAACAACAAGATTTAATAAACGATTTTAAATTAAGCTATTTTGTAGTACCCAAGATTGAGTCAAGTATTTGATGCATGATTTTTGGCAGACAGCAAAATGACATCGGGAGATTCCTCGAGCCAATTCGAAACTAATAGTAATATTACAGAAAGAGAATTGGTTGTCTTTCGTTCAATAAGCACATAGAGATTTATCAATAGATTAACAGTCTTTCCCTTGCCTACCCGAGAAAGTAGTTATATCTAATTATGGAACCTAAATGCCACTGAATGTCTATAGAATCTAGAACCAAGAACAAGCTACTTCAAATTACCAATCTGGCATCCAGCATTTTGCAATTTCTAAAATGTAATTCCTAAAATCATAATGCTCTTTCTCACAACTTTAAAATTCAACTGGAAACCAACATTAAAGAAAACAGATGTTTGCCATTAGAAAAGTAAGAAAGACCCTGTGGAGACTTTCAGGCCATGGCAGAGGAATTTTGTAGTCGAGAGGTGGTGGGATGAGGCAAAGGAGATTTTGATATTGAGGAGGGCAGTGCCTCTCTCTGTAAACATTTCTTTCTCTAGTGAAATGGCTACTGCGTCGTGGATCTTCGCAAGGACAGTAATCGACGATTCCAAGGGGTAGGCCTCCACTGTTGCCTCCCCTTATTCAACCACTTTGAGAAAGTGTTCTCTGTGATGGTGATCTCCATCTCTGTCCCTACCCCCACTCAGCACCAATGCTTGTCTCCCCAATGCAGCTAACGAATCTCCCAGTGGAGTAAATACGCAGAGGAAAAATACAAAGACCGCCAAGAACAGCAAGCTTGAAACCAAATGCAGAGCGAGGGCAAGTGCAAGGTCTCAACGCGAAGAAGCACCTCGAAGTAGCATAGCGTCGAGTGAGGGCAAGCATCGATCCGCTGGGTCGCATCGTATACTGGTCTAATCAATTGGATGGGTAAGATTATTTTCATCGTCTAACACTTAAATCAAAGGCTCAGAAATGTACACGTAACCCAAGAGGAAAGTTGATTTCAAAGGGAAACGCCTTACGACGTAATTATTATTAAACAAGTAACATAAAAGACTATTTATGGTGTTCTACAAAGAAAAAATATTCCATAAAAATGAAATCAAGATCATACATCTTATTTTTTTTAAAAGAAAATTAAAATTATGCATGCCCCATTTCGAAATAGATATGTCTATAATAATAATAACTAAACCCTAAATAACACATTAGTGGAACCTGAGCTAAGGCTTACAAGTGATATGTCCTATAAGACATTCATCGCACCAACACAGTCAAGACCACTAGTACACTAACTCAAACAACCTTTAGATCATAATTACTTTTACAGAAGTCTCTGCCTAACAAAATGAAGCAGACGTCTAGTGTCGATGTACAATAGAGACTTCGTGCTCTAACAATCATAGTCTACACAAACAATATGGAATAAGACTAAATTGTCTAGGTAATCTAAAAGAATTTGCAAACAACCCATTAAATTTGTCGTTGGTAGATAATGTAGATGTGAATAAGCTTGACTATATATCGCTAAATCGAGGTGTCTTTCATGTTCTAACAATCATATTGTACACAAACAATATCAAATAGGACTAAATTGTGCATGTAGCCTCAAAAAAAAGTGTGGGAAACACATTAAATTTGTCATTGGTAGACAACGTAGATGTGAATCAGGTTGAGTATATATCAGTAAATCGAGGTGTGTTCAATCATAGCTAATGGAAAAACATTGGAAAAATATGGTCTCAGATGCTTGTTAGCCTCCTTAATAATGGTGAAAATAATTGGACATAAGTCAGAATACCATTTGGTAATAAATGTATATATTATGAACACAAATTAGATATACCATCTAAAACATTGTGGACACTTTCATGAAATCTACTGATCCTAAACGCAATACGCCATGAGACAAGGTTATGATAGGGGTGTACCAGAGGCACATTAAAATATCAGCACATGGATACCAAGTGGCTCATTTCTGCTGCTACCTTTAAGTGCATGTAAGTAACCAGGAAGACTTGCTGGATGTTTCCCTTTATTCAATTTGCAAGAAACTTTGGGACAAAATCAAGCCTGCAGATGAATATCTGCAATTAATGTCACAATAACAAACATGAACTAGTATTCCTTTAAGTTATGCCCAACATTTCAATTAATGTCACAACAACAAACATGAACTATTATTCCTTAAATTATGCCCAACATTTTACTGTATTCATTTTAAAAGAAGATCCTACAATGTTGATAGTGAGCGATCAACCAAGAGATTAGAAAATGAGTTTACCCATTCTTGCCTCATCAGAGTGCCAAATGCGTCCCATCTGCCTTCTCTCCATCAGTTGTATTTTTTGGAGGGAGAAAATGGATTTAATTTTATAATTTGAGATGTATATACGTTGTGGTCAGAAGAGTTTTGCATAAGATTTATGATTGGAAGAAATATTTTTTTAATTTAATAGGAAATATGTTTGTATTGCTAAAGAGTATTGTGTCGGATTAAAATTGAACGGAAGAATCTTTTATTTTGGGAAAATGTATTTACATTTAATCCTGTTTTGTGTCAGATTAAAATTGAATGGAAGTTTTATTTTATTTTGGGAAAAATGTATTTATATTTGAATTAAAAGAGTGTATTTCGGTTTAGACCTCCAATTTATTATAAAATGTGGAGAAAAATAGAAATATGAAAAAATTAAAATATCACAACGAGTAATTAATAATGGGAAAAAATTAAAATACTGCAACTGGTGACAATAAATAATGAAAGAAAAATTCTAAAGCTGTTTTAGCATTCTTCTTCAACCTTAAGAGTAAAGTTTCAAAATATAAAATAATATACACCACTAGTAGCAAAGTGTGGCCTTTGAACCCTATGTAGAAAGGTGAGTTTAACCTTGGAATATATGCACGTTATAAAGTCTTTGCTTTTTGTGTTTTTATTGGGTGTTTTTTGGTTGCTCTTGGTAGACATTAGGGTTTATTTTGATCAAACTAAATGTGGTGTACTATTCCTCCACATAATTATGATTTTTTTAGCTTTTAATATTTTATTGCAATGAAATCTCACATAATATTTTTAAATGGGTTATATTAGTCAAGTATACTATTCCCGTAGCCATAGATTGTCAAGACCTTGAACCCAAAAAACACCAGAGGTAAATTGATTATTTTACCTCAATTTTATTTTAACTAATAAAAATAATTCTTTATTTATTTATTTTTTAAGGTAATTTGACCCAGTCAAAATGTTTACCCTACATAACAACATCTATCCCTTATTGGGTTGGAGAGATGTCTAGGCACAATGATAATAATAACTTTTACTCAACATGCATACTGAATTATTGATACATAATTCATATTCAAAAACAAATTGTTCTTATTTTTTTTATAAATATTATATATGAACTCCAATTGAAATAAATTACACATCTTACTCACAATAAAAACAATGAAAGTGAAAATATAAGTAAAATTTTAATTATTTTATTTTTCTCTTTAGCTATAGTAAAATAGTTCATATTAAGAATCAAATAAATTATACATCTCATTCACAATGAAACTGAAGATATAAGAAAAAAATTATTTTTAGTTAATTTTTTTTTGTCTATAACTATAGTAAAATATTTTTATGTTCTTAATATAAACCCTACACAATTCAAATGGTGTACTCTTCATGGATTAGTTTCAATTAATTTATCTCTCTATATAATGTTTGATGTAAAATTAGGATGGAAATTGAATATTTTGTTTATGGAGTTGATTTTTTTATTATTAATATATTTTATTTCTTAATATTATTTAATTATTTTTAAATTTAATGTTACATAATAACATCTCTCTTATTCTTTGTAAAAGGTTTGTTCACGAGTACTAATAAAATTAATTATTATTAATATTTTTATTAATAATAGTATTATTGATTAATTAACAAGTAAAAATGAATAAAGTAAAGTAAATTTATTAAAAGTTAACCAATATAAAATACTTAAGATGGGAAGGCAAATAAAAAGGAAATATGAAAAATATATTTTATATAATATATCAGAGTTCAAAGGGAATGGAAAGGTTTCATAAAGATTTAATAATGAATAAAGGAGAATAAAAAAAGAAAAATTAATATAATAAATAAGAAATTATTAATAAATAAAAGGTAAAACTAAGAAAGATTTGACAAAAGTATAAAATCTAGTCTAGATCCATCTTAACCCCAAGTCTATCAAGAGGTTTGATCTCTCTTGACTCTTGACAGATCCAGGGTTAAGGTGGATCTAGGTTGGTTATATAATATTATATAATATCTATATTTGTATCTATGTGTCTTTTCCTTATTCCTTCTCTCTATATCACCCCCAAAACATACACACTCTCTCTCCACTCTCTCTCTCTCTCTCTCACACACACACACACACACCCCCCTCTCTCCCCTGTCTCTCTCCCCTCCTACTCTCCTCTCTCCCTCACTCTCTCAATCTCTCCCTTGTCACTATCTCTCTCTCTCTCTCTCTCTCTCTCTCTCTCTCTCTCATGTCTCTCTCCCCTCCTACTCTCCTCTCCCCCTAACTCTCTCCATCTCTTCCTTGTCACTACCTCTGTCTCCCTCTCCAACTCAATCTCTCTCTCCCTCTCTATCTCATTCTATCTCTTCCTTCATCTATTTGTGTTTCTCTCCGAGTTGCCTATATCTACCCTCTCTCTCTCTCTCTCTTTGTCACTATTTCCCTCCCTCTCTCCTCTCTTTCCCCTTCATCTCCGTGTCTCCCTTCCTCTCTTCCCCTTATCTCCCTATCTCACTCATCTCCTCTTCTCTCTCTTCTCTCCTCTCCTCTCTCCCTCACTTTCTCCCCATCTATCCCTTGTCACTCCCTCTCTCTCCACCTCTATCTCTTTATGTATTTTTCTTCCTCAATATCTCTCCCCCTCCAACTCCATCTCTCTCTCTTTCCCTCTCTCATTCTCTCTCCCCCATCCTCTCTCCCTCTCTCACCCACCTCTCTCTCTCTCTCCCCCCATCACTCACTCTCTCTCTTTCTCCCTCCAGGTTTGTCACTATCTCACTCCCTCCCCCCTCCCCCCCCTAAAATTTGATTCCATCATATTATGTTTAAAAAGTATCTAAATCATAGAAAAAAAACAATTGGTTGTAAAATATTAAACCTACATTTTAGATCAATCATATCAAAGAAAATACAATAATGAAAAACTTAAAACAATCATGCACTATCTTTCCTTTATCATTCTTAGTCAATTTGTTCATTCTCATCACTTGGATCCTTAGTTAAGACGGATATATGTTCATTCTTCATAATATTATATATATTTTATAAATTTCACATTTTTATATATAAAAGTATTCTGATCTCTATGTTTATTATAACCTTAATTTATTTCTTTGGGAACCTTACTAGACGTGAGAATAGAGGGTTTAGATATATCTCAAAAGTAATTATAATATTTTTTCCTTTTAGATTTAATTAAAAAAATGTTATAAAATTAAATTAAAATAAAATATTTATAAAATATTTTATTGTGAAATAATTTATGTTTTTTGGGCATGTGGTATTGATTAGCTATGGTGTTGGCCCATGGCACTGTAACAAAGCCTATTTACAACTTAATAATATCCATGGTAAAGTGAGAGTTAATATCCATGGTTAAGAATAAAATTTGATTCAATGATATTGTGTTTAAGAAAGTTCATAAACTAAAAATTGATGTTGCAAAGAAAACACAGTAAGGCATAAGTTTGAGAAGAACGGTGACATATAGGAGATAAATGAATATAAAAATTAGTAAGCAAAATGTCACTCAAAACTAGAAGATAAAGAGAAATCACTTAGATTATGCCAAATTTACATATTATAACCTTTCCAACATAGATTTCCTCTCAGTCTTCAAATATGCTCTTTCAAGTTCCAATAACAAATATTTGGTCAAAAAGATGCTCTTTTTTAATATTAAACTTTCTCACTTGACCAAAAGCTTATAATCTTTTAGCACTTTCTCTTAAGGTGATTGGATTTTCTTTTTTTTGTCCTCGATTAAATTCTTTCGGGAAATCAGGCTTGTTTGTGACACTTCCATTCTCAATATTGTTAAAGATCAAAGCTTTGAAATTGATCTCGGTAACTCCTCTATATATTGGCAACTTGAGAGGTCTACTTCCTCCAAACTATTTAGCAAATCACCTCGCTCTTGATAAAAAAAATCAATTGTGAAACCTCAATCTCAATACTTGCAAATTTTTGGGTTGTCCAAGACCATTACAAGAGATTACAGAGTCAAAAGGATTTATAATTTTTCTGTCAAATTCAAACTCGATGTGTCTAAGACTCCAATGCATCTGCAAATTATGCAATTAATTGTATGTAATGATTGTATAAAAAGTAATAACACTCCACATGAGATAGAATTCTAGTTATTACAAGTAAATTGAGATGGGAAAAAAAATGTTGGGATTACTATTTAAAGTGAACTTGTTTGAATTACAATTAATAAATGCTATGGTTTGTAACATAAATGTCTCAACTCCTTGGACTTTGACACATTGAAAAGGAGATGAGAAATTTCTTCTTGAAAAAAAATCAACTTTTCAAACATTTGCTTACATTGGCCATGCACCTGATGTGAGGCTCCAAGTCTAAGAACTCGCAGTGAACTGTACATTAACTCTAGTTTTGAAGAAGATGTTGATAATGGAGAGTGATCTTCACTCAACCATATCCCTTTCATCCTTCAAATGTCCTAAATGCTATTTTTTCTTATAACATAGTCAGTCCTGGATATTTAGATACCCATTTTATGAAAAAAACTATATATGAACTATATTTAAGCTACCATATTTCAAACCTCATCTTCCCTTTATCAGAAAAAATCTTGAATTTTACTTGCACTAATGAATCTCAATCCCTCTGTCTTCTGCTTACCAATCATGAATATGACATCATACATCCTTGCAGTCATGTTTGTGTTTTTGGTTACAGGTGCTCTCTTTTCTAGTTGATTCAATGAAAGCTCTCCCACAATATTTGCAACTGCTTCCCAATCCCATCCATGAAAAAATGAGCAAATATCAAAAAATGAATCCTTCAAAGTCTTTGAAATATTTTCATAAGAAAAGACGTAGTGCAATATATCCTTCCTGATATCACCCTCATCCTTCCCGATATCACCCTCATCCTTCCATTTTTTTGTCCTTCTCTTCCATCGTTGTAGCATACACTTTTTGTTTTTCTTCCTCCAACCTTATGTATCCTGCTACTGCTTCCAAAAGTTTTCGAACCCCACTACATATCTTTATAATTCCTTCAAATTTGTTTGTTTATTTTCATAAAATTGTTTTTAATGTTGAATTAAAAAATCCACAATAAAATTTCTTTGTTGGAGAAAAAACGATTTCTACGGCATATCAAGTTGATGGTCAATCAGGCCAATTATAATGAGACTTTATATTATCAATACTTCTAATAGATAAATTATGGAATATTGAGGGGATAGTCAAGTCAATTAGAATGAGACTTTAAATTATCATAAACCCAATTTTTGTTTCCGAATAGGATAAAAAATAGATTAAGCATGATAACTTAATAGAGCAAGGGTTAAATAAATCCACTGAGATTTACATCATCCATGCAACATCTCTTGATACAATTAAAATTAGAATATAGGAGTGTAAATAAGAGTGTCGTAAATACTTGACAATGCGACAAGATCATCGACATATAGTTCACGGAGGGCAAAGCTTTGAATGAGCTGAGAAATGTTGAAGGTGGGGGCTGGAAAATTCCTTGTATCATTTTCCCTCAAGATGAATCTGTCTTTTCTTCCCTTGAGAATGTCCCTATTTGGACCATGTCTGTCAAATCAATATTTCAATTAATGATTCATACATGTCTAGCCTAGCATCAAGATTTTATGGGAGGAAATTATACTAGAACTACAACATCTCTGGCAGCGATTGCAAGAATGTCAGCGCAGGAAACAGTTTGTGGGAAAACAGACTCGAGATTTTCTTTGGCATCATCTAAAACATGGAAGGCAAGAAGTGAGACGTTGGGTGGTGCGTCTTTCTCTGCTTCATTGCTTGGAGTGGAGTCTAACAACACCGATGCATCGCATCCCTGCACTCATTTACGCCAACGCCAATGTCAATATCCAACCAGTGCCATTTAGGTTAAGAAAACCAAAACAAAACTATAAATCAACTAACATGCATTCATATTAATCTCCCATTTAATGATGTTGCAAAAAAATTACACAACATTGAGAATTTAATAATTTTGGATCCCTTTGATTGAAGAAATACCATTCTTTATCCCCGAAAAAAACCTTCGCTCAAACACAATGAACACATATAAATATATATATGGTGAGAAAGAATATTACATAATGTAACAAAAAATAAAAGTAAGGCATAGCAATGTGAACTCAGGTTTGGACGAATAAATACTCACGTGGAAAATCCCAAGGGTAGTACGCCTTCTTAAGGATCAATGTATGCCATAAGGTTGGATAAGTATTTGTAATACGCAATATTTTCATGGGTTATAATAAAGATCAACAAGGTGAACGATTGCACAAATCAAGATTCAGTTGACAGTTAAAGTGGTGGGATCTAATGGTGGAAGAACTTTCAATCATCTAACATTGGATCTAAAGGTGCACAGGAGTACAAAGTGGATGCTAGGGGAGTTCTTCCCAGAGGGAATGCCTTAGGGCATAATTAAGACCTATAATATTAAAGAAGGTTTTGTTTCATAATTTAAAGACTCTTTTAAGTTACACTAAGGGGAGGATTTTACTTTTCAAGGATAAATGAGATTCATATTTAAAATAAGCTTGAGATTAAAGATCCTAAATTTTGAAAAAATAGGTGTGCAAGACTTGTACTCTTAAAGGAGTTGTTTGATAATGTTAAGAAAGTTACAATAAGGGAAGGCTTTGTAATAACTAGTATAAGGGCAATGTGTCATTTGATCCATGCACAATGTGGATTTGGCATGTGTTCATTTTAAAATAAAAATAAAATAACTATAAGTAAAAAAGAATGTTACATATTTGATTAGTTTTAGTTAAAATCCATTCGAAATGGATAAACATATTTGGTTAAATGAATATACACATTTGATTACACTCCACTAGCTCGATTACTCATTAATAGTGCAACTTAGTATGAAGTAGATGTGTTCAAGATATTTTACTTTCATTCTCAGTGCCATAAATAAAATATTTTGATGTCTATCTTAAATAACATAATATTATGTCAACTATATATATATATATATATATATATATATATATATATATATATATATATATATATATATATATATCATTGAAATGGAATGCAACATTTAAAAAATATTATTGATAGCAAAAATATTCAATTTTGATCAAACTAAAATATCCCACTATAAAATCTTAGGTAATATTGATGTGTATTTTAAAATATATTAATAACTTAAATAAAATATAGAATTTTAATATAAGAAATATAGTCTATAACTGAAATGTTTTAATTCCCATATTAAATAAAATATTTCAATATTCATATTAATTAAAATAATTTAATGTCAACTTGTTGTAGCGGCTACAAGCACCCTCCAAAATTTTGTCTTAGCTTCGTTTTGGAGCCTCCCTACCAACCATCCTTAGCAACATGTCTTGCACTATCAAGTACATAGGCTTCATTGGTTTTTCAACACCTTGCCAACCTATGCTTGATAGCTTACTTGACTCCCCTCACAGGCTACCACTCCAAACTTGGGCCAGCTGCTAGCTGAGAAGCTCCCTCAGAACATTGCACAATTCTAGACGGGAACCAGCCTTCCCTCTAGAAATTGCGCAAATTTGTTGGGCAACCTGATGGGCCCAGAAATTGCGCAATTAAATCAAACAACCTTCCTCAGGAAAATTGTGAAATCTGGCCTAGCATTGCAGCTCAGCCCAGAAATTGCACAATTCTGGGCAGCAATAAGGTGCTCCTCCTAGAAATTGTGCAATCCTTCTAGACAAGAAGCCCATCACCTCCCAGAAATTGCACAAAAATCCCTCTCAGTCAAGCAGGCTATTGCATGTGTCTTCAAGTTGATCAGTTCCACCTGGGACCCAACAACTTGACTTGCATGCATGGAATGCTTTATCCTGAAATAGAAAAAAGCAGCATGCAAAAATCATCCCTAGATTTTAGGGATCTATCTTTAGCAGCTAGAGGTTACATGCAAAGATCGTTTTAGAAACTTTCCTCCAAGTGTCACTTTTTCCTAGATTTGTGGCATGCACGTCATAGGCCTAACACTTATTTATTTGATTCTTCAAAGCACATTCTTTACATCGATCTTGGAGATTTGACATCCCACAACACATCCAAGAATTTTCAGTACGTCTAGCTCATCTATTTCTGGTTAAGTCCGCTTTACTTGTCTTTTGCAGCATTTCTATCGCTTTTTGTGTCTTGGACTGTATGATCATTCCTTGTTTGACTTCTGTGAACACTTGTTGTCATTTTCATGCATGTTAGCATATACAAGCACTATTTCAATTTTCATTTTCATCTCACTGTTGTCACATGCATGACACCGTTTTTCACCAATGGTCATTGATTCAGCGACTCGTTTCACACACATGCATCTTGTTCTGTTTTCTGAATATCGCATTGGCTATTTGCATGCATGATCATTCACTCCCGTATACACTTAGTCTGGCCATGCATTCACATATTCATATGCTTTCAGTTGCCCATCGATGGGTCTGGACTCTGCCTTTGCCTAGAAAACATTGCACAATTTTAAGAGGGAAGGCTTTGCCTTCCTCCCCAAAAATGTAAAAACCTAGCTAGTTAGTTCCCTCCAATCTTGCCTTGCGTAATTCTGATAGGCAGCGTCTGCTGGCCCAGAAAGTTGTGCAATGCAATCCTTGAGCCTACATCACTTTCCAGCTAAAATTGTGCATTACGCAATCCCGTCACCAAGCAGGCCAATCTGGATTGTGCATTGCACAATTCCAACAGTCGACCAACCTCTCGATAGTTTGGACTTCCTTTTTTGTAGTTCAGGCAGCCAGTCTCCCGGCCTACAAGTGAAAATTATGCAATCCTTGCCAGCAGTTCCCCGGGCATGTTGCATGTCAGTATTTAAGTTTTCTTTGGTTTTAACTGATAGATTTCTTGCCATGCATGTCACCATGTCTCCAGATATAGCGAGTGTTCATCCATCTCTCAATAGTTCAGGATCAATGACCTTCAAGAGAGCAGGGTCAAAGGACACCAACAGAAGTACAACTAGAGAAGCAGTTGAGCAAGTGTCTACGAGTTCGCTGATATACGATGACACTAAGCTGATCGTAGACAAAGACATGAAGCTAAAATCGTAGGAGGTCAATGATGCATTCTCGGGCACATTTGGGGAAGATCTCAAAGTTCGCAAAGTCTATGTGACCATTCACAAGTCCAGCTTATACCGAATTCCATGCAGATATCACGTGTTCTCATGTGCGGATATGATATATTGGATCGTCTTGTGCACTGATCCCAAGATGATGGTGTTAAGAACTTTCAGAGGGACAGAAGTTGCTACCATAAGGGGACAGGATTATCAGCAAATCTATCACTTTCTGAAGCCATTGACCACAATGGAGACACCCTTCAGCATACCCAGCAACAATGCCAACTCCAGGGATATCTTGAAGAACTGGGTGAAGGAGCCAACCAAATTTAGGATGACACCCAACCAGATTTACAAGATGAAGATACTGCGGAAGGCGTATCAATACTTGGTCATCTTTTCATGTCACTTGTATGGCCAAGAGAGCATGGAGACCTTCCCACAGAGTTAGGTGATCACATTGGACCAACTGGTTAGTGAAGGCAAAGCATGCAACTGGTCTAACATGTTAATTCACATGCTAAAGGAATAGGTAACAAGAGCTCGGCAGGTGCCCAAAGGTTAGCAAGAAAAAATCTACATGTTTGCTTACATCTTGGATGCAATCTATGCCTGATAGCAGTTCCTGGGCTTTAAGTGGGCATGGACACCAGTGGAAACCTTTGTGAACACTTATTGTAAACTGTTTTCCGAATGCAGCTTACGAGGGGTCATCACACAACTGTTAGATCATTTTGTCACCCCGGTGTACAAGATTATATTTGAACAAGATCCACCTTGCATGTCGAAGGCATCAATGGAGGCACTTATCGACATAGTGTATTGGTATGCCTCACCATTTGGCACCTTCATACGGATGTACAACGTGGAGAAGCCTCCACATGTTTTGTCGAAGTTTACCACGGACAAGCTCGTAATGCAAGAAGTGGCATACCACATCTCAACAGGACTGTCAGCTAGGATGCACCAGAAGAAGAAGGCACCTTGGCCCACTCTTCTATTGCAGATTGGTTTGTACGAGATATAGAATCTCAAGCATGCGGATGTCGAGACACAAGAATTTAAGAAATTTACTTTCAACACCCGAAGCTTCAATCCATATGACCCGCATTGTTTTGTGAAGGATCGTTCCATGAGAGTACAGTTTCCGTGGATCCACGGGGTGTGTCATTGGGCTGAGGAAGAGCCATGGAGATATTGTCACCGCTTCTTGAGGCCTAATGAACCTGTCAGCATCGTTGTGGAATGATTAGTGAAGTAGCATCTAGGAGAGCACTAACAATAGTAGCAGCAAAGGTAAACATACTGGAATGCGATAAAGGCAAGGGAATGATTGTTGACAACATAAAGGTAGAAAAAGGTTGCAAGTTCAGAGCATACCCACTTGTGTAGAAAGCAACTTTGGCAATAGAGGTGAAGAGGCAACAATTCGACAAAAGGACCACGAAAAGGCGGAGAGAAAAAGAAAGGATGGAGGAAACAGTGAAGGACTTGCATGAGTTGAAGGAGCAACTCAGAAAGGAACAGGAGCTGCGCAGACATGAGAAGGAAGTGCAGAAGGGGCAGATACAACAGGGGGCGCAACATGCACAAATTGATGAAACTAATCCTGTACAGGTGGTAGACTCATCAATGCAGCTAGGGCAAAGAAGATAAGGTGGGAAGTCGTAAGAGCAGGAATTCGCTCAAGAGATTGAACGAGTACTTGAGCAGATGGATATGGAGATGGAGCAACCATAGTTAGAGAAGGACATCGACCTCATGCCTTACCACCAAGAGGTCAATCCACTAGCTTCACCTGATCTAGAAGCAGAGTAGGTCCCAAGTGACCAAGGAGATACTGAGATCCTTGGAGACAATTCAGAAGAAGAGACGCACAACATATCATTCGATGAGTCACAACATAGAGTTGTACAATCATGTAGAGTGTCTACTTCAAATGACCACAAATCTCCTGCGTATTTTGAGGAATGAGTGATTGTATCTGACTTGCGCAAGCATCCATCAACATTGGCCGATGCTACTAGAGCATATTCCAAATCCACTAGCTCGAGTGTTCGCTTCTTGAGAGCAGAGAATGAGCAAATGGATAAGGAGTTACAGACGGCCAAGCAGGGAGGAGAACTAGTTACAACTTCCACCCGAGAAGAGTTGAAGAACATGATACTGGATGAGGTATTGTTCCTTGAGATAGTCATGCGGGCATTGTATTCTAGGTTTGGTACCATGCATAAGGTAGTTGTCCATCTCAACGATTGGCAAGAGTGATGTTCTAGGAGAGCACGTATTTGCTCAAACTTGGATTTTGTTGTCAATTAAATGAAAACATGGACAATGAGATACAAGCGAGCCCCGTTACACTTGCCCAGGATGATGAAGGCCAGGGTGGTTGAGTTGAAGGCACGCATCCAGAGTCAAATCAGGAACTATGAAGAACTCTCGCAGCTCATCACTAGTTTGCAGGCTGCCCATGCACGGGTATTCAGAAGCATGGATGTTGTTGTGCATGCACATGCGATACCATTTATTGGGACACTCACTGAGGCAAAGTCAAAGGCACAATTCTAATTGGAGCTAGACTGGTACTTTGATGAGTTGATGTGCATAGCCACTAGCACAAACTTGGCGATCACTGTAGACACTACGAATCAATATGTCACTCATTGGGACACACTCAAGATAATGGTGTGCATGTTATTAGACAAGTTGGATAGAGGAACCAAAGCAGTTTACCCAGATGCAACAGAGGCAAGAGTTTGTTTCCAGAAAGATGGCACCACAGAGTACACGGACACCATCATGGACTACCGAGCTTGGCATCAGTTCGCCACCATCAACCATCATGTAGATTTTGAAGAGTTGGTCTTCCCACAATTGTCCGAGTCATAGCGATGTCTTGCATAGCTTGCTCAAGCCTATTTTGTCTCACATGGGTACATGTGCAGGTTGTATGTAACGTCTTCTCAAGGGGAAGTTCAAGTGTCAATAGCTAAATGTAACAGTCATAGAGTAGTGGAAGAGTCATGAGGGTAGATGAACAGTCACAAAGGGGAATGTCAAGGGTCACCCCACCCTTTGTTATATATAGTACCTCATCACAAATTGTATAGGCTTTTGGTCAGCCAAGCTTCCAATAGGAGTATCTTAGAGAAAGCTTGGAGAGTATTGTAATGAGCCTTTGCATCTCCATAGTGCAACGCTAATACATCCCTTTAGAGGAGCAGGCAGTAGTGACTATAACGTTCCGCTATGGGAACTATTGGTTGGTCATGGTTTTACTGTATGATTGGAACTTTCACTTATTAATATAATAGAGAAAACACATTTCATGCATATGTTGTTATTTTATTTCACTTATCTTGCTTACTCTAATGATATATGTACTATTTATTTAGGCATTCATGTATGGAATTTTTCTATATAAGTATGTATGAATCTTTTCAAGATGTGTTGTTGGTTTAACCATCACTTTGGATTGTTAGCTTACTTGATTTCCAGTTTTTGATGCATCTTCTCTCATCTGTTCCCTTATTAGTCGCATGGTTTCACAGGTTTCAAAGGGGTGCACTCACCTCACTTTCCATGTGTTAGAACCATTCATTCACCTTCCTTGACTTGTTACGCATGTCACAACCTTGCTACCAACATGGATATCTTACTTGCCTCTACGCACAACCGCGTCAAGGTGATACCATACGAAACACTGCTGGGACTCCCACACCAAGTATTATCTTTATCCTTTATACAGATGAAAACCCATACATATTCATCATCAACAACAATTAACACATATACAATTGCAAAACAGTATAAAGGGAGGGGCAGCTCCCTGCAATATGAGTTTGCTCGATATCAATATATATAATTTTCCACTTTTACAAAGTATAAGCTAAATCTAGGGAAACCCCAAATTTAGACTTAGCCAAATTTCCAACTTTCGGCAAACTCAGTTGCCCAGCTCGTCAGTGCCTCTGCACGGTCGTCACACGACTCGCCAACCCTTCGCTCACCTCGTTGCATGTCTTCACCCGACTCTCTCTTCGTTTGTTCAGCAAATGCCCAAATCATGTTATCCTACCCGACCTCTGTTCGGTGGAGCACACGCAGTCCCGCCCACCCAACTCTCGTTCACGACCTTCAGTTCCAACATTCGTTTCGGCATGCATGGCGTGCCCTCACCCAGCCGCCCATCTGCACGTTCACCCGCACCTTTTCACGACTCACCCAAGTCGTCTTCGCACAACTCACCCGAATTCGCCCGAACGCTTTCACCCAAACCCATTCACCTGAACAACTTCACCCGAGTCGCCACATGACTTCACCAGGGTCGCCACATGACTTCACCCAGTTCGCTCGAACAACCTCACTTGGGTCTCCACATGACTTCACCTGGCTCACCCAAATGACTTCACTCGGGTCGCCCGACGACCTCACCCAACTCACTCGAACGACTTCACCCGGGTCACCCGACGACCTCACCCGGCTCTCCCGAACGACCTCACCCGATTTGCCCGAACGACCTCGCCCGAGTTTCCTGCTCGATGACCTCGCCCGAGTTCTACCCAATGACCTCACCCGAGTTTCCTACATGAGTTTTTCGCTCGAATTTCTCAACCAAGTTTTTCACTCGACTTTCTTGCACGAGTTTTTCACCCGAGTTCTGACCGTTGTGCGGGCTCATCCACGCACCGCAAAACTCCTTGATCAAACTCGTGTTGGCCGAATGATGATGGATCATCTCTCAAATGCTCCACCAATATATATGGACAGGTGGTGGGTTGTGTCACCCAACCGACCCACGCCCAACACCTAAGCCGACTCATTCAACATTTGCCTTCACCTGAGTGGAGGGTCGGCTTGCCCAACTCATGGGACCACCCTCTCAACTCGCCCAACATCGTATAACCTCATTTCTTAGTTGTTTTACTTCGCATTTCACACGAGCTCCTCACCCATCCTTCACACGGTGAAGTTGACCGGGACCGCAGGTCCTTACATCCTCCCCCACCTGAAGTCATTGTCATCCTCAACAATATCTCATCCTAGCAACCATTTGTCACCAAGATATCCAACCAAGGCATACACCCCGTCAGTATCTCATACATTAAAATATCATCTCAATCCATGACCATCAATCACTCTGTCAGAATCTCCACATGCTGCTCCCCATCATAGAAGGTTGGCCCCTCCATCTCAAGCTACATGGTTCCTACATCATATCATGTCGACCTCATCATGTATCATCATTGTTTGAACTGCTGCCATGATACTCCAACACAATGCTAACACATCTCTATATAGTGACGTTCCTCATGACTCGAACTAGTCGGGTGATCAGTCCAACTGTCATGCTCAAATCATAAGAATGAACATCCTCATGCCATCATCAATCATTTCTCAAAACATCCTGTCACATCATCAACTTGATCAAGAATCCATCTCCATACAAGTATAAGCCATGCTTAGGTCCATGAAGTAACTCTCATCTCATCTACAACATGTTTTCCACGATGTTTGGTACCAATGTGCTGCATGAAAATCAGCTGCATCTATCCCAACATCTTCCATCTGCAAAACATCCATCTCCTCAAGGTGAAGAGATCCTCAAACTCCAATTCTCGATGTGCCACATCCAGGTCCATGAAGCAACCTCCATCATCACTGTCATGTGCCATCCCTCAAGTCTGCCATAGAAACAAGTATACATATGTCTCATCTATCCATGTGCTGCCCACGATCATAGATCAATCAGCTCCCATGTGTCAAAAGTGGTTAAGTCTCGACTGAACCCATGCCCAAGTGTTGCCACCAAGGCATTATCATCATCGTAACTCCATCACTCCAAAGTGTCTCATATCGATCCTCCACATCAAGTCACTCTTCCAAGCCACTCCCATACATGTATTCGAAAGTATGCATCCCATTCTACATTAAAGTCTCTGACCTCAGCTCCTCAATGCATCAGATCCTCCAAGTCCACAATCTATGAAGTCCCCAAAAGTCACAACCTCATGTCATCATGAGCTCCATGAGTCATCTCCAACCAACACTCTAGCAAGCATACACGTCTCGGCCCAAAGGTCTCTGCAAGATGCCTCAACTCTCCATGTAGTAGGAATGCTCCATGGTCTACTCACAACTCCATCCAAGTCTATGGCCTTGTTGTACAAGAGTGCACAATCTCTCCATCGCTCATAAATAAAACATCTCCATGTCACATCAGCAAATCTACCTGCACAACATCCATGCCTTGGCACTCCTCATTGGATGCCCATAAGTGACACCTCTACAAGTTCTCCTGCATAATGTCCCTGCATAAGACTGCCATGCTCCATGTCTCCAACCTGATGTCCATGACTAAGTTGCCCATGTTGTCCAACCAAGTAGACCCATTACAAGAATCAATCATCCCCATCCAAGTCTGCAATATTCGGTCTAGTGAACTCGGTCACCCAACCATATCATCATCACATGAGTCTCTCCATCATAACTCTCCCACTAAAGGTTCCACCAAGACTTGCTCTTGGTCTTGGCCATGAGAAGTCCACCCAAGTATCATCATACCTCAAGTGTGTGCCCTCCTCTAATCTGTCCATGAGTCATGACGGGCACTTAGCCAATTCTCCATATGACTAAATCATGACCCATTCATCCGCAATGATCATCATGTTCCTCTCCTATCACGAGCCCTTTTACCTTCTACCATGTGGTCACAAACAACCCCAAAAGGTCCTACAATAGTCAATAATCCTTTCTTCTCCATACAAGCTCTCGTCATAGACATCCATTGTAAGATGCTCCCTTGCATCGACAAGCTGATTTTGCTCTTCCTTGCATATGGTTCATCTACCAAATGCTCAAATGAAACATAAGTATCAATAGTACTTACATCATCATCATGAGGCTCCTCCATGTGAATATCCTCATCTACCTGTGTCTACAAACTGCACGATCCTAGCCCAACATGATAAATCTCAAGTTCATCCTCCACCATTGTCACATCTACAACATCCTCGTATTAGCCCTTGAGTTCTTCAAGTTCTTCTTTGATCTTCGAACAACCCTCCCGAATATTCATGTTCTCGATCTTCATCGAAGTCCTTTCAGAACTTCATCTACTCATCAATTCCAATACCTTGTATCAGAAAGCTTCACCTGCATTATGGCTAGATTCACCTGTCATAGGTTCTTCCACCATTTCTGTCATCAACCTTCTTTACCGATCACCGGGTTCTTGGAAAAACTGAACCAGCTCTTGATTCAACCTGTCAGTGAGATCAGCTTCCTTCACTTGCACTCCACCTGATTCAGCTCTGATACCACTTGTCATGCCCCTACACTGGCGGTAATCTTCCAACCACACTATAGCGAGGTGCGGAACCACCAAACACTTTCTTTTCACCAATGCTTATGTTCATGGACTATGCCTAACATTCGTACTTAGTTTATTTTTTGTTACCAAGTATTATCTTTATCCTTTATACAGATGAAAACCCATACATATTCATCATCAGCAGCAATTAACACATATACAATTGCACAATAGTATAAAGGGAAGGGAAACTCCCTGTAATATGAGTCTGCGTGATATCAATAAATATAATTTTCCACTTTTACAAAGTATAAGCTAAATCTTGGGAAACCCCAAATTTACACTTAGCCAAATTTCCAACTTTCGGCAAACTCGGTTTCCCAGCTCGTCGACACCTCTGCATGGTTGCCGCATGACTCACCAACCCTTCGTTCACCTCGTCGCACGTCTTCACCCGACTCAATCTCCGTTTGTTCAGCAAGCACCCAAATCATGCTATCCTGCTCGACCTCCTTTTGGTGGACCACACGCAGTCTTGTCTACCCAACTCTCATTCACAACCTTCGATTCCAACCTTCGTTTTGGCGTGCACAATGCACCCTCACCTAGCTGCCTGTCCGCACGTTCACCTGTGCCTTCACACGACTCACCTGAGTCTACCCGAATGCCTTCACCCAAACCCGTTCACCCAAAAAACTTTACCCGATTCACCACATGACTTCACCCAGGTCGCCACACAACTTCACCTGGTTCGCCCAAATGACCTCACCCGGGTCGCCACATGACTTCACCCGGCTCGCCAAAATGACTTCACCCTGGTTGCTTGAAAACCTCACTTGGCTCGCCCGAACGACTTCACTTGGGTTGCCCGACGACCTCACCCGGCTCTCCCAAACGACCTCACCCGGCTCTCCCAAACGACCTCACCCGGTTCTCCCGAACGACCTCGCTCGAGTTTCCTGCCTGACGACCTCGCCCGAGTTCTGCCTGAACAACCTCGCCCGAGTTCTGCCTGAACGACCTCACCCAAGTTCTGCCCGACGACCTCGCCTGAGTTTTTTGCACGAGTTTTTCACCCAGTTTTCTCACCCGAGTTTTTCACCCGACTTTCCTGCACGAGTTTTTCACCCAAGTTCTGCCCGTCGTGCGGGCTCATCCACGCATCGCAAAACTCCTTGATCGAACTCGTTTTGGCCGAATGATGATGGCTCATCTCTCAAATGCTCCACCAATAGATACGAGTGAGTGGCGGGTTGTGTCACCCGGCTGACCCACACCCAACACCCAAGCCGACTCGTTCAACATGTTGCCTTTGCCTAAGTGGAGGGTCAGCCAGCCCAACTTGTGGGACCGCCCTCTTAACTCGCCCAACATCATATAACCTCGTTTCTTGGTTGTTTTATTTCGCATTTTTCATGAGCTCCTCGCTTATCCTTCACAAGGTGAAGGTGACCCAGACCGCAAGTCCTTACACTATCGGATAAGTAGGTCACCCAACCGATCGGAGAATATGCAAAACTGTGTTTCAAATACTTGGCTAGAGTATAACTCTAAATAAAATAACTGTAAATAAAAAATGCAATGTTGGCTAGAGTATATATATTTAGTTAATTTTAGTTAAAATCGAATATAAATGGATATATATATGAATATCAATATTTGGTTACATTTCGGTAGCTTGATTAATGGTTAATAGTACAATTTAGTATAGTATGAAGTAGTTGTGTTAAGATATTTTATTTTGGTTTTCAATATCATAGATATAATATTTTGATATTTATTTTAAATAACAATTTTATATCAACTTTGGAAAGATTATATATATATATATATATACATTGAATAAAAACATAATTAAATGTATAATAATTCAGTGATTTTCTAAAAAGAGATAAATGTGTAATTCTTTTAAGTCTAAATATAAAATTGAAATGAAATATAGCATTTAAAAAATATTATTGATAACAAAAATGTTATATATATATATATATATATATATATATAAATTATTTTTTTTTGATCAAGTAAGAGTAGGACCTTCTATTAAACAAGCCAATAATACAGAATTTACAATAAGTTGCACCAACTCCGTGAGAGTTCAACAGGCAGTTGGGAAAGCAAAGTTCTGAACCTCACACTTAAAACCATGATAAGCCCGAACAAGAAAATCGAGGAGTTACCTCTAGACACACTATACAAAAGGAAGCGGTGGACCCTCTGGTCATACTGACAAGCATCAAAAGAAACCCTAAACACCTTGGAAGATGGGTCCACAAACCCGGGGCCCACATAAAAGCCACAAATGACCCGCGGAGGGTCCACAAGACTGCCACAAAAGACCAGATGGAAACAATAGTCGTTGACTGTGTTGGGCCTTAGTTTTGGTATTATTTTTGCTCTAAGAAACTTACTAATCCATCTATTTTCCATCCATTTTCCCTTCATTCATCCCATTTTGATGTATATTTGATATCCATTCAGGTATTTAATTTTAATTTTTCAATTTCTAAAGTTTTTATGAAAGTTTGGTTTTTAGTGCAAAATTTGCAGATTCAGAAATTCCCGTAATAGCTCTATGGTTGATATGGTTGTAGGACACTTTGGCACGAATTAAATGCATGGATGGACAGCTTGGGAACTAGGACTAAGCCAGCTATGCTTAGTTCAAACATAACAAGCTTTATTAGACCCATTTGGTGCTAGTCAATCATGACTAGTCATTCAGAAATCCCATAGAAATAGGGCAGTTTTGAGATTCTATGGGATTGGTCATATTTCTTGGGATGGGAGTAATGAATTCGACTTAGATAGGTGGATGAGAGTAGATGGATTTATTTGAGTGAATATAGATCAGTTTGTTTCATGAGACTTCT
The DNA here is from genome assembly GCA_031772625.1 of Pinus tabuliformis. Classification (NCBI taxonomy): domain Eukaryota; kingdom Viridiplantae; phylum Streptophyta; class Pinopsida; order Pinales; family Pinaceae; genus Pinus; species Pinus tabuliformis. Next base: position 785,384,151 of record CM062816.1, read on the forward strand.
TATTTAAGAGCCAAAACTTTGATGGCTTATGTATTGACTTATTATACTTTTATGTTGTGACACTTTTGGATTGAGGAGTTAATTTGAAGACTTGTGCTATTATTATTTTGCTGTTCAATGCTATGGATGTGTGACTGAATTTGAGCTTCTGTTGTCACCTCTCAAATGTGCAAGGCAAGGGTGGAGGGCCCTCATTCCAAGCTAAGTACACTTCCTTGTTAACTAGTTTTATTTCTGGTAATCTGGTTATTGTAGAACTGGTTTTTCAAGCTTTACTTCAGATTGCTTTGTGGTTCCTGCATGGTGATTGATTTCATTAGTTCTTAGATAGGTGGATGAGAGTAGATGGGTTTGTTTGAGTGAATATAGATCAGTTTGTTTCATGAGAAGAGCCAAAACTTTGATGGCTTATGTATCGACTTATTATACTTTTATGTTGTGACACTTTTGGATTGAAGAGTTAATTTGAAGACTTGTGCTATTATTATTTTGTTGTTCAATGCTATGGATGTGTGACTGAATTTGAGCTTCTGATATCACCTCTCAAGTGTGCAAGGCAAGGGTGGAGGGCCCCCATTCCAAGCTAAGTACACTTCCTTGTTAACTAGTTTTATTTCTTGTAATCTGGTTATTGTAGAACTGGTTTTTCAAGATTTATTTCAGATTGCTTTATGGTTCATGCATGGTGGATTTATTTTATTAGTTCTTAGCTTATTCATCACTTTATTAAGTTGTAAGAACAAGTGTTCAAGTTGAGCATCCCTTCTACTAAAATGATGAATTAAAACCAGTTTCCTTTGTTTGCATGCAAGTAGTTTCTTATTGAGATTTTGATATTGAGATGAATGAATTATGATGAAATACCTTATGTGTCTCTTAAGGTAAGAGCTTCTTTCATTAATAATTTATCCATCTTAAGTTCTTGGTTTTAACCTCTGATTCCTTAAGTGGTAATTGAGGCAAAAGTGGACTTCTTGAGTCAAGAACCACTTCAATGTTTTTCCTCTTTTAAACTAATTGAATTAGAGTTGTAGGATGTATTACTTTAAGCTTTTGAATAACTTATCTTTCAAGGTTTGATTAGATCTGATCTTCACATATAGTGAAATTGCCTCAAAGCATAAACAACCTGGATTGATAAGAAATAATTGTGTTAATTTAGGTACACAAATTAGCTCAACATTTTGGCGCCGTTTCCGGGGAGGCAAATATCGGCATAGTCAATAGAAAGATAAATTTCAAAACAAACAAAAACATTAGTTACATCCCTTTTTAGTTATGTTTCTTTATGCCTAGATATAGAGATCCTCAAGGTAGATTTATTAAAAACCCCCCACAAATATAGATAGGATCATCAAACACCCCAGTTACTAGTAATCCAATAATTGAGGAATTGGCAGAAAAACAAAGAACTGGACAAAGATTAACTTTGATTGAGAGGAAAACTTTGTTAGCTTGGGAAGCAAAGCAAAAACAATCTTCAATTTCTGGAAAACAAAAAGAAATTATCATAGGAAAACAACCTATCTTTCCATCCATAAATCCACCTATCTTTCAACAACCTGAATCTCCACTCAAAATTGAAACAAATCAACCAATGGCAGAAGAGGGACATGGATCTGTTATTTTCACTCCTAAACAACGAGCTGAATGTGAGAGACAACAAAGAGAATGGAGAAGAAAGAGAGAGGAGGAGGCAAAACAAGAAAATGATAGAAAGATAGAAAATGATCGGAAAAGACAAGAAGATGATAATGATCAAGAGGCTACCTTTGGCTTTCCAATAGTAGACACAAGTGAAATATTAGGAGAAGAAGTGAAAATGAAAAATATTCCACCTTCTGTATTGCCAATTTTTTATGGAATGTCCACAAAATATCCTGATGCATTTATGTTTGAATTTGATATTTTATGTAGAACATATGGATACACTAATGACATTCATAAACTTCGTCTTTTCCCTACAACATTAAAAGCAGCAGCTTTAAAATGGTTTATGGGTTTAGGAGAATAAACAATAGCTTCTTGGGATGATATGAGATCAGTCTTCCTTAAAAAATATCAAGCTAATTCTAGATCTAGAGATTCAAAGGAAGTTGTTTTCAGAATGACACAACAAGAAGATGAAAGTTTAGAAGAATATTTGGAAAGATTTGCATATAATCTACAAAAATCTAAACAACACTCTCTAAATCAAGAAACCATTCGAACAATCTTTCTCAAGGGTGTAAGGGATGAATACCTTGACGTTTTGAATGTGATGGGTAAAGGAGACATTTCAAACCTACCATTCGAAGAAATTGTTGAGTTATGTCAAAAATATTCTAGAGGAAGATCAAAAACAGGAAAAAGAGAAGCAAGTTCAAAAGCAGCAAAGTCAGCTGCAGGAGGGATAACAAGAGCTGAAATATGAAGCTTATTGGAAAACTTCAAAACAGACCTCTTGAGTACATTAGGGACACAAGTAGATGTGCTAAAGGAAAACAACAAGAAAGAAGAACAAGAACAAGCTCTAGCAGTCTTTTGTTCCAAATGTAGAAAGAAACATCCATTGAGAGAATGTCCTTTGGATAGTATTCAAGTTTGTGGTCTTTTTACATAAAATCATTCCATATAAAATTGTATAAGATTGAAAGAATTACAAATGAACTCAATGGAAGAAGTGTTAGGAATAGAAGGTTTTTTATTATGTAGCACCGCGAAGACCATGGCAACCTAGGATGCCTCAACAAAATCAACAACAATTCCCTCAACAAAATTACCTCTATCCACCTCAAAATCCTTGGACTCCTCTAATGCCATGGCAAGCTTGGCCTCCACAACAATATTCACAACAACCTGCACAAGGTTGGAGAGGATATGGTTATGGAAACCAGCCACCTCAGCAGTATCAACAACAATACCAGCAACAATACCAACAACCATTTGCATATCCACAATATTCACAATCCATACAACATTCTGCATATCCACAATCCATGCCATTTCCACAGCAGAATCCACCACCATTGTTGACCCAACCACAACAGTTACAGCGACCCACAAATCGACCCAGACCAACTCAATTACCAGCCCAACCAATGGCAAATCCGAATAATAAGGTGGACAAATCTGCATACGCTGTAGAGGAAGCAACATGTTTTCCCACATATTCGATTCTTCCTCTTAATGATGTCCATCTAAGGTCTGGAAAAGTGCTTAAAAAGGATTCTCCTCCAATCATAGAAGAACCAACTGAACAAGGAGAATCACCTGAAACATCACAAACTGAGATACAAATTCAGAAATGAAAAAACATTACAACACAAACACCACCTTATCCTGAAAGGTTAGTGGAACAACAAAAAGAAATAAACCTTCCTGAATTTGATATTTTAGATGAGTTTAAAAATGCTTATGTAAAAATTCCTTTGTTGAAGGCAATTAAAGAAATACCAATATATGTTAAAAAAATAAAGGAATTGTGCATTAAGAAATCAAGGAAAAAGAAGCAGGATCCTACTACAATCCAAGTCATTGGTAAACTAGCAAGCCTCGTGTCTACACAAACCATAGTAGAGAAATATATTGATCCTGGTATCCCTATGGTTACTATATCAATAGATAATTTCTCAGTACCAAACACATTAATAGACTCGGGAGTAGCTATAAATGTAATGACAATGGAGATAATGAAAACTTTGCATTTAAACAACATTAGATCAACTTATACGATTTTAGAACTAGCAGACAGATCTGAAGTTGTTCCTGAAGGAATATTAGAAGATATCATAGTCTCTTTGGATTCATGGGAGTATCCTATTGAATTCCTTATCTTGCAACCAAAAGCAAATTTGGGAGGACATCCTCTAATCTTAGGCAGACCATGGTTAGCTGCCGTTGATGCCTTCATAGGATGCAGATCAGGAAGCATGATTATTTCATATGGAGATGAAAGGAAACACATTGCTCTTTATTCACCTGCACAATCAACTTCTTTAGAATCGGTGCTTGAAACTCAAGAAAAACAGCAAACTAAATCAGTTTTAAGTATAAATCAATTCTTTGATTTTAGATAAGAAGAAGAGAATGAAGACTTAATGGATCTTTTCATTTCAGAACCAAGTATTTCAGAGCAGATTAGAGAATTCCAATATGAAACTACAAGTAACCTTTTGAATCAATGCTTTCAGGAAAGTTGTACTGTTCAAACTTTGCAGAATTATTTTATAGACATCTTTCCTATAAACACAATCTCCAGTCCAACAATAAAAACAATTGAGGTATATCCTCGAAAAAATTTAAACATTGGAAACCAATTGCAATCAGCATAAGAGCAAGAGGTAATTGAATTATTATAGAAATATTCAAAAGCTTTTTCCTGGGATTATACTGACATGCAAGGAATCCATCCTAGCACATGTATCCACCACATCTATACAGATGATCAACTCAAAGCTATAAGGCAACCTCAAAGACGAATGAATCCCATGATGAAAGAAATAGTGAAAGAGGAACTGCAAAAATTGTTAAATGTTGGATTTATCTATCCTATTTCAGATAGTCAATGGGTTTCTCCACTGGTTATTGTACCAAAGAAAAATGGAAAGTGGAGGGTATGTGTGGACTATCGGGAACTAAACAAAGCTACACTAAAAGATCATTTTCCTCTACTATTCATTGATCAAGTGTTAGACTCATTAGCTGGAAAGAAATTTTTATCCTTCTTGGATGGGTTTAGTGGATACAACCAGATAAGAATAGCAACAGAAGGCCAAGATGAGAAAACATTCACTTGCCCATGGGGAACCTATGCATATAATGTTTTGCCATTTGGTTTATGCAATGCACCTGCAACTTTTCAACGAGCAATGCTTGCAATATTTGTTGATCTAATTCATGAATGTGTAGAGGTTTATATGGATGACTTCACAGTTTATGGAAACACATATAATTATTGCCTAAATAACCTTGAGAAAGTTCTGAAACGATGCATTGAAACAAATTTGTCGTTGAGCAATGAGAAATGTTATATGATGTTGACAGAAGGAATAGTTCTGGGACACCATATTTCTGCTTCAGGAATTAAGGCGGATCCAGCAAAAATCCAAGTCCTAGTTAACTTAATGCCTCCTACAACACAAAAAGAGGTAAGAAGTTTCTTAGGCTATGCAGGCTATTATAGACGATTCATTGAAAACTTTAGTAAAATAGCCCAACCTCTCTTCAAACTATTAGCAAAAGATATTGAATTTCACTGGACAAATGACTATCAAAATGCATTTCAAATTCTGAAAGAAAAATTATCAGTTGCACCCATTCTCCATGGCCCAAACTAGTCTTTGCCATTTCATATATCAACTGATGCATCTGATACCGCGATAGGTGCCTCTCTTGGGCAGAAAGACAACTTGTTCAATTATGCAATATACTTTATAAGCAAGAATCTAACACCTGCATAATTGAACTACACAGTCACATAGAAAGAAATGTAGCCATTATACATGCAGTAAAAAAATTCAGACACTATATAACAGGATATCAAGTTTTCATTCATACATATCATTCAGCAATCAAATACTTGATGAATAAACCCATCACCAATGGAAGAATAACAAGATGGTTACTATTATTGCAAGAATTTAATATCACAATACAAGACCGGCCAAGCAAGGAAAATCAAGTGGCTAACTTTCTGTCCCACATACATTCACCCAACGATACAAATCCGGTTGTAGATAACTTTCCAGATGAACATCTGTTTGCCATAACATTAAAAACACCATGGTTTGCAGACATTGCAAACTATTTATCTTCTGGAAAGTTTCCAACTCAATTCTCTAAAAAGCAAAAACGAAAAATTGTTAGAGAAAGTTCTAGGTATAGTTGGGTAAATGGTGATTTATTTTATATTGGTTCAGATCTGATGATTAGAAAATGTGTGCGAGAAGATGAAATATTAGACATTCTGAGAGCATGTCATGATGAACCATGTGGTGGTCATTTTGCAGACAAACAAACAGCATATAAGGTGATGTAATTGGGCTATTACTAGCCATCCATCTTCAGAGACTCTAAGGCATATGTCAAGCAGTGTGACAGTTGCCAAAGAACAGGGAGACTAATCACATCAGATGAGATGCCGCTCAAGCCACGGGTCCTCATAGAACCATTTGAGCAATGGGCACTTGACTTTGTTGGAACTATCAATCCACCATCAAATGGAAAGAGGTACATTGGTGCATCTGTCGAGAGAGGCTAGTATGTACAGATTATGTAACCAAATGGGCAGAGGCTAAAGCAGTGAACAAAGCAACAGAAGATGTAGTGGTCACCTTTCTCTTTGAAGAAATCTTTGTCAGATACGGAGTACCTAGACAAATTGTAACAAATCAAGGGGCACAGTTTACATCAAAGCTGGTACGAGATCTAACAGAGAAATACAAGATCAAACACAGGAAATCTACACCATATCATCCTCAAGCAAATGGGCAGGTTGAATCAACAAATAAAGTCCTAGAAAATATCATGACTAAAACAGTACAGCTGAACCGAAGAGATTGGTCTGAAAAATTAAAAGATGCACTATGGGCCTACAGAATCACATGGAAGAATACAACTAGTTTTAGTCCATACCAGTTAGTATATGGAAAAGAGGCCTTATTGCTTATAGAGTTTCAGATACAAACATACAGACTAGCAGCTGAACTAGGACTAGACCTGACTGAAGCACAGCAGTAGCAGATCATGGAACTGAATCAATTAGATGAGCATCGTCAACAAGCCATATAACATACTACATTGGTGCAACAACAAAGAATGAAGTGGCACGACAGATATATCAAAACAAATACATTTCACAAGGGAGACTCGACATTACTTTTTGACTCCAAATTCAAAGACTTCAAAGCAAAGTTCACAACGCACTGGCTAGGCCCATATGAAATTGACGAAATCTTTGACAATGGAGCAGTAAAGATCAGGACAACCGACCAGGACTCCACCTCATTTATAGTGAATGGACATAGGCTCAAAGTTTATAATAGGCCTATCAGTAAAGAAGCATTTATGAAGAAACTAATAGAAGATATAGAAATGGAAATCATGGCACACCAGGCTCAACCATCTTCCAGTATTGTAGTTGAATAAAAAAAAATAAATAAATAAATATATATATATATATATATAACACATATAAAAAATAAATAATTTGTTTGCTAGTGAAAACCAGGAAACTGGCACTAAGCAAACACGAATTCATAGGGGAAAACCAGGGCAACTTGGACTCTATGAATTCCTTATTCTTGTTCTACTGTTCTCACATAATTTCAATGCAGGAACTCTCCACAGACAACTGACTTGAGGACAAGTCACATCCTAAACAAGGGGGAGAATTGCATAAGATCTTTAGCTGGAAAGCTGAAGTATAGAAGGAACTTGTATTGTCAACAGAGGGACCTGAAATAAGAAATCATTGCAGAGGGACCTGAAAGACCTGCCAATGTCAAAACAACATGTACATATTTCATAAGCATTGCAAAGGGACCTGAAACAAGAAATTATTGCAGAGGGACATGAACAACAATTCATGAACCAGAGCATGAAGAACAAGGAGCAGCAATAAAGTTTACTTTTCAATCCATCTACAACATCCGATCAATTGATTTGATCCCACTTCTACTGACATCATCCACGGGAGTATATGTATAGTCATTTTTTGCTTGAAAATTCAAATTTTTCTTAGAAATTTGTAGTCTTTGTTAAGTTGAAATTAGTACCTGAGGATATTCATTATCATTTCATATCCTATATTCCCTATACATACCCTATAACCCTTATACATCATATTCCATTTCATCTCCATACATATTCCCTATTTATTTCATGATCATTAACCCCTAAATATTTTTCTTTAGAAGCATAAAAAGACCAAACTGGGACAACTTTTCAACCTGCACATACAACTCAAGAATTAGTAACGGTGATAATTTTAAATATGACCCAAGATGGTCATTTCAAAATTATAAAGATGTGCATATAATCAAAACAAAGAAATCATGCGCTATATGAAAATCAAAGCAAATATATGCCATAGTCCAAATAGTTATAATATGCATGCGCTATAGTCAAAATGGTGAGTAAAGATTACATACATATATCATAACCCAAAGTGCATGTATATGATATAAATCAAAGCGCATATATATATGATATAAACTAAAGGCATGTATAAGGAAGGGCGCATATAATATAAGGTATGGTGTATAAAGGGAAGGCCGCGTGCAAACCATATGGCACGACTGCGTATATAAGTTAGGAGTATTGCATATGTGGCAGCGGGGTATTGTTTAAATGATATCTGCACATCAAACTCATTGCAATACGAACGCATTGTTGAACATCATTGCATATGAGAATGCGTGAGGAGCACGAGTATGAATACACGACGGTGGCAATCATATTGTATGCAGCCAAAGGTTAAGCACTGAATGAAACAACATCAACAAAATGACAAATACCGGCCAGCACACAGGTACGGGGTAAACACCGTGGCATGGCGACTGTTTGTCATTGGACTGTGCACTGTACAGGAGTTATGCGCATGACTTTCAAATTAAAACTATGATTCGGCCATCCTCATGACACAGTCGGGCGACTGGTCAAACAGGACACCCATACCAACCACACACTGTAACACCAATAAACAAGAGTGCACAGTACACCCATGAAATGGTCATGAACTGACCGACGGATCTTGCACTGTTTAACCTCATTCTTCAGTGCCGAATAGCTCAAAACGATGGTGTTTGGAGCTGCAAACTAGTGAAAAGGAGATTGAAGCGAATTTGAGATGATTTAAGAAGGAAAATTATCCCAGCTTTAACGACAAGTGATCACTGATTTTCGGGATTCATTCAGGTAATGAAGTAGTTTGTTTAAGCTCGACAACTGTGGAGTATAGTTGTAAACTGTCTGTTATTAATGGTTAAATTATTCTGCCCTTGCCACCAGTCAGTTGAACGAATGAACGTGGATTTGGAGTGCCGTTTAACATTCCTCAGCGCTTGTTGATAACCAGGTAACGTCGAAACCATGCGTTAACCTCGCAATAAGTTGGTTGATTCACTGCGTAAATTATGGCATAAAACACTAGTGAATCACGCAGAATTTAAATGTAAACTTATTGCATGGATAACATGTTAGGGTATGGAATCGCATGTGAAGTTTTAACAACGTGCAGTGTTTTAAATCACAGCAAAGTCTATAAACAGAGGAGGCACCGAAATGTGATTTTTGTGGTGTGTTCATTGCATGGCACTGTTGGTTGAATGCGCGTTGTTGGTTGAATGTGCACTATTGTTTGACTGCGCATTGTTTTGATTGCACATTAATATACATCCCTTGTCTTATTGCGCACTGTCCTCATTCATATAACTGATATATCATATCCCTATGTATGGAAACGGCTGAATGGTACAAACTTAATGCATGTGTCTCTGTTATGAACCCTTTTTGCTGTTGTGCATCTTTGTTTTGACCAAAACAATGGATTGAAGTTTATGTGGGCCGAACGAGCCGTGTCATGTTTAAACGAAGAGCTATGCGATTTAGTTGCTGTGTAATGTGTCTAAGACCGAGCGTTGATTGCCAAAGGGAGTAGGGCCGAGCCATTTAAAATTCATTTTAAATGCGCTATTTTTGTTTAAAATTTGTTTTGAGGCCGAGAGCATTTTGGCGATTTTCAAATTTTCATGATGAGGCTGAGAGCCATGTGAATGCGCTACTAGTCAAAACACTGTTTGTTTTTAATGATTGTATATACAGAGTGAAAATATGGCTTGATTTTGGTAACAATATACACAGTGTAAGGTGATGAGCATACATGGAACAATATGAAAAATTGTTTTCATATGTATTTTGTTTACCAGAACAGAGATTAGCATATTGACAGGGATATACAGGTGTTTGATTGCTTGAACAGGGAGTTAAAATAGTGTTGCTGCAGAGAAAGAGTAAACAGAGGATAAAGAAATCAAAGTTAAATTATTGTGAGGAGGAAGGTAAGCTTCTTTGCTTTCAAAATTTCATTTTGAAAAAGAACAATAGTCATAAATTTTTATTGTCAAGATGAAATTAGTAACAACAAAGGCATACATTCACTGGTTTTCAGAACCAATGTCAGCCAGAGTAGAGCCAAAATTTCAGATAGAGAGCTGGGGGAAGGAAACTATAGAAAAACTTTACCAAGCGGGGATGAAAGGCTTTTTACAAAAATTTGATGGCCACTCTGAAGAGATAACCAGAGACTTTATAAATAATTTTAGTCAGGACCAGACATGGGTAGGAGATGTTATTATTCCTGTGACTCGGGAATATCTTTCCCAAGCTTTATATCTACCCATGATAGGTGAGAAATATTACAAAGGCCTGCACTTCAAGGAGAAAGCATGGACTTTATTTCTTGAGAAGAACTAGAAAGGGACTTTTGATAGGACAAAGGGGATACTAAGGGAATGGTTAATGAACCATGGGGTGAGTTGGTTTTGGTCATCCAGAAGTTTTTGACTTGTGATAGAGGATATAGTTTTGCCCACTTGTATCATGTCAGGCTTCTACAGCATATTAAGGGAGAGGATAGGATTAACTTGCCATATTTCCTATATAGGAGCCTCTTGAAAATGATTGAAACATTGAAACATGAACACAGGCCTAAAGCAGGACAAATTTACCACCAAGGATTGATCAAAATCCTAGTTGAGTATCAGGTGAGGTCACAAGGCATAGTATGGAGAGAGTTCATGTCTAAAAATCAGTTCATTGAACAGATTAATGAAGTACAGGATAAAATAGAGCAGGAAAACAGAGGATTGATGAATTCACCCTTGTATCCTAGAACAAGAGCTAAACAGCAAAATAACATGGCCATGCAGGAAAATGAAACATCTGTTATGTCTATTCCTAGAAGATTTAGGAATAAAAGTCCCATTGACTTAGACAAGGAAGTAGAAACATATTCTCTAAGACAACAAGAAGAAAATGACATTGCACAAGAAGTATTTGAGAGGGATTCTTCATATGATGATGCAACAACAGCATCATTAATGAAAACAACACAAGATTTTGAAAAAGAAATCAATTTGGAAAGAATCAAGGACTTAACTGACCAATTGGAAATTAGCAAAATCCTGGAAAAATAATTAAAAGAGGAAAACAAGGCAAATAAGAAAGATAATGCTAAGTTGGTCAAAGCAAATGAAAAGTTAAATGAAGAGTTGGGAAGACTGAAATGGAAAAATGATCTACTTCCAAAGCAAGCATTTAAATGGCTAAAGGAAAAGAATATGTGGCAGGCAAAGTATGAAAAACATAAGGTAAAAGCAGCTTTGTTCGGGGAAAGACATGACACAGGTTTGGATTGTTTGGTCAGGGCAGCACAACAGGAAGCATCTATAGGTACATCATCTACTACAGAGAGAAGAAGATCAAAGAGGAGTAAGCAAGCATGGGGACATGCTTGATGATAAGCAAGGGAGAGATGTTGGGCCTTAGTTTTGGTCTTATTTTTGCTCTAAGAAACCTACTAATCCATCTATTTTCCATCCATTTTCATTTCATTCATCCCATTTTGATGTATATTTGATATCCATTCAGGTATTTAATTTTAATTTTTCAATTTCTAAAGTTTTTATGAAAGTTTGGTTTTTAGTGCAAAACTGGCAGATTCAGAAATTCCCGTAATAGCTCTATGGTTGATATGGTTTCAGGACACTTGGGCACGAGTTGAATGCATGGATGGACAGCTTGGGAACTAGGACTAAGCCAGCTATGCTTTTTTCGAACAGAACAAGCTTTATTAGGCCCATTTGGTGCTAGTCAATCATGACTAGTCATTCAGAAATCCCATAGAAATAGGGCAGTTTTGAGATTCTATGGGATTGGTCATATTTCTTCAGTTGGGAGTAATGAATTCGACTTAGATAGGTGGATGAGATTAGATGGGTTTGTTTGAGTGAATATAGATCAGCTTGTTTCATGAGACTTCTTATTTAAGAGCCAAGACGTTGATGGCTTATGTATTGACTTATTATACTTTTATGTTGTGACACTTTTGGATTGAGGAGTTAATTTGAAGACTTGTGCTATTATTATTTTTCTGTTCAATGCTATGGATGTGTGACTAAATTTGAGCTTCTGATATCACCTCTCAAGTGTGCAAGGCAAGGGTGGGGGGCCCCCATTCCAAGCTAAGTACACTCCCTTGTTGACTAGTTTTATTTCTTGTAATCTGGTTATTGTAGAACTGGTTTTTCAAGCTTTATTTCAGATTGCTTTATGGTTTATGCATGGTGATTGATTTCATTAGTTCTTAGCTTATTCATCACTTTATTAAGTTGGAAAAACAAGTGTTCAAGTTGAGCATCCCTTCTACTAAACTGATGAATTAAAACTAGTTTCCTTTGTTTGCATGCAAGTAGTTTCTTATTGAGATTTTGATATTGAGATGAATGAATTATGATGAAATACCTTATGTGTCTCTTAAGTTAAGAGCTTTTTTCATTAATAATTTATCCATCTTCAGTTCTTGGTTTTAACCTCTGATTCATTAAGTGGTAATTGAGGCAAAAGTGGACTTCTTGAGTCAAGAACCATTTCAATGTTTTTCCTCTTTTAAACTAATTGAATTAGAGTTGTAGGATGTATTACTTTAAGCTTTTGAATAACTTATCTTTCAAGGCTTGGTTACATCTGATCTTCACATATATTGAACTTGCCTCAAAGCATAAACAACCCGGATTGATAAGAAATAATTGTGTTAATTTAGCTACACAAATTAGCTCAACAGATTGTGCGATCCGACCTGCCAGGATCAACGTACATGCTCTGAAAATAGGCTTACTACAAATCCACACAAAAACCTATCTTATAGACCTAACGAAAGCTATAGGATATCTCTCTAAACTCTTTCGGGTCCGAAACGCCAAACCAACTTGCACGAACAACCAACACCGTTGATCACTCGAGGAGGATCCAACGGTTTACGTGGATATCGAGTGGACAAGTAGCGCGAGGGATAACCACCTGATGAAGGTAGTATTTTCTCACCTCGCGCTGCTACGTGTCTCCTGAAGAGTGGAATCAGGGCCTTACTCAGAAAAACCAGATACCGCTTGAACCCTGCCCAATAAACCATTTGTGGTTTTGGAATCGATCGCCTCCGAAAATAGGTAGCGCACCCTTTCACGAAGCGATAACTTTTAAACAAGAACATCGGACGATTCTTGTGCCTTCCTCCTAGATTCTCTACCAAACCCCAAACACCATCGAAATTTCCCCAGAAATTTTTGGTCAATGGACAACCAAACTTGTGGTCCTTCCAAAGACGATCCTCTCACCACACATCCGATGGAATTCTGAGCTTTGGATTGTGGCCAAAACCCAAAAAGGGAAGACAGTTTAGGGTTCCCTATCCTCCCGCCTGTCTCCTGAACCACTTCGATCCTTCCTGTGAAACCATAGCTCCATATCTTTGTCCGCCTGATAGAGACAATCCTCCAACAGTTTTCCTGGTGGTAACAAATCCCAAGCATACCAAGAATCCCTATCCATATTGATGACACCTTCATTCGCCAAACAGTCGACTAACTTGTTAGCTTTCCTTTTCACATGGACAAATCTAATAGTTTTTAAGGTTTACAAGTGGGAGTGGATATGATAAAAGACCTCGAAAAGCCTCTAATGCTTTGAAACTTTATCTAGAGAAGTGCCATTACATATTTTATTAGTTGCTCTAATAATCAATTCCGAGTCTGCTTCAATGATAACATTATGCGAATTTGAGTCCAGCAAGATTTCCAGGCATTGCTCCAATGCCATGAGCTCCGTCATGTTATTAGTGGCCTTACCCAAGTGGCCATGAAAGATCTCCTTTATTTTATCCTGTTCATCTCTTATAGCACCCCCAAAGACAGCTAGCCATGGATTTCCCTTAGATGCTCCATCTATATTAACCTTTAGGAAACCATAAGGAGGGGGCTGCAAAATATCACTATCTGCATTTATTTGGCTTACTCCTTTGATTATGCCCAATGGGCTTATGGACAGGAGGCCCAAATGAACTATAATACTTTCTTCTTCGGGCATGGGAGGATCCTTAGGAAGTGTCCTCAACAGGCTTCTTACAGTGTCTTTGAGCTGCCTTAAAATTTGGTCAATTATGTGTTGTGGCTTGCTTGCTTTGTTTTTGAAGATTCAACTGTTGCGCTCTTTCCAAACATTCCAGATAACAAAGCCTGGAACCAGAATCTAGGCTTTATTAATAATTTCATTCCCAAAGAAGTTGTTCCTCCAATTCTTCAAGGTATTTGATATGTTGAGACTATCCCTATCTAATTGTTTAAAGATTGAGGCTACCTACTCCCACACACTGGATGTGAAAGGACAGATGTTGAGAAGGTGATTCATCGTCTCCTCTTGTGAGCCACATAGGTAACATTTGGAAGGGCCAATAAATCCTTTTTTAAGGAGATTCTCCCAAGCTAATATTTTCCTTTTATGCACTAGCCAGATGAATAACTTTATTTTCATCCAGTGGGGGCTCTGCCATAGTTTCTCCCAGACATGATCAGGATTCAGATAGTTAAATCTTGTTACTTCCTGTTTAGCTTCTTTGAGGTTAAAGTTACCTTCGGTGTTCTTTCCCCATCTTAATTGGTCGGGTAAGGAGGATACTAGAATCCTTCTATGCTCTAGATCCTGGGTGAGAGCTTTTTCCTGGGCCTTCAGAGGACTCTCATCACTGTAGCCTAGATCCTTCCAATTCCTCCATTTTCCATTATTCCTATCCTAGTCCCAGAATTCTTTGATCATAAGAAGACCTTTGTTATCTATGTGATTCTTGAGCGCTGCTAAGTCATCCTTGTAAAGGTTGGGTTCATGTTGCCTGTTATCCTCCCAAAATCGTGCTAGGTTCCCTACTCGAATTTTCCAGAAGCTATGTTGTTGAACAATAATTTTATTTTTCCAGGCAAGGTTCCAAATATGGGAGCCCCTGATTTTCCCTGACATTCTAATGTGATCCTTCTCCTACCAATATTTGGCATATTTTTGTTTCCAAAGCTTAGCCAGGGAGCTGTCAACTCCTTAATCCATCTGTACCAAAGTTTGGCTCCTGCAACTCTACTGAGGGTTTCAGGGTCATGCAGTCCCAAGCCACCATGGCTTTTGGGCTTGCATATTTTATCCTAGGCAACTAAAGCCCACTTCTTTTTCTCTTCTCCTCTGCCCCATAGAAAATCCCTTTGTATGCTCCTAATCTACTGCTTGATACCTTTAGGAGAAGGAAGAGCTTAGAACATGAAAATAGGAATTGCTTGCAAGACTGCCTGTGTGAGAACTAGGCGCCCTACCAAATTGAGTGACCTGCATGTCCATTTTTTGACCTTGTCCTAAAGTTTGTTTATTATTGGCTCCCACACTTTCTTGCTTAGAGGTTTATCAGTAAGAGGAATGCCTAGATACTTGGAAGGTAGCTGTTCCCTTTGAAACCCAAGAATTCTGGTAATATTTCTCTAAATAGCAATGTTAGTGTTAAAGAAAAAAAATTGATTTGTTGAGGCTTACCTCAGTGCCTGCTGCCATAGAAAAGTCATTTAAGATGTGTTTGATCTCTTTGGCTTCCCTAACTGTGGGTATGCCCTGCAGCATGGTGTCATCCACAAATTTTTGATGAGTGTTTGCCACTCCATCCAAGGTGAGTTTCATACCCTGGATCTGTCCTTCAGCGTTTTCCATTTTGATCGCTCTACCAAGCCCTTCCATCATCAGAACGAAGAGGAAAGGTGAGAGCGGGTCTCCCTGTCTGAGACCTCTGGAGGGTGTGAAGGTCCTTGATGGAGCTTCATTAAGTAGTATGGAGAAACTGGTGATGGTGACAAGTGCCATAACCCATCTTATCCAATTTTGGTCGAAGCCATAGGCTTTTAGAACTGCTCTTATATAAGACCAACTTAACTTTTCATAGGCTTTCGCTAGGTCCAATTGAATAATCATACCAACTTGTTTGTTGCTTTTGAGAGAGTGTACCACCTCATCAGCTTGGATGATGTTATTAAGGATTTGTCTTCCTTCCACATCGCCCGTTTGCTCCTCTGAGATGAGAGATGGTAAAAGAGGCTTGAGTCTATTGGCTATCACTTTGGAAATAATTTTGTACACCACATTACATAAGGCTATGGGTTTGAAACCATCTGGAGTCATGGAATTTTCCTGTTTTGGGATCAGAGCTATGAAGGAAACATTAAGAGCCTTAAAAACCTTTTTGGATTTTCTTGAGTCTTCCACAACCTCAAGGATATCCTCTTTGACTGTTTCCCAGAAAGCTTTGAAGAAGTCTACACTGAACCCATCCTGGCCTCGTGCTTTTCCATTTTTCATTTCATTAATCAATTCACTGACCTCCTCTTCTGAAATTGGCCTGTTAATATTGTGGTTGTCCTCTCTCGTGACTAGCTGAGGGATATAATAAGTGAATTGGTCAATGAACCTACATCTATCTTCCAGAGATTCTCTGCTATACTAAGGAAGTGTTGTGCAAGGACTGACTCCATATCACTATGAGAGACAAGCTTTATCCCTTTAGAATATTTGAGCTTTGTGATTTTGTTATGTGCCCTGTGAGACATGGTGGATTTGTGAAAGAATTTTTTATTCCTTTCTCCCTCTCTAATCCACTGTATCCTTGATTTCTGTCTCCAGAAAATTTCCTCTTGTAAGCATCACTCTTCCCATTCTTCCTGCAAAGAGTCAGTTAGCTTTTTTCGCTCCTCGGTAAAGCCACCTGTGATGCTAATCTGATTGATCTCCTAGAGCTTCTCCTCGGCTTCTCTTTTAGCTCTCAAGATATCACCAAATTATTTTTTGTTCCAATCTTTGAGTTTAGATTTGATGTGTTTGAGTTTCTATTGGAGCATGAAAATTCTAGTGCCTTGAATGTTCAAATACTCTCTCCATCATTTGTCGATATTACTAGTGAATTTAGGGTGAGAGAGCCAGGCATTTTCGAACCTGAAAGGTCTGTTTCTTGGTGTGCCCATAAAGGTGGCTTCCAGCTATACAGGCCAATGATCTGATCCTCCAAAAGGCAGAATAGAAGTTGTCATGGCAAGGTTTGTGAGAAGGAGGTCCTCTGAAATAATAAATCTATCAAGTTTGGAGGAAACTTTGGAAGCCCCTCCCCTCTTGTTATTCCAGGTGAAGGTTCCATTTATTGTTTCAGTATCCAATAGTCCCATGTTCATTATGAAGTTCTGGAAGGCCTTGGAGTCTCTTCCTAACAGTCTAATACCACCATTTTTCTCTAAGAGAGATCTTATCATATTGAAATCAACTACAACGATCCAGGGCATATTGGGGTGTCTTGCTCTTAGATCCTCAAGGGAGATGAGAATCTTGATTTTTTCTGCTAGCTTTTGAGGTCCATAAACATTTCTGATCATGTATATTTCCTTATCACCTACAGGTTGACATACATAAGAAAGACAGTTTACCAAATTTCTGTGGATCCCACAGCGTGAGAATCCCCCCCGTTGAGTTGCTTGCTTTTACCTCTAGATACTCATGCTTGATTAGCCACTTATTATGAATTTCTCTAATCTTATTCATTGAACATTTTGTCTCCTGAATAAAAACCATATTTGGTTTTTCTTCTTTAATTCTATTACTGAGATTCCTTTGTTTCCTTTTATTTCCTATGCCTCTAATATTACAGGTTGTGAGCTTCATTAAAAAAGGTTAGTATAGGCATAACTAGTAAGATCTTTCATCTTACCTGAGCTAATCAGTAGTTTTCCACATTCGTTTAGGAGCACATTCTATCTTTTTCTTCACCTTTTCCTTCCTGAGTTCTTTGGAGATTGTTCTTGTACATTCTCCATAATTTTGACCCCACTGTGCTCCTGGCTTTCATGATTTCTTTTGACTCCAGTTCCCTTCGATTGTGATCTCCAAAGAAAGATTTGTTGCACCTTATCATAATCCTCTTTTGGTAGGGAGCCTACTCCTATGCTCGTCCCTTGTTCTAGAAATTTTTCTAGATTTAGATTTTCCCTATATAGAATCTCTTGTAGTTCATGGTCCTCTATTCCCACTTCACTTGGAGTCATCTCATGGTCCCTACTTATGTCCATACAGCTTGGTAGATCATCCTTTTGTTGGTTGTTTACTTTGATATCCTCCATGTCAACTTCCTTTTCCTTCTCATTGATTATGTTCTCCATATCCTGGACTGTTTCCTTGTTCCTCTCTTCTTCCTCTAGGATATTCAAACGATTGTGTCTTGAATGTCTATCCTCATTCATCTTCTTTTGTGGGCATTTAACACCTTTCCCTTTGCTCCCAACCTTAGTGAAACCCTCGTGATTTTTATCCTCAGTAGGTTTTGCATTTCCTTCCATATTGTTTATTGGGTAGTCTCTGAATAAATTCCCATGTTCATGACATTTGCGGCATCTAAATGGGATTTTCTCATAGTCCACAGTCTGTACCCATTCTTCATCATACACTTCTAAAATTATTGCTTCCGGAAGGGCTCTAGATAAGTCCATTTCCACACGTATTCGAGCGAAGGAGGTATATTTTCCTTTCAGAGCTGGCTCTGAGATCTTTAGGAAATGTTCCAGCTTGATTCCTATTGTTTTCAGAGATTTTAATATCCAATAATCTAGAGGAAGGGAATATAGTATGATCCATACTGGTACCAATGTGAATGTTTCACGTTCTAGGATAAATTTCATCACCCATGGCCACATATAGAGTCCTACGGCAGCATAGAATATGGTCCTCCCTTAGAAACTCTATCTTTGTCCTCTAGACTCGTGAACACCACTGCGAAGAATCCCTCAGAACCTAGATGTAGGTGTATTTCCCCCTTGGCTTCCAATGGCTTTTTATCCAGATGTGTAACGCCCTCTCCGTCGACCATAACCCCATAAGTTTGCATATAATCGCATGTTCGGTCATATGATCCCTATGTGCTTGAAGCATTGGATTGCTCAATATGACCCAGGGAATAATGCTTGACTTGGGTTTGCAGACCCCAGTCATCCTTATGGAGTTAGGTTTTCCACTGCTACCTCCATTATGCTTCTCCTTATTTGTTTTCGGCTGATCCCCTTCAAGTTTTTGAACTCTGTTTCTTCCCATTGTTCCTTTGCTACTAGCCTCTGATACCTTCTCCAGAGGTTTTTTAAAATGTTGCTTTCCCCTATCCTTACTTCCTTCTGTAACTACCTGACTGTAGGAGGGAGTTGCACTCCCCCCTGCGCATCGCGCCATGGTACCCAAAGTCAAAACCCTAGCGTCAACTTCAACCCTAGCTCAAGTTGCAAATCACCCCGAAGCACCGCCTCCTCTCATTAAATTGTTTTCATCAATTTTGTCATATATGTATATATATATTCATTTAAGTCTAAATATAAAATTCAAATGAAATATAACATTTAAAAAATATTATTGATAGCAAAAAATGTTCATTTTTTATCAAAGTAAAATATCTCATTATAAAATCTTTAGTAATGTAATGTGTATTTGAAATATATTAATAACTTAAATAAAATGTAAATTTTAATATAACCCATATGGTCTATAAGTGAAATGTTTTAATGCTCATATTAAATAAAAATTTTAATATCCATATTATATAAAATATTTCAATGTCAACTATGCATATATGTATATATTATATAAACCACTTAAAAAAAATAATTTTTTTGGTTAAAATAGTTTTAAACATTTGAAATAATCTCACAATTTAAAACTTTTATTATAAGTTTTGGTTATTTTTTTCTAAAAATCTTTCATTTCCTAGTTACTCTCAATCATTCCTCAAAGTTAAAATATTATTGTTTCTCAAAATTTGGATTGGCACTAATGGGTCATGAGAAACCATCACTCATTTGCACCCACCCACAAAGAATACCATCACTAGTTTGCACCCATCCACAAAGAATAATTCTAGCCGAATATTTAAATAATTTTCATTCTAATAAATGTATTAATGGTTTCTCTATAAAAAGGTGCATACCAAAGTTTCTGATAATTTTGTAATAATTATTTTCTTTTTACTCATTTTGGATCAAGCTACTTGACTTCTTATTAAATTCAATGTACTTTTCATTATTTTTATGTGGCTAAACAATGATGTGAATGTGTTTTAGAAGTCTCAATTTAAAATAAATTATAACCTCATAATGTGATATAATTTTATGCAACAGTAAATATTCATTATCCAACTTTGATTTTATTTTTCAAAGTTTTTCTTTAACTTTTTTTTTTATATAAATTTCAAATATGATTGTATCGGCTTAGTATAAGAAACAATTTTCAAATTTTCATTATTAAATACTAACACAACCACATTTATATTAATATAAATGTGGTTGATAAACACGGATAAGCATATGATATCATAATTTATATTAATATTAATATTAAAATTATTAATAATATTAATATTATATTAATAATAATAATAATAATAAGTTCAAATAACTTTAGAAATTAATAATAACACATATATGAAAATATTATAAAAAATTATTGAACACAATTTAATAAAATAAAGGATGAATTAAATAAAACATATTAATAAAAATTAATAGCCTAATTATATAACATTATTTATGATAGGAAAATATGGTAAAATAAACAATCAAATTAACAATGAAATATTAATAACAAAAATTAGCAACTAAAATAGATATACAAAACTATAACATTAGCAAATGTGAAATGTTGCTAAAATAATGTTACTAATAAATTATAAGCATAGGAAAAATTAAATACATTTAAGAGAACATAAATTTCGACATCAACAACAATTGTTGTCAATCACTAACAAGCATTCATGATAGTTAAGAAAGGATGATTATGACAATGTTGCTCACAATGCAACAAAGAAATGAGATGAAATTTTAAACATTACAGGACCAATGACAACAATCCAAAGTTTAGTAACATTGAAAGAAATAATAATAACAATAACACCACATTCAACAACAAAATTCAACTCTCAACACTCGACTACAACACAATTATTTCATAGCAGCCTCTTCCAAAACACACCCAGAGCAGTGGCAAAAGCAAGACCAATTCAAATCAACAAGATAATGATCACGATACTTCATGTTTTTAAGCTAGTCCCTTCTCATCTTCCTCCCTGATTCTCGTTGGTGCAAATGATATAAAGTTTGAACATCTGATTTCGTTCCACTCAAAATATGGATCGACAAAATGAGGATGGAATCCATATCTTCTATCAAACCTTGCACGAATACAAGTAACAAAACTAATGGTTTTTGTAATTGAATTAATTGTTGTAATGTAATGATTACCATTAGTGTTCTCCATATCTGTGAATCATTGACAAAAACATACAATTAAAATCATTACATTCAAAGAGAACAAGTTAACAAAAACAAAACTATACATTTATGATTTTGCATATTTCATATTGAAACATAAATATAAAAATATTCAAAGGAAGGAACAAAAAATGCAAACAACTGCAATTCAAGAAATCAAACAACAATTGCTCTGAAATAGTTTATTTACTTAAAAATAATTCATAAACACTAAACTGCATTGAAGATAAATACCCCAAGAATGATATTGGTTTTAATCACTCCTCCTCTTTCTTTCTAAGTGTAACATATGCACTATATTTCATTTATGCATAACGCTAAAAAGAAAAAGGCAGTGAAATCAGAAAACCATCTATTGATTTCACTCTTGATATAGTTGTAAATGTTAGACCCTGCCTTTCTCTGTCTCCAATATCTACAGTGGCTTGTTGCAAAGTCATCCCTTCTGATTTGTCTATTTTCAATGCCCATGACATTTTCAAAGGAAATTGCCTCATATTCCCCCTAAGAATAGGAGAAATAGGTACAAGAATTGGAAAATCCTTATCAACTAGAACACCACAATACTCTTCAAACATAATTGTAACAAATTGTGTTAGTTGCGGCGGCTTTGAACCAGGTGCAAAGAAAATGCTTTCAATATATCCAAGTGCACCATCAACGAGACCAACTTCAACCCACAATTACAAGTTAACATCACGTGCTTTCCATGACATAGAAGTTCTTCACACTTTAATATATCATCTTCACTATCACTTATTTCTGTTCTTCTATTATTTTCTGCAACACATCTCACAATAGGACAATTTAACGCTTTAAGCATTTTTCGATTATGCATATTGATGAGATCATTTGTCACAAAGAAGCGAAGAGTAGAATCAAACAAAATCATTTGCTATTGATCCAAGAAGGTATCAATATGGGTCATAAGAAAATCCCAATCAGCAAGAGAAGGCTCTTCATTTCTAATATTGGTTAAAAGATTGCGAAAAAATTCTTGTCTAGGATCATCTCCTCACTGCCTATAAATTTTGTCCAGAGCTACTACAATGCTAAAGATTTCCCACAAAAATTTCCCAGCTATTCTACATGCATACAATGATTTATCCTTGATAGGATGTAGTTGGGCAAGGTCACCCACAAGAATGATGGACCTACCACCAAAAGGACAATCCTTATTTTCACGAAAGGCTTCTCACAAACGAGAATCTATTTGTATGAATAGCATTGGACCTATAAATCTCATATCATCAACCAATATATATCGAACATGTCTCATTTCCTTTTGGAACATAGCCAAAGCCTACCCACACAGTGGCTTCATATCTTTTATAGCAATTTTTAAAGCAGAATGTATTGTTTTCCCACGTATGTTAGAAGCAACAATACGAGTTGGAGCAAGCAATAACAATGGAATTTTTCCATTCATTGTTCCACTAGAAAGAGCATGAGAAATAAATACAACAAGAGAATACTTTCCTACTCCAACAGTACCTAGAATAATCATTTTCAAAGCACCATCATTTTCACCATTAGCAAAGTGTTGAAAAATTATTTCAAAAGAAGCTAGTTGTTTTTCTGATAGAGACGAAGGCGACAAATATGTGTCTCTAACAAACCTAAAATTCAAACCACCTGCATACTATGCATGTTTTACAAAATTGACCCCTTCTTCTAAGAAATAACATGACACCATCATTTCCTGCCAATTATAATCAACATCAAAGTCCTTTCTACCAAGATTATCAAGGTCTGAAATGTTTACACAACTTAGAGGAACTAACTGTGAGAAAACCTGCCACTCTTCAAAATCTTGATCAACATTTTCTTCATGTATAAGTGGCTCCACATCCTCTTCATCACCTTCATTTGGCAAAGGGCCTCAATTAACATGCCATGCATGATATCTCCAATTTCTCCAAATCTCAACAATACTTTCAGTAGACAACCCAATATCTGAACCAACGTCACAAAATGGCTTGTATAAAAGAAACTCACTCCAGCAAAATGTTCCAAACTTGTATGACCCCTCATCAAGAACAACATAAAACCACGGCTAAACACGAATAATAGCTTGCTTATCATGTGGCCTCCATTGCTCCTGCCTACGCTTCTCCTCGAAACTACATGATATTGTTGTTTCTATCAAGAATAAATCTTCCAAAAAAACTGGTTGACTTTGATAAACTTGAATGATTTTTTTTTTCTACACAAAACTTCATTAAAATATAACGAAACCCTTTGTTACACTTTCTTGCCAACATTCAAGGAGAAGAATTTCCAACTACATATAACAAGAGGTAAATTTAGCAACAAATGGCATGAATCTTGAGCCATTTAGATATTCTGAGAGATGATACTGTCAACAAAGGGCTACAAAAGGTCGGTGACTACTGGGATCAGACAAGGAACAATAGGAAATAGGGAACATGGAAAGTACTAGTTTACAGTGAAGAGACTCCTTTGAAGCCCCACGCTAAAGCTCTCGCATCAATCCTGGAAAAGAGGAAAATTTTAATCTCAACT
Source organism: Pinus tabuliformis (assembly GCA_031772625.1). Lineage (NCBI taxonomy): Eukaryota > Viridiplantae > Streptophyta > Pinopsida > Pinales > Pinaceae > Pinus > Pinus tabuliformis. The sequence continues at coordinate 785,408,075 of CM062816.1, forward strand.
TCCACAGACCAACTTAGATGGGGAAGAAACAGTGAGGGCAACTTCAACCTCAAAGAAGCCAAAGGAATTGCCACTGGACATAACTTTTCAAACCCTGATAAAATATGGAAGGACCTATGGCAAAACCATCATTGGATGAAAATCAAACTGTTTGTGTGGATGGTGCAACACAAAAATATTCTGACTTGGGAATATCTTAGAAAGAAAGGTTTTGTTGGACCATCTAGATGCCACTTATGTGGTCTTCATGAAGAAACGATGGATCACCTTCTCAACCTTTGCACATTCACCTCAACCTTATGGAACTGGGTTGCCTCTATCTTCAGGCACACTAACAAGGATGAAAAATACATCTTTAAAACTTTAAATAATTGGAGGAAAAAACTATCTGAAAATGAGACAATCAACATTTCTTGGACTCTGATTCCAGGTTTTTTTATCTAAAATGTATGGAAAGAACACAACAACAGAATTTCCAATGATAAAGCTAGCCCAACCCAAAACATAATAGTTCAACTCTTAAAATAGCTGAAAGAAACTATAAACACCCTTCAGAAGCAACCTCCCGAGAATCCTCCATCTCACAAGGAGGCTCGTGAACATTCTTTTACTTTTGGGCCTCCTAAAGCTTGATCCCTAGAGCACAATCAGGATTACAACACACTCAACAGTGGGGCAGGATTACTGGCAACCAACCCCCCCGGGCTTCTTGAAATGCAACACAGATGGAGCCTCAAAAGGAAACCCGAGGGTTGCGGGTTACGGTGGAGCTATAAGGGATGACAAGGGGAATATAATAGTAATCTTTCATAGTCATTTAGGGATTGCCACCAACAATATGGCGGAACTAATGGCCATAGAGCATTTCTTAGAGATTCTGAGAGATCTCAATATGCATAACACAATCACAAAGGCAGACTTTGAATTAACAATTAATTCTTTAAAAAAATAGCAAATGGCTTAGCACCAGAGAAAGTCTCAAACCACCAGCAACTTTTGTAGGTCTATCATCGTATTCAATAACATCTAAGAATCTTGAGAACCCTAAGTTTTGTTCATGTGCGCAGGAATGCCAAAAAATTAGCAGATCGGCTGGTGAACGAGGGTGTGCTCTATAAAAAGATAACGACAGATGCAGATTGGAGCTAACACCCATAGGGAAACTGCATGAGGAATGTCATAGTCTAGCAAATGAAGAAAGTAAATATTATCTTAGCATGAAGGAGAAGTGTCAATTTGGGAATTAAGCTGATGGAGGAGAAGGGTTCATCAAGTAGAAGACCCCATAATCGACGTGAGTGGACCTTTCAGATGGATGAAAGGAAGCGGAGAAAAGACGGTTTTCTTTTTCGAGGAAAACAAAGTTTTAGCGGTTAAGGGGTTTTTCAGGCATCCCCAAGCTTGTAAGTGGTATTTCATGGTTTTCCCCCAATGCCACTCATCAATTACCACATGGCGGTGGGAGGTGAGAGAAAAACTGCCTATACAGGGTGGGTTTTCCGCATGCTTCTTTGCCGCCCGATATTCTCCTCTACCATTGGATCCTACTTGGCAATATCTACAGCCACGGTTCATCGAGCTAGTTGGTGGTGTTATCCTCCGAACTAATCACAATCTTGGTGATGTCTCGCCCACTTCTCATGGGTTTCGGAAGTTAAAGTTGGTCGGGAATTATCTCCTGGGTAGACCTGTTTGAACTCTTGAGATGGTATTAATGCTCTTTCAAGTTTGTTGAATTTGTTAAAAAGTATGTTAGTTGAGATCCTGTTTAAACCTCTCGACTGAGTGATCTTTAGAATCAGATCCTACAGTCGTAGGTGGCTACAGATTTTTGTGGGTCCTTGGCCCGATTTTCGAAGCTTGGTGGGGACTGGATGTTCCTGTAGGCCTAAGTGTCATGATTTGTAACATATATTTGTAACTTTTTAGTTAATGAATGAGAAAAAAACACTCTTGCTTTAGCAAAAAAATAATAATAATAAAAGCATTAAAATTAATTTTAATATTTTTTATCTTTTACTTTTAAATACTTTGATTCTTATTAATGTTTATCTACATTTACCATCAATTTGCTTTATATAGTTACATTAGTTTATAAAAATATATAATGTGATAATTTATATCAACTATTTCTTTATTATATTTAACCAATTTCCTTACAATATATTTTTACACTAATATAAATTCTCATATACGAAATTAATATCTAACTTAATTATACATGTAAACATTATTAATATTATTATACATTATTAATACTATTATTATAAATCCTTATATAATTAATATAAATCATTATTAATCTTCCCATAACATAAATTCATTATATTCTCTTTGCACTAATCTCAATATCTAAACCTACATGATCAGTATCTTAAAAAAACGATTAACAATAATTATTAGTGCCTTTCGACACATATTCTATAATAGCCCTAACAAGAAGTTATAAATCTAATAAATCATATTTTTTTAATTAAAAATATAAACAACTTATATATTTTTTATTAGAAACTTAAATATATTTACATAGAAATCTAAATAATTCATATTTTTTATTAAAAATATAAACAACTTCTATAATTTTTTATTAGAAATTTAAATATATTTACATAAATTAAATAGCTCATAAATATTGATAGGCATTATCTTAAATATCAAAACACAATTTAATAATAGTTTTTGCGTTTAGACATCTGTGATCTATATTATTATCAAATAGAATTTTAAGAATAATCGCATAACTGTTTAAGAGTCTAAACCATCTATTGTGGCTCATACTTCTTAGATTGTTAAATTGAAAAAAAACATAAAAATATTTAAACTATAATTTTATGATTGTAAAAATAATTAATATTATATATTAAGGAATTTAGACTTCTGTGATCCATAGCATTGTTTAGATAATCTTCGGCAAAATCACATAACCAATCTTTTGTCGACGCGTTTCGAACCAACCAGTGTGGTTCATCGTGAGGACAAGTTGAAGAACAGATCCAGATTAGCCTGTTTAAATAACTAGAGCAGAGACACCAACGGTTACCTGGCCAAAGGTTGACTCAAGGAGCAAGGTCAAAATTAGTTATATAACGTAAGAAATACATAAATATATCAATGATAAAATTATAAATAAAACAAAAATAAATATATATATATATATAAATTTAGTTAAAATTAGGTGTGAGATAACCAAATTAATATATAAATATATAAATAAAGTAATAATAAATTATTTATTTATTAAAAATATATAACTATATAAATAATAATTTATATTTATTTATTTAAATAAATAAAATTAATAATAATTTATATTTATTTATTTATTAAATAAAAATAAATATAAAAATAAATACATAAATATATCAATGATAAAGTTATAAATAAATCAAAAATAAATAAATATATATAAATTTAGTTTAAATTAGTTGTGAGATAACCAAATTAATATATAAATATATAAATAAAGTAATAATAAATTATTTATTTATTAAAAATATATAACTATATAAATAATAATTTATATTTATCTATTTAAATAAATAAAATTAATAATAATTTATATTTATTTATTTATTAAATAAAAATAAATATAAAAATATAAATTAATACATATAATAGCAAAGGAAAATTATTTACTTAATTTATATAAATGATATTATTAGTGAGGTAAATAAATATAAAATCATATATAAACATATAAGTTTAGTTATATTAGGTGGAGATAACTAAATATATAGATATATAAATAAAATAGTAAATTATTTATTTTTTAAATAAATATATCAATAATAAAAATATATTTGTTTATTTATTAAATAAATAAATAAATATAAAATTATAAATTAATAATTATAATAGTAAATTATTTATTTAATTTATATAAATGGTAATTATTAGTGAGGTAAATAACTATATAAATTTAGTTATATTAGGTGTAAGATAATTGGGCAAAAGATAGTTATATTAGATAAATATTCCAATAAAATTATTAAAGTTAATTCTGTCATTAGGTAATTAAATTATTACTTATATGGTTTAAAAAGAGTTATAGAAGAACTAAATATAAAGGCATAAACAATTGACATTAAGGAAACAAAAATTCAAATTTAATTAAAATATACCCAATAGTATCATAAACGGGATACGGTTAATACACTAATTAGCCTGAAATTAATTAATAACCTAAAAAACTCAAACACTCCATAATATTAGGACCAACCCGCCAAAAACAAACTAAGGGAGAGGGAAGACAGAAACCCTAAGACCTAACAAACAGGGAATGAGGAGGCTTAGGAAGCCAAGGCTCGGACCCAGCAACTGCTAATCCTCCAGCCATCATCCCTATTAAGATTGTTTGGCCTTTTCTCAATCTCCAGGGCCTCTCTAAATTTGCGATGGTGAAACTGCCCAACTTTGGCAATGACTTGAGCCTCCTCTATACATACATGATGCATAGTCTTCTCTGCATGCTCAGCCAGGGCTGAGGACTTGGTCCTACCATGCCTTAAGTCAGCCGAATGCTCGCTAATCTGTTGGTTGATAGAGCGACCAGTCTCACCAATATAAGGGGTCCCACAGGAACAGGGAATGATATATACGCCCTTCATGTCCTTATGGTCAATCGGGTCTTTCACCGACCTGAGGGAGCCCCGGATAGTGTTGAGAGGTCTAAAAGTTGCGGGCACATCGTACTTCTTTAGAATCCTCGCAATCCTGTCCGTGGTCCCCTGGATGTAAGGAAGGTTCACACCCATGATATGATCTTTAGGGACCCTATGGATTGAAGGCTCCTTCCTGGCCCGGAGGAAGGCTTTTTGACCGAGGTGCCTATTGTAACCATTCTTTTCAAAAACATCTAGGAGATGAGCCTTCTCTGTTTCCAGGCTCTCCTCATCCGAAATTCTTACAGCACGGGTGGCAAGCGTGCTAAGAACCCCTAACTTCTGAGCGGGGAAATGATGCGAAGAAGCATGCAAGTATTGCTCAGTATGCGTCTTCTTCCTAAATACCTGATGAGAAAAGGAACCATCCACCTTCTTAGAGATGAGAACATCCAAGAACGGAAGACAACCATTATCTTCTTTTTCCATCGTGAATTTAATGGCGGTGGATTGGTTATTGAGGTGACTGAAGAAACGATCCAGCTCGTCAGGACCATGAGACCAGACAACACCAGTGTCATCAACAAATATTTTCCAAAGCTTCGGTAGGAGACGAGAGGAGGCCAAAGCCTTGGACTCAAAATCCTCCATGAAGAGATTAGCGACGACAGGGGACAAGGGGGAGCCCATGGCAACTCCGCAAGTCTGCTCATAGAATTCTCCCTCGAAGCTGAAAAAGGTAGAGGTAAGGCAAAGCTCAACTAACATAGCCGTATCAGGGTCAATTAGCTTATTAATTACCTCCATGGCCTCATTGATAGGAATACAAGTGTAAAGAGAGACCACGTCGAAACTCACCAGAATGTCCTCGGGCTCAAGTTTAATCCTCTTAAGATCCTCAATAAAAGACACTGAGTCTTTGACAAAGGACTCAGTTTGCCCAACCAAGGGTCTCAACTTCGCAGCGAGGAACTTGGCCAGGAGGTAAGTCGGACCACCGATGGTATTGACAATGGGTCTCAGGGGGACCCCATCCTTATGGATTTTTGGAAGACCATAAATCCTAGGAGTGATGGGGTTTCCCTCAATAAATTTCTGGGCTAGAGGAATCATGGAATTGCACAACTTGATCGCAAGAGCGACTGCTCTAGAAACCTTTTTGAGGGGATTTTTCGAAAGCTTCTTATAACTCCCACTATTACAAAGATGGTCAAGCATCTTATTTCTGTAATCCTTTCTATCCAGGATAACAGCAGCCCCGCCTTTATCAGCTTTTAAGACCATGACGTCACGATTTTCATTCAAGCTCTTCAGAGCCTCAAACTCAGCCTTGCTGATATTACTACAGGGAGGCTTAGCCCTCCTGAGGGTAACTGCACAATCCTCCTGCCTAATTGTGTCTTTAATCTTATCAGGAAGGTTCTTAATGCCATATTCCACATCGCAAATGATGTCTTCAATCGGGATTTTTCTGGGTGCTAAGGCAAAATTAAGACCTTTCCCTAAGAGACTAAAAACCACAGGCGGAAAAGAAAAACTCGACAAATTCACCACCTTATTGTCCTTAGGGAGAGAACATGAATTACCTCTCGACAAACCCTTAAAATTAACCTTACACCTAAGGCTCTCACTCCCATCTAACACATTATTACTACGGCTATTATTATTATTAATATATACCTTAATATCATCTTCATTATTTATATTGTTATTTTTATATATTAAAGATTTATTAAAAGTAATATTATGCCTATGTTCCTCGCTATCGTTATTTTTATATCTTACATCTTCACACTCGTTTAAAATCCTCTTAAGCTTATTATCTACGCTAGCACCATTTATATCATTATTATTATAAATTACATCTTCACACTCTTTCAAAATCCTATTATGCTTATTATCCACGCTATGTAAACTATCGATACCACCATTAACGATATGCAAACTAACACTAGTACCATTTATATCATTATTATTATAAATTACATCTTCACATTCTTTTAAAATCCTATTATGCTTATTATCTACGCTATGTAAACTATCTGTTACCGCTGACCTACCAGCAACGTCAACCGAATCAAGCGAGTAAACCACCTTACCAGAACTCGCGCGCAGATCATAATTCTCTGTTGAGTCAGCAGCAGAACTTACGCGCAGATCCATATTCTCTGTCGATTCAGCAGCTAAATCATCCAAAGAACCGGCCATCGACTGCTGCGAACAGATAGGAGATTGATCACTAGAACAGGTCGATGGCCTCCTATCTGTTATTGATCACTAGAACAGGTCGATGGCCTCCTATCTGTTATCTGTTCGATCTCCTATCTGTTCGCAGCAGTCGGTGGCCGGTTCTTTGGATGATTTAGCTGCTAAATCGACAGAGATTATGGATCTGCGCGTAAGTTCTGCTGCTGACTCAAAAGAGAATTATGATCTGCGCGCGAGTTTTGGTAAGGTGGTTTACTCGCTTGATTCGGTTGACGTTGCTGGTAGGTCAGCGGTAACAGATAGTTTACATAGCGTAGATAATAAGCATAATAGGATTTTAAAAGAATGTGAAGATGTAATTTATAATAATAATGATATAAATGGTACTAGCTTTAGTTTGCATATCGTTAATGGTGGTATCGATAGTTTACATAGCGTGGATAATAAGCATAATAGGATTTTGAAAGAGTGTGAAGATGTAATTTATAATAATAATGATATAAATGGTGCTAGCGTGGATAATAAGCTTAAGAGGATTTTAAACGAGTGTGAAGATGTAAGATATAAAAATAACGATAGCGAGGAACATAGGCATAATATTACTTTTAATAAATCTTTAATATATAAAAATAACAATATAAATAATGAAGATGATATTAAGGTATATATTAATAATAATAATAGCCGTAGTAATAATGTGTTAGATGGGAGTGAGAGCCTTAGGTGTAAGGTTAATTTTAAGGGTTTGTCGAGAGGTAATTCATGTTCTCTCCCTAAGGACAATAAGGTGGTGAATTTGTCGAGTTTTTCTTTTCCGCCTGCGGTTTTTAGTCTCTTAGGGAAAGGTCTTAATTTTGCCTTAGCACCCAGAAAAATCCCGATTGAAGACATCATTTGCGATGTGGAATATGGCATTAAGAACCTTCCTGATAAGATTAAAGACACAATTAGGCAGGATTGTGCAGTTACCCTCAGGAGGGCTAAGCCTCCCCGTAGCAATATCAGCAAGGCTGAGTTTGAGGCTCTGAAGAGCTTGAATGAAAATCGTGACGTCGTGGTCTTAAAAGCTGATAAAGGCGGGGCTGCTGTTATCCTGGATAGAAAGGATTACAGAAATAAGATGCTTGACCATCTTTGTAATAGTGGGAGTTATAAGAAGCTTTCGAAAAATCCCCTCAAAAAGGTTTCTAGAGCAGTCGCTCTTGCGATCAAGTCGTGCAATTCCACGATTCCTCTAGCCCAGAAACTTATTGAGGGAAACCCCATCACTCCTAGGATTTATGGTCTTCCAAAAATCCATAAGGATGGGGTCCCCCTGAGACCCATTGTCAATACCATCGGTGGTCCGACTTACCTCCTGGCCAAGTTCCTCGCTGCGAAGTTGAGACCCTTGGTTGGGCAAACTGAGTCCTTTGTCAAAGACTCAGCGTCTTTTATTGAGGATCTTAAGAGGATTAAACTTGAGCCCGAGGACATTCTGGTGAGTTTCGACGTGGTCTCTCTTTACACTTGTATTCCTATCAATGAGGCCATGGAGGTAATTAATAAGCTAACTGACCCTGATACGGCTATGTTAGTTGAGCTTTGCCTTACCTCTACCTTTTTCAGCTTCGAGGGAGAATTCTATGAGCAGACTTGCGGAGTTGCCATGGGCTCCCCCTTGTCCCCTGTCGTCGCTAATCTCTTCATGGAGGATTTTGAGTCCAAGGCTTTGGCCTCCTCTCGTCTCCTACCGAAGCTTTGGAAAAGATTTGTTGATGACACTGGTGTTGTCTGGTCTCATGGTCCTGACGAGCTGGATCGTTTCTTCAGTCACCTCAATAACCAATCCACCGCCATTAAATTCACGATGGAAAAAGAAGATAATGGTTGTCTTCCGTTCTTGGATGTTCTCATCTCTAAGAAGGTGGATGGTTCCTTTTCTCATCAGGTATTTAGGAAGAAGACGCATACTGAGCAATACTTGCATGCTTCTTCGCATCATTTCCCCGCTCAGAAGTTAGGGGTTCTTAGCACGCTTGCCACCCGTGCTGTAAGAATTTCGGATGAGGAGAGCCTGGAAACAGAGAAGGCTCATCTCCTAGATGTTTTTGAAAAGAATGGTTACAATAGGAACCTCGGTCAAAAAGCCTTCCTCCGGGCCAGGAAGGAGCCTTCAATCCATAGGGTCCCTAAAGATCATATCATGGGTGTGAACCTTCCTTACATCCAGGGGACCACGAACAGGATTGCGAGGATTCTAAAGAAGTACGATGTGCCCGCAACTTTTAGACCTCTCAACACTATCCGGGGCTCCCTCAGGTCGGTGAAAGACCCGATTGACCCTAAGGACATGAAGGGCGTATGTATCATTCCCTGTTCCTGTGGGACCCCTTATATTGGTGAGACTGGTCGCTCTATCAACCAACGGATTAGCGAGCATTCGGCTGACTTAAGGCATGGTAGGACCAAGTCCTCAGCCCTGGCTGAGCATGCAGAGAAGACTATGCATCATGTATGTATAGAGGAGGCTCAAGTCATTGCCAAAGTTGGGCAGTTTCACCATCGCAAATTTAGAGAGGCCCTGGAGATTGAGAAAAGGCCAAACAATCTTAATAGGGATGATGGCTGGAGGATTAGCAGTTGCTGGGTCCGAGCCTTGGCTTCCTAAGCCTCCTCATTCCCCGTTTGTTAGGTCTTAGGGTTTCTGTCTTCCCTCTCCCTTAGTTTGTTTTTGGCGGGTTGGTCCTAATATTGTGGAGTGTTTGAGTTTTTTAGGTTATTAATTAATTTCAGGCTAATTAGTGTATTAACCGTATCCCGTTTATGATACTATTGGGTATATTTTAATTAAAATTGGAATTTTTGTTTCCTTAATGTCAATTGTTTATGCCTTTATATTTAGTTCTTCTATAACTATTTTTAAACCATATAAGTAATAATTTAATTACCTAATGACAGAATTAACTTTAATAATTTTATTGGAATATTTATCTAATATAACTATCTTTTGCCCAATTATCTTACACCTAATATAACTAAATTTATATAGTTATTTACCTCACTAATAATTACCATTTATATAAATTAAATAAATAATTTACTATTATAATTATTAATTTATAATTTTATATTTATTTTTATTTAATAAATAAATAAATATAAATTATTATTAATTTTATTTATTTAAATAGATAAATATAAATTATTATTTATATAGTTATATATTTTTAATAAATAAATAATTTATTATTACTTTATTTATATATTTATATATTAATTTGGTTATCTCACACCTAATTTTAACTAAATTTATATATATTTATTTATTTTTGATTTATTTATAACTTTATCATTGATATATTTATGTATTTATTTTTATATTTATTTTTATTTAATAAATAAATAAATATAAATTATTATTAATTTTATTTATTTAAATAAATAAATATAAATTATTATTTATATAGTTATATATTTTTAATAAATAAATAATTTATCATTACTTTATTTATATATTTATATATTAATTTGGTTATCTCCCACCTAATTTTAACTAAATTTATATATATTTATTTATTTTTGTTTTATTTATAATTTTATCATTGATATATTTATGTATTTCTTACCTTATATAACTAATTTTGACGTTGCTCCTTGAGTCAACCTTTGGCCAGTTAACCGTTGGTGTCTCTGCTCTAGCTATTTAAACAGGCTAAGTTGGATCTGTTCTTCAACTTGTCCTCACGATGAACCACACTGGTTGGTTCGAAACGCGTCGACAAAAGATTGGTTATGTGATTTTGCCTAAGATTATCTAAACAATAATATTATATATATTTAAAAACTTATAATGAAAATTTTAATGTGGAGATTCACTCCACTTTATCAATGATTCACTTCACTTTACCATAGATATTTTTAATTTCTAAAGAGAATTTGCTACAATACCATGTGTCAATACAATTTTTTTTCGAAACTACATGTCCAAAAAATAATAAACCATTTCATATGAGATTTGTTCATATAACATTTTTTTAATTAGGCTATTTAATTAAAATGGAAAAAGGGTATAACTATTTTGGAGATAAATTTCAACTTTTAATTTGTGAATATTAATCACATTCTTTTAAAATATTATTAAGATTAATCTTTACCATTCATTAGTAATTGTATTTTAATCCACATATTTGCTAGTAAAATAGTGAAATTCCTGCGATGATCTTGGTAAAAATCTAGTAAACTTTTTTGGAAATCTGTATTACAGCTGTCACGCTTCAAAATTTTGGGTGTCCTAGTAATTTTTTATGGTGTTGAATCCATTTCTACCTGGAAAAAAAAAAATTTAAACACTAGTATAATCAAATTAAAAAACAAAAACAAAACATTTAAACTGAAAAACTACTATCAAACTGAAAAAAATTAATGTCAAAATGGAAAAAATTGTAACAGAGGTGAATAACACCTATATATATATATATAACACTACGAATAAACTGTACAAACTAGTTGGACCGTTAGGTCGGAAATTTTTTTTTGAAAAAGCAAAGAATTTAACATTTCTCTGCTTATTATTACACCTTAAAACTGCTGCTAAAAATATATGTTTCTGTCATGTGAACATGATATTGAGAGGTATGTATCTGATTGCAGCGTGGCAGGGATTTGTTCTGTCCAGTCTTTGCACGTTCAAGAAAAATGCAGGCTTTACTGATTAAATGCCATCCGATAAAAAGAAAACGATATAGTTATTAACATTGAATCAGAGATTTATTAATTTTGAGAGGTCAACTGCTTTCCTCTATAATACTAAGAGCTTATGCTCAGTATTATAGAGGTTATGCTCAGTACTATATATTTATTAGAGTTATTTGATTCTCTTATAATAATGATTATACAACGATAGATTTGAACCTTTCCATGAAGATTTTAACTATCCATAATTATATATTTATTTAAGGATGCATAGCTAGTGATTCTATTTACTCTCTTATGACTATGTCTCCTCATATTATAACAGAGCTGTTTGAAATGCCAAACAAGTTCACAGAATGACCATGTTTCCACCATCTCCGACAAATCTGTGCCAGCACATCCCAATAATTGAGTAAAGAAAACTTGTTCAATTGCTACTAGAGCAGAAGGCAGCAGACTCGTAAAACCTAGATTCAAAATCTAGATTGCATCCACTTGATCTAAGAAGAAAGTCTATGTTTAAGTAATGAAATGATAGCTTTGTATCCCAAAGCATTTTTTAACCTAAAGCAAAGTGAGTACATTTTTTTTGGAGACTAAATCCAATAAAGCAGACATATATACTTCATAATAAATACGACAAAGCACACTGTGGACAAAAATCCCATCGAACACTACAGTACACCATGACAAAGCTTCACCAGATGGATTCCCATGGATTCCCACTCAAGGGAACGCTTGTTTCTTATAAACTGATCAATGCATAGCCTTGTGTAGATGTAGTCAAGGTACAGAACTGTTTCGCTTCAGTTTGATACTTGCTTCGCTTCAGCTTCGTAGCCTGCTTTGGGTTCAGTGGAACTAGCAGTCTCACGATCATCTATAGCCAAGGCAATGAGGATAATCAAGAACGGGTAGCTGATTGTAACAAGACTCCAATTGATTATGAGCTCCTCCAGCAGAGAAACACTCTGTCTGTCCGTATCCCAGCCCACCGCTGTTCCTGCACTCTGCACGGCTTTGAACAGTCCACTGTATCTGGTCAGAGTATGGGAATCATCTGCCAAAGCTCCGATCGTCCAATAACACAGAGTCTGGAACATGGAGTCCAGTAATCCATAGCTGAAATATAAAGCAAACGGCCCTGCAAAAGCAGCGCCGGAGTCGGTTAAATCGAGCTGCTGCAAGGGCTTATCTCTGCTATATCTCAGCTGATTGGCGAGACCGCCTCCCCAAATTGCAGTCCCCAGTACTGCAACGATGGCCACGCCCAGAAACCCTCTTTTCTTCCTACTCAGGAAGCTGAAATCTAGAACGTACCCGATTATCACAGACCCTAACATCTGAGCACCCCAGAAAGAAACATTGTTGAACCCTCTGGTCCTCACCGTAAAGATCCTGCCATTAACGTTGTTGAATTCATAAGTGTAAAAAAACTTGCTGGCCCATGCAGCAGGGAAGAGCAGCAGCATCTTCCAGTTGAAGAATAGCTTGATAACCTCAATGGCCTCGGTGCTCACACTGGAGTATTTACGCAGAGTAACCTTGCTGCCATCGCTCCTTACCACTTTGTTGGGTGGAACCAAGGCCAAACTCACAAAAGCCCCAAAGCCCATGAAACACATGAAGGCTATATAGGTCCAGTCGCTAACAGACGCGGCTTTGCTGTGATAATTCAATATAAAGGGAATGAAACCGCCTACGACTCCTCCCAGATTGAATATAACCCAGAAGAGAGAAATGTATCTTCCTTTCTTGTCCTCGGTGGGATACGAGGTCATGATTGATCCCTGTCCGGCCCAGAGCAATCCAGCTCCGACGCCCAGAATTCCACCTGCAATAACAGGAAACATTTCATCATGATAATGATTGTAGTAGAGAAAAGAACCGGCGTAGAGAGCATAAGTGCAGCAGCCTGCAAAGATGGTCCCGCGAGGGCCGAGGATGTTGTAGATTCCGCCGGCGAAAACGCCGAACACTGCAAACGTCCCGTACAAGGCAGTGTTCGCATCGTTGGACGCCTGGTCGTTCTCCTGCCCGCTTCCCCCCAATCCGGTGAGGGCGTTGAACATGCCCGGGCAGCAGAAGCAGACCAGAGACATCATAATCACCTGGGTGAGGGGGGAATTGTAGCGGAACCATTTGGATTGAGGAACCTTCTTACAGGGTCCCTCTTCTTCATCACGATTACCCTTCTCCATCGGTAGATTTCAATGGAGCTCGATAATCCCAAACCCAATTCACTTTCAGATTTTTCTATATGCCTGATAATGGGCTTTGGCAACTCAAATCAAGATGTCTGAGCAGTGAGAAGCCCAATATTTTTGGGAATTAGGATCCCTGTGCAAGCCACTGTGATTGGAATTCTGGATTTAGGAGCGGCCCGCCTTTAATTCCAATTCTGAATGGACAACTCAGACCTTTAAATCCTTTCTATTCGGTGTAATGGATTGGGAGATGTAGCGAGTACCCTGTCAGCGCACAATCGTCACACAGATTGGAAGGTGGCATGCAGAGCTTGGAGGTATATATTACGTTGTTGAAAGAGAGAAATAACTCTCGGATGATTCGTGAAGCAGTCTCCATCACATCCCACGTGTTGTCACCATTCACGTATTGAAATTTCTTCGTGTGCTGTATATCCCATGCCGTTTTCCCTTAAATCCAAACGTTTACTCGTCGGCTTTCCCTGTTTTGTTTCGGGATCTTACGGTATCCATCTATTTAAATATTTTTGTGAAGCCGATGAAAATTACGTGCGTTTAACTCACATCCAAAGACGTGCTTATTGCCTCTGCTGGTATTGTATGCCGCATGATCTACTTAGCATTTTTGCAAACGTCATCGAAGATGGCCCTACAAGTTTAAAAATTGGAATGGTAGTAAGTTTTAATTTTGTTGTGTTTTTTTTTCTTTTTCAAGATGGTAATTTTTTTTTTTTAATAGAGATATTACAATTTCTTATATTTAAAATACATTTGTAAATATATATTTTTTCAAAACCTTCCAAATATTTTGTTTTTATATATTTTTAAACGGAAGAATTTAACCAATGAATTTTTTTTTGAATTGTTTTTCTTTAAATAAATTTAATCATGAAATTAACTTATAAAAATGAAAAATCATATTGGAATGATGTTTATAAAGATTGATATTATTAGGAAAATGTAAATTCAGTAAATAATATTTAAATATTACCGTAAATTAATTTTACTCACGTGTTTTATCTAATTAATCATAATTTTTATTTTATAATTACATAAAATTTATAAAATAGGTTAAATGCGAAATCAATGGAAATTTTTATTTTAAGATGATGCAAGGAAGCATACTCTGACTTAAAGGACAATTTAAAATCTATCCATTATAATGATATGTTTATTAAAATAAAAAATTATAGTAATATAATAACATAATGATGACAATTAAGATCAGAATGATTTGCATCATTATAATTTACATTAAGATAATATTTTAAAATGATTTTATAAACTATAATGATATGAGTATTTAAAATCATTATTATAAAATAAAGAAATTAAAATTATTTTTTAAAAAAAATTGAGATAAGTTAGAAGGGTAAGTTTAAATATATGTTTTTAAAATAATGATGATTATTATCAAAATAAGGATGAGAATTAAGATCAGAATGATTTGCATCGTTATAATTTACATTAAAATAATAGTTTAAAATGATTTTATAAGCTAAAATGATGTCAGTATTTAAAATTATTATTATAAAATAAAGAAATTAAAGTATTTTTTATAAAAATTTGAGATAAGTTAGGGTAGTAAATTTAAATATATGTTTTTAAAATAATGATGATTATTATCAAAATAATGAGTGATGATGATTAAAATAATAAAGATAATTTTGATGACGGTTATTTATGCGAAAAAAAGATTTGATGTAAACTTTTAAAAAAAATTGGTGTTGATCATGATAATAAAAATGACGATAATATGATAGAATGGAAGGAGATCTCGAAATAGTTGTGGTGACTAGCGTTTCACCTTAGTTGTCCAATGTTCGCTTAGTTTGTTTGGATTTCTCTCGGATCTCTTATGCAAATCGTTCAATGGAAAATCTCTGTGATTCGATGAAAAAGACAGTTTCATTTGCAGTTATGGTTGTTAGTCAAGCTAGCTCTTCTTCGGTTTCGTACAACTCTATCCTCAAATTTGGTTTCGATATTCTTATGGTTAAAGAAATTATTTTCCTCAATGTTCTTGTGGATCAGGAAGCTTTCTATTGTGAAGAATATTTTTTAGAGAATGGCTTGGTTTCCACAAGTGGATCTCTAAGTTATGAAAGCCCCTTTTGACGTATGAACAAAACATTTACCCTATCTCTTGGATTTTTTTGTTGTGATTTTTTACAATATAGAGGACAAGAAGGCCATCTGAGGTAGTGTTGGTCTCTTCATGTAGCTATGGACTCCCACTTTTGATCTAGTAACGACATCAATCTCCACAAACTCAGTTTGTGTAAGGCTTCCAAACCTTTGCTTGCATTATTGGAATCCTACATCACTTTCCTCTATTGGGAAAGCATTGAGAATTTTTTATTGTCATTGTTCTGAAATAGAAAATAATTTCAAGACTACTAATGTGTGAATTTATCTGGGGATGGACTTCAAGAAGGGCTTTCCCGCGAAAATTAATTTGACGGCTCCAAACTATGTTAGGGTCCAAAAGCTCGACTATGAGAATATTTCATTTTGGTGTAGAGCATGCTAGGAAATAAGAAATGTAATGAAAAGCAACCCCAAATGTTCTTAGAGTAGCAAAGATTGGAAAAAATCTGAAAAGACCAAATGGTTGGAAGGAGCACAAGGTGATCACTATGTGGTATACAAAGTGGGAAAGCTTCAAGACAAGAAAGAACCAGAAGACAAGAAGGAAACATATAAGACCAAAGAAATCTCATCCATGAATATAGAATCAAAGTAGGAAAAATCGCATGCTAATATGGATCCTCCGTCATGAGTAAGGACTTGTCGAACACAACATTAGTGGAAAAGAAACAACCCTTAATGGAAAACAAATCTCCTCTAGAAACTACAAGCAATAATGTTGAAAATGCATCCTCTTGAGTAGATCAAGCAGATGAGGAAGATCTCAAGAATCTTATTGTGCACTTGTCGAAGAATGATACACGATAATTTTTAGATAATGCTGGTTGGACTAGATCAAACTACAAATAGTGAAAAATGGAATGTAAATGTGTCTGGATATCAGGGGTCTTTTAGAAAAAATATACATGGAAAGGGACTTAAAGTTATGTCTCATGGGGAACTTGCTTGATGGTTTGGATTGAGCCTTTGTGCTCATTCTCAAATTTACAAGCTTTCAATATCTCTAAAATATGTAAATGGTTTTGGCCATGTACCCAGTTGTTTTAATAAAAATGCTATCTGTTCCATTTAAAAAAAAATATGATGATAACATGATAATGATGGTAATAGCTACTAATACAACTACATTATAAAATGTAGTTGATATATGTTATTCTACCTTATTTTCCTTCATTAAAAATTAATAGCTCTAACACAACCATTTGATTAATAAACTATTCATTTTATAAATCCACATATTCACATGATGCTATTAGCTAGTTGATAATTTACATGGAAATTTCATAATTGTATTAGGTAAATGTGAAAAGGTAAACATGCATTCAAAAGATGTCATTTATTATTTGATAATTTGAACTGTAATCTCATAGTTGTATTTGGTAAATATGAAAAGGTAAACATAGATTTAGAAATGCAAGTTGGTTACACCCGTTGTTGTAGAAGATAATAGGAAATATCTAACATCTTTTATTTATCAACATAATATAAACATTTTGATTAAAAGAATGATCAATCTACCAATATTCGAATAAGGAACACCCCTTGACATAAAAATAAAAATAACCATAATAATTAAAAATAAAAATAAAAATTTAAATAATGATGAAGAAAAATTAGGATAATTGCACTAAGAGATGCATTCTACAATCCAATCTAAGAACAATGTGTGATTACGTCCATGCTCAAGGTGGAGCTCGCATGTGAACCTCTTAAAACGAAAAACGAAATATTCAAGCAATGTGATCTATAATAGAAAGAAAAAATGAATATCCATGTAACATCTCCTTACCCAAATTACCCCTATTTTTTTGTGACAGATTAATATCAATATCTTGCAGTAATTGTTGCTACTAGTTTGCATATCACGAAAGGTATCGACACTTACTTCTAAGAATTTACCCTCTTTCAGCTTTAGAAAAGGTACTGAGTTTTATGTATATAATTGAAGTGATTCATTGACTATGCACATTATAACTTATATTTATATGAGTATGGTTGATTATATGTTACCCACATTGCAATGAGATTCTTATGTTTATAATGCTTGGTGGTATATGAAACATGTTTGTTAGATGCACAATTTAAGGTTATACTATTTGCATTCCTTTTAGCTTTATAAACAATGGGTTTATTGATGTTTAATGAACACAATACCAAGGCTATATGAGCCTATCGAGAAAATTTCTGACTTTCCGGTTGTTAAACGTGATGGTAATTCATTTTTGAACTACCCTAGGAATCTGCATTGGCCTCAATCCAACAGTGTAAGGTTTAGGTTTTGTTTTCGATGGTGGATGTGGATTGAGGAGTTATGAAAGTAACTACCTCCTCTCTCTCTTGCACCGTCTCACCTCACTCGAATTCTTGCTTGCTGAAGAAATGCTCTACAAAGACCCTCGCCATGAGATTTGAGACAACACCATGTAAATTTTTTAGCATAAATTTCATTTTCACTAGTGGGTTTATGAGAGTTTCCTTCAAGATCCTCTTTAATTGTCATTTTTATGACAATTGCAAATTTCATCTCTAGGTTCGATCACCATGTGGAATTTATTTGTTCTAGACTGGTGAGCTTAAGTCGATTGCAGATTCCTAGAATATTCAGGAATCTGAGGGACATGGGCATGGTCAATTTTTTGACCGCACCCATGTCCGTCATATTCCTGAATATTCTGGGAATCTACAATCGACTTAAGGATGTCCATTTTAGACACCATTCCTTGCAAGTCACGATAAGGAGGATGGGAGAAATTCAATGTTTCGATGCCAAGTTTGCATGTTCAAACTTAATTTCCTTTACTTTTTAATTTGCTAATGTCTCTCTCATGTTTCAATTCCGAAGTTAATAGTGGTTCTTCTTAATTTTCCCGAAGGGTATATGAAGGATCATGGGAACCTTCCCACTCATAAATAGGTAATATTCTTGCAACCCTAACCTTTTTTATTACTAATCTTTTTCTTTTTATTATGTTTTAAAATGATCAACACCCCTACTAACTTAGCTTATTTTTGTTTTGTTTTGTCTTTTTTTATTTTTTTTTTATTTTATGGGCTCGATGTTCAACTATGATTATTTTCCAACACATGTGCTTTGTCTCATTCCGTTGTGTACCAGGTTCTTTTCTCATTCCTTCTCTATCGTATGCCACAGGTCAGCGTGTTGGCAGTCACCTTACCCAGCTTCTCGACATTATTTACTTTACTATTTGGGGTTTTCTCTCTTTTCCATTAGTTAGAAAAGGGGTTTGTGCTCATGGTCCTGTAAACTTCGAAAGGCCTAGGGCTAAGAACTCATTAAGAATCTGGTTTATCCTTTGTTAAGCGATACTCTAGAATTTTATTTTGTAATATATGGGATATTTTACTTTCTGTTGTTATTAGGTTACGACCTTCCACCTTGGTAGAAATTATTTTCAGTTGTAAGAATCTTAGCTACATTATTTAGAACAAAAACTTGAGGTTGTAACCCTCTATTGACTGGCCTTCTATTAACCCTAAATTCATAGGGATTGTAATTTATTTTTTAATATAAAAAGTTATTTCCTTTTCTGTTGAGGGTCATATTTGTTATGGGTAAAATATTTTAGTTTCTTTATTGAGGTTTGACAGAATGAGGTTGTATGTGGACAGTGCTTATGAATTGTTCAGGGTTGCATTTCTCTATGTAAAGTACCTATACTATGCATAAATTTTGTTTCTAATTATTTTTTTAGAGCTTATTTCGTGTGGAACTATTCGTATGTATGTATATATATGCTCTACCTTTCTTTTCTATTGGTAGTGCAATTACTCTATTTATGATTTATAGTTCTTTTCTATTGGTAGTGCAATTACTCTATTTATGATTTATAGTTTTCTTTCCATTATGAAACTAATGTTTTTACTTATAAAGCTTATGGAACCCATTTGTCAAATGAAAACAATTTTTCAGTTGCTTTATTTTATAGTAGTATTTTTTTCTCATTAAGTGTGGGGATTCGATGAGACCCGTTTTCCGAGACCTATCACCTCTCCAAATTGATTATTAAGGTATAGGAATTTTTCGGGTTAGCTGACCACCATCACAGCTAGCCTAGAAGTAAACTATACCAACAATCTTACACCATACACAAAGACAACAAAACATAATCCCCCAATAAATTACATAGTCTTACACTTTTCACAAACTACAAAACAAAGTTCCTCAATAGGTTACACAATATAGTAAGAAAAATAATCATTCAGAATAGTCATCCCACTTGCATTTTTCTCAAGTATCGAGTCTGCTGTAAAATTATAAGGTACAAAATGGTCCTCCCAACCAGTGAGAATAAATACACCCTATTGAGACTCCCCTTGAGCCAACTTCATACTCAGAACAATTACGGAGCAAATATCTTAATAGGTATAACCGAGAACTTCTCTATTCCCAACCAAAATCAATCTAGGGTTTTAATTAGGCACACATTCTTCATTTGGAATTCCATTGGCTAAATAGCTCAAGGATTCCTCATTTGGTAAGGTCTTGCCTCCCTCTACAATGTCCTGTCAGAGGTATTAAGTTGCATTTTGTCTCTTCTTCAAGGTTACCTCGGGTCTGTTTTTTTCCCTCTTGGCTTCCTTTCTCAAACTGAGATAGTTTATCTTTTAGGGAGAAGGGTTTGGGTAGGTAATTGCGTCTACCTGTAACCATGTTCAACTGCTCTGGAATATGAAACTCTCTTACAACATTACTTTCCTCATAATTTTATCGCTGACTATTTAATAACTTTATTAAGAAAGGTTAAAACATTTATATTCACAAATTAGGCGTATCATACTCTTAACATGGTTCATAGTCTACGAAGTAAATTAAAAATTAGCTCAAATATTTAAACATTTAGTGAGGGGCATTACATCTTCCCACTGAGCGAATCATTATCCTCAGTGTTTCCTAGCCATTAGAATAGGCTGGGATATGCTTCGGGTATAAAATGATATCTCACTTTCATAGCATTATTTCTCTCTAATCAAGAATACATAAAGGTTTGACTAAGAATTATCTGTCCAGATTAACCTACAATCACATCATCAAGGCCATAATTATATTCCATCAATAATTAATTAAACATTTATATAAAATTCATTTCACTTTATTATAACACCCACACATCCTACTAATGTATTATATATCTAGGGTCATATATGTACTTCTTCAACAAAGAAACATGAAATACATTATGTACACATATATGACTAGGTAAATCCAACTAATAGGCGACTGGACCAATTCAGGAAAGTATTTCGAAAGGGCCACAAAATTAGGGATCTAGTTTGACACATCCTCCCCATCTCAGTGTGCTCCTTTTTTATTTAGCGATTACAAAAACATTATCTCGCACCTGAAATTCTCTATAGGTCCTTCGCTTCTTTGCATAGTTTTTTTTCATTCTTAAGGAGCTTTCAAATTCATTCATACTTTCTTTACAATACACACCATTTCTTTTAACATGTCAGATCCCAATATTAGTGTGTCTTTAGGGTTGTTCCAGTTGATAGGCATTCAACACCTTCATCCATATAACACTTCAAATGGCCTCATTCTTAAGGAGACATGGTGATTGTTATTATATGAAAATTCCACCAAGTGGAGGTAGTCTTACGACTTGGTTGGTTGTTGCATGACATACATCCTTAGCATGTCTTCTAGAAATTGGTTTACTCATTTAGTTTTCCCATCCATTTTTGGATGGTAGGCATTGGTGAAATATACTTGAGTTCTTAAGCCAGTAAAAGGAGTCTCGGAGAAAGTAGAGGTGAAATTCACATCCTTATTAGAGTACCATTTTGGATATTCCATGTAAACAAAAAACTTCTCTCATAAAAATATCAACAATTTGCACAAATTTATAGGTTGATCATACAGGAATAAAATGTGTAGTTTTACTGAGTTTTTCTACCACCGACATGTTATAGTCATTTTTCCTTTTCGACTTAGGTAAGCCTATAATAAAATCCTGTTTGATGATTTCCCATTTCCATTCAGGAATGGGTAGTGGGTGAAGTAAACTCGTTGGATGTTGATGTTCAACTTCTACCTGTTCACACTTAAGGTGCTTTGACAAGTATTTACTCACCTCCCTCTTCATACCAAGAAAAAAGTAATCTTTTATTAGAGTTGTAATTAATTTTTGGTAACGGGGATGAGAAGCATATGGAATTTTATGATATTCATTCAGAATAATTTGTTTAACAACTTGATAGTTAGGGAGATAAATTCATTTTTTGTAAATATTTTTTTATTTTTTATTAATATCATAACCTATTCTCTTTTTAGGGTTGTTTTCTTGTTTTACTTTCTTCCATTAAAGGTGATATTCAAGGTATATTAGGGCAACATTATTAATATGAAATGAAAAATCATATTTTTTTTACTGCATGTAATTTAGTCTCCTACTTGGGGCATCCACCTTCTAATTCTCCTTTCCCTTCAAGTATTTCATCTCAAATTCCAATTCACTTAAGAAGGTAGTCCATCGTGCTTCCCTATCGTTAAGATTGGGTTGCTTAAGGAAGCTAGTCATGATACTATGATCAATCATTAGGATAATATTTTTCCTAATAAATACTTTCGCAATATTTTTAAAGGATCGATCGCTAAAGTTAGTTTTGAATCATAAGCATAATACCTTTATTCATGATATTTCAATTTCCGAGATTCATAGGCTACCACTTAGATCTCTTGCATTAATACACCTCCTACTCCTTCCTAACATGCGTCTATAGAGACAACAACCCATTTTTGGGTTTTCTATCCTTAAAACAGGGGTTTTAATTGATAAATGTTTTATCTAATCAATTTTTTTTTTTTTACATTTTATTGTCCAATTAAAACTTTCCCTTTTTTCTCCATACATGTTATGGGGTAAGCTACTCTAGAAAATCCTTTTATGAAATGAGGGTAATAGCCAACTAAACCCATAAAGGATTGGATTTTTTCAGCATTTTTGGCAATGGGCCATTCCATGATAGTTTTAATCTTTTTAGGATCTATGACTATTCCCTCTTGTGTGATGACATCTCCTAGATATTGGATTTGATCCTTTTAAAATTCACATTTATTATATTTGGCATACAATTGACACTCTGATAGAGTCTACAATACTATTGTTGTAAACAATGCTAATACTAAGAGGGGGTGAAATATCACGTGGTGACAATATAAAAGCAACACATAAACACATACACCATGAGAAGCAAAAACATGAACACCGAGGTTTAATTTGGAAACCCTTTTGGGAGAAAAACCACCAAAGCTTGTTTGTTATTTGATGTAAATATGAGCTCCTACTCTATTACATGAATTTCTTAATGAGCCACCATTAACAGAAAGCACCAAGTCTCTTTGATTGTTTGCTAGCACCCACTAGCAAGAAGCACCAACTGCCTTTGTCTATTTTCTAGCACTCACTCGCAGGAAGCACCAACTCCCTTCTTTTGTAGATGCTTGATCTACTTACCAAAAGCACAAACTAAAGCACTCACTTCTTAGATTTATTGCAAGCACCAACTTGGAGCTTCTTGGATTTATGTGTAGAAATTAGGTTGTATATTTGCAACTTCTCATGACATTTTAATCAAAATCACAAGACACAAACCTACACTACTACTCTCGACATTAATTCACAATTTAGAACAAAAATCCTAGACATGCAAGAATCAATAACACACATGAAACAAGTATTTGTATATGGGAAAAGCAATCTGCTAAAAACCCAAATGCTTGCTTGCATTAATCAAATGAATAGAGATGTATTACAATTGCTTTACTCAACTGAGCTCACCTTGCAAGTGCGCAACCTCTCTCTCTACCCACTAAAGGCCTCTGACCCAGACTTAGTCAAATCTTCCCTCAGCTTGAGCTCCTATTTCCTTGCGTTGTTCCTTGAGGAATTATCTTCTATTATTTAGGAAATTCTCTCAATTTAATTGCAAAATTCCTTTAGGCTGATAATCTGAATGTATGCAACACTTTTACACTAAAGACTAGTCTACAACTGATGCTAAACTACCTTGGAATCTCCACCTCAACTGGGTAACTCGAATTCTCTTCATGCACTAGCTATTTTGGGTTGATTGATTAGTTAACTGGATGATCACTGAGTTTGACTGAAGTTACACTACTTAACTGACCTTCCACTAGTTCCTCCAAAAGTTGGAACTAGATTAACTGAAAACAACTTGAGATAATTGACCTCGATTGCTACAAATTAGAAGTCAGACATGCAGAACTAGGTGAGACAAGCCATGTCACACAACTTAACATCATCCAAGTTATCTGTTGATGTGGAAATTTGAATATTCTAAATTCAATAAAGGAAAAATCAAATTGAGAATTTCTTACTGCATTTTATTTCTAGAACTCAAAATTCCGTATTAACAAGGCCTTTGTCAAAATGTCATCATCTTGTTCCTTCGATGGAATGTATTGCAACAACATTATCTGCCTCTCCACACAATCCCATAAATGGTGATACCATATATCTATATGCTTGGATCGATCGTGAAAAATAGGATTTTCAGAGAGGTTGATGCAACTCTAATTATTACAGTAGATCACAGTTACATCCATCATCTAACTAAACAATCCAACAAGTATATTTCTCATCGAGATAGCCTCACATGTTGCTTGACTGGAAGCCATGTATCCTACTTCTACTCAGTTGAGTGCCATAGATCTTTGCTTCCTTTTGTACCAAGAAACTATTGTGGACCCAACATTGAAAATTCCACTTGATGTACTCCTTTGGTCTAATGGACTCCCCACCCAATCTGCATCTATGAAGCCACACAACTTCACTCGCTCTCTACATCTATACCATAGCCCAAACTAGGTAGTTCCTTTGAGGTACCATAGAACATGCCTAGCTACCCTCCAAATAATTTGGTTGGCCTAACCATAGCTTGGCTTAGCTTGTTAACTTCATAGCACATGTTTGGTCGTGTGCTCACAAGATACATTAGTGAAGCCACCAACTTCTAGTAAAGAGTAGCATCCACTTCCTCACATGAAGTGACATCCTCCTTCCTCCAGTTGGTTGCTAGAGGTGTCTCCATGGGTTTGCGACTATCCATACGGAACCTCTAAAGTATCTCATTGGAATACTTTCCCTAAGAGACAAAAATTTCTCCATCACCTTGCCAGACTTCCAATCTAAGGAAGTAGTGCATGAGACCCATGTCCTTCATTTCAAACACTCTTTCAAAGTCCTCCTTGCAAGGTTTGATCAACTGCTCATCACCAGTTAAAATAAATTCATTAACATATAAGAAAATAATCAACAATTTACCTTCTACCAAGATATGACAGAGGTTTTCATCTTATTCACTTTTGATGAAGCCCAAACCGATGAGATAGTTATCAATATTGTTGTACCAAGCACGAGGTTCTTTCTTGAGACCATATAAATCTCGCTTCCGTATGCACACATGAGACTCCTAATGAAAAGTCTCGAAGCCTTCTGGTTGTTCGATGTACAAATCCTCCTCAATAACTCCATTGAGGAATGTTGTTTTCGCATTCATCTAGTGGATCTTCAACCCCATCTGTGCAACCAGAGAAAGAATTGATTTGATGGATGAGTACCTTGATACAAGAGAAGAGGTCTCCTCATAATCAATCCACTCAACTTGAGAGTACTGCTTGGCCACAAATTTGTCCTTGTGCTTTTCTATGCTTCCATCTGTTGCATGGTTTACCTTGAAGATCCATCTCGAACCCACAACTAATTTCTAAGCTAGTCATGGGACCACTTTCCAAACACTTTTCTTTACAATGAATTCATATTCATCCACCATTGGATCAACCCACATAGGTTTCTCTACTGCTTCCTTGAAAGAGGATGGGTCAGTCTCTAGAAGCTTACTCATTAGAGCCATGTATCTAGTGTACCAGTCTGGTGGCCTTCTTTACCTGTGTTGATTTTAAGGAGCACCCACATTCTCCATCAGATCCTACATAAGTCTCTCAGATTCCCTAGTCCTTTTCCTACCTTCAATGGATGGTTTTCCTAGAGTGGATGTCTCCACTCTCTACTCCTCAAATTATGGCTACTCCACAACTTCTTGAGGTTCCTCCTTTGGAGCTAAAATGTCCTCTTTTGGTGGAATTTGAATCTCCCTCCCAAGATAGCATCGTGTGACTTTATCTTTATTAAATTTTACATCCCTTCACACAACTATCATTTTCAGGGATTGTAAGTACACATAATAGTTGTGGGGAGTTTTTTTGTAACCCATAAATACCACCAATTCTACTACTAGCTCTAGCTTCTTCCTTGATGATTTAGAGACATGGAAATAAAAAGAGGCTCCAAAAATCCTGAAGTGCGACACATACGGCCTTCTCCCTAAGAAAGCCTCCTCTAGTGTAATCATGCCTAGAATCCAACGAGGACTACAATTCTGAAAATAGACTACTCTATTGCATGCCTCAACCCACAAATGTAGAGGTAGCCATGGTCATGTAGCATCACCCTTTTTTTTCCCATAATGCTTCAACTATTTCCTTCAACCACCCCATTCTGTTGTGGGTTGTATGGTTTTTCAACTCTCGTCGAATGCCTTCTTTTGCGCATAAATTTTTAAATTCATTCACCACGTACTCACCTTAATTATTGCTCCTGAGAGCCTTCACCTTCTTTCCCATTTCTTTCTCAACCAGTGCCTTGAATTATACGAACTTGGAGAATGTCTCACCCTTCTTCCGCGTGAAGAAGATCCAACACTTTTATGAAAAGTCATCAATGAAAATGATAAAATATTTGTGTCTGGCAGTGTAGGATGTCCAGAAAGGTCCAAAGACAACAAAGTGGATCCTTTCAAGGAATGCATGTGCTTTTTTGTCTCAATCATGGAATGTGTATTTTTTGTACTTCCCCAAAGTACATCCTTTACATACATCTGTTGCTCAAGTGCTCCTTTGGGAAGGCATGTGGTTATCTACTGCATGATCTTCAAAGCACCATGATGAAAATGACCAAGTCTTTTATTCCAAATTTCACTGACATCGTGATTCTGCACCTTCTCGCATATGCTCTCAATGTAGCATTATCCACCACATATAGCTTGTACAGGTTCATCACATGAGTCCTGGTCTGCTTCACCTATCCTGTGGCTATGTGTCTCAGGAATTTCTTTCCTCTGCTAAATATCACATCATAGCCATGGTCTTCCAAAAATGCAACAAAGATGAGATTTTTCTTTAGGCCTAGAATGAACATGCCATCCTTGAGCCTAAGGAGGGATTTGAACTCCCTCTGAAAGGTGACTGTACCAATATCAGTCACGCCATATCTTCTCTCATCTCCCATCTTGGTTTGCATATGCAAATATTTCTCCTCCAGGTCACTTAAAAAATCTATATTTCCCGTCATGTGGAATAACGCACCTAATTCCAGGTACTAGACACTCCCCATCCTTATGTTGGTGATGCATGTAATAATGGTAAATTCAAGCTCAAACTGTGAAGCCAAAGCTTCACTTGCTTCTCTGTCTGACATCTTCTTGCTTTCGTTCTTGTGTGGACACTTTATGGCATAGTGTCTGAATTGATGACAATAGAAGCATTTAATTTTTGAAAAATATTTGTTCTTGCCCCTTTGCCTAGATTCTGGTTTGGATTAGGATTTCTTCCCTTTTCCCTTCTTTTCCTTTCTAGCCAATGAAAAATTTTCATCATCCTCTCCCTTGGATGAAATTGCATCTATGATATTCTACCATATTTCCTCCTGAACCAAATCAGACCATAAGTGCTCCCAACTAGGTAGTTTCTCCCTCCCATTCACCAAATATTGATAGCTATTCCAACTCTTGGGAATGTCCAAAAGGGCTAATGTTATGAAGTATTCTTCAGGGATGTTAACACTGACCCCGCCAAGTTCATCACAATGTTGTTTAAACTTGATCAATATTGTGGAATTGTGTCATTATTCTGCATCTTGATACTTTGAAGTTTATCATTGAGTGCCAACTTCCTATGGTCACTACTATTCTCGAACAATTTTGTTAGTGCTTTCCACATCACGAACGAAGTTTATTTTCCATGGAGATTTGAGACAATGTGATCTCGTACTCCCTGCAGGATTATTCTCCTCACCTTCGCTACATATTTCTTCCATTGATAAAGGTTATGGGAATCAAATGCTTTAGGTTTTGCAACATGTGTCTTGATGTATTCTAGGAATCCATTCTCATCTAATACTTCCTCCATGTGGTCCTTCCATGCAAAAAAACTAGAGGTGCCTTCCAAGGCATACTCTAGTCTTAGTCCATTGATGGCCATTCTTAGCTTTGAAGAAATCCTTTTACATTAATCTTCAAATTCGAACCTCAGAGAAACAACTTTGAATTTCATACTCTAATGTGAATCCGAATTTGATACCATGTATAAATTAGGTTGTATATTTGTGATTTCTCATGAAATTTTAATCAAAATCACAAGACACAAACCTACACTACTACTCTGCGGACATTAATTCACAATTTAGAAAAACAATCTCAGACATGAAAGAAGGAATACCACACATGCAATAAGTATTTTTATATGGGGAAATAAATCTACTAAAAAACCGAAAGCCTACTTGCATTAATGAAATGAATAGAGATGTATTACAATTTCTTTGCTCAACTGAGCTCACTCTGCAAGTGCACAATCTATCTCTCTACTCAATAAATGCCTCTCACTTATACTTTTGTAATATTTTCCCTTGCCTTGAGCTCCCATTTCCTTGCGTTGTTCCTTGATGACTTAGCCCCTATTATTTAGGAAATTCTATCAACTGAATTGCGTAATTTCTTTTGGCTGATCATCTGACTACATGCAACACTTGTACACTCAAAATTACTCTACAACTGATGTTACACTGATTTGGAATCTTCACCTCCAATAGGTAACTTGAATTGTCTTTTTCACTAGCTATTTTGGGTTAATTGATCAGTTAATTGAATGATCACTGAGTTTGGTTGAAGCCCCTTTTCTTAACTGACCTTCCACTAATTTCTCCAAAGGTTGGAACTAGGCTAACTAAAAACAACTTGAGATAAGAATTATGGGAGTTTTGAGATCTAAAATGGGCCTCCTAAGGACATTATAAAATAGTGGAAATAATAAAATAAGTATAGATTACATCATCAAATTTTAGAGGGAAAAAAGAAAAAGCTATTTTTTCAACTCATATTTTCAACTTATCTCCCTATGGGTTTGCTCAAATTTTGAGTGGCAACATTCATTGGATGCATAATTTCATTGCTCATCCAAGAAGTACCCATGTTGCATACTTTCGATGGACCCTACTACAAGAAAAATGAGAAATACATGAAAAACAAGATTGCAATCTCGTTTTTTCATGTATTTCTCATTGTTTGTATAGCTGGGTCAATCGAAAGTATGCAACATGGATACTCCTTGGATGAGGAATTAAATTTTTCATCCAACGAGTGCTCCCGCTCGAAATTTGAGTAAAACCTTAGGGAGATAAGTTGAAAATACGAATTGAAAAAGTAGTTTTATTATTTTATTATTTTTTAATCTTTTTACCTTTTTACTCCAAAAATGGTGAATCATCCCCCATGGTTGACATCATCATCTTGAATCCTATTGGTTCTTAAAAAGTTGATTTTGGTTGTACATTTTCCTTAGGAGGCCCATTTTAGACCTTAAAAAAACCCCTAATGTGACCTTGATTGCTACAAATTAGCAATCACGCATGTAGAACTGAACTCTAACTCCTCCAACTCAAATGTAATGAGTAAATTGGGCGAAAAAAGCTATGTCACACAAGTTAATATCATCTAATTTGTTTTCCGATGTCGAAATTCGAATTTTCTCAATTTAATCAACGAAAAATCAAATTGAGATTTTCTTGGTGCAATTTTTTAACATTATGCAAGCACCAACTTGCAAGAGGAACCAACCTCCATTCTTTCTTCATATATCAACTCAGGTGGAAGCACAAACTCCCTATTTTGTAGCCTCCAAGCCACACTCAATAAGGAACGAATACTCACTGTATATGGTAGCCTCTCTACCTATTATCAACTATTTGTTCTCCTCTGCCTTTGGCCATCTGTTCGGGTCAACAAATTGCACTCTCACTTAGCAACATACTTGCAGCTCTCAGCCCCTTCTTCAAGCACTTTCAACCTGTTTCCTCTACCTAGGCACTCTTATCCTCTTTCCTCTTCATAGAAACTCTTGACCTCTTTCTGCTATGTAGGAAATCTTAGCCTCTCTCTACTACATAATAAATCTCAACATTTTTCATAGTAGCATAGGAATACTTCCCCTTTTTCCGCCAGTGCTTGCACATAGACCTCTCCACTCAACTCTCTTAACTATCATGTTTTCCCCCACTTTACACAATTGCAATCCTAGGTTTTTTCCTCTACTACATAGGGAATGATGTTGTCTTTGTTGTCATTCATGCTTCCCATGTGCATACTCCTGCATGGCTTTCCATACTGCATAGGACAGTCCTACCCGATTAATCTCATAACTAAAACAAGGTTCTCCATTATGTTGTTGCATCAAATTACTTTACCTATACAACTACATTAAGAATAAGAATGGGCACATGTATGTTTCTGTATACAGAGAATTAAATCTCAATCGACCTACACACTCAAGGATTACCACTCATGAATTCTATCTACGCAAATAACATGTCTCCCTATTCCTTCTTAATTGCCCACAACGGTAAAATTGTACTTTAGGCATGGATCTCTTGGATTGTGATTAGAGCTTCTACACTTAGCCATCTTTTCCATTTATTTTTTCTATCATGTCTAAGAAATCTCAAGCACAATTGTTCTGGATTCAACTGCTACCTCTACAAATCATGGTCCTTTCTATCTCCATCCAACACTTTTTTGCAGTTTCCATTAATCCAATGGCACCAACCCTACTATGCACATTTACTTAGTTGCCAGATATTTTTCATGCTCATAGGTGCTAAGCTCTTAACCAACTACCAACTCATTCATACCTGTGGCACATATGCCATATTTGGTGCATAGTGCCAAAGAGCTGCCGAATATTGTACAGAACAGCTGTCGACCCATTCATGTCCACTCGTGCTAAGTACTTTAGCCTGCTACTGGGTGTGGATCCTAATTATCTTCTTGATTCAAAGGTATTTTTTTAGTCGTGTTGGACCCCAGTTCCTAAACGAGCAGAAACACTGCCTACATGATAGCTGTTAGGGGGTCCACAGAGGGCAACGATGATTTTATGAGCCCTCCCTAGCAAGGGGGTTGGGTGGCAGCTGTTAGTGTCGGTATCTTCATCCCTCCATCAGTGATAAAATTCTCTTGTTGCATTGCATGTTAGGTGTCTCATCCGATCAACTGCATTCCATTAGGGTCATGGATCATTTGATGGTAGTAGCATATTATAAATTTTCCCTCATGATCTTTACCTGCTAGCCCATTTTCATACATTTAGGTCATTTGCAGTCATTTTTGCCTTTACATCTGCAAAAGTCATTTTTAGGGTTTTAGGTCTCATTAGGTCTAGGGTTTTGTCAATAAGGTCTTGTAAATGCTCAATAATGGTCAGCAGGAACATGAGGAGGTCAAATAAAGTCTCAGCAACAAAAATTTCAATAATCACATGCTCAGTGATTGATTTTTCCTCAAAACCCTGTTTTGAGGAAAAACAGAGTTTTTTTATGTTTTATGTACAAAATTTCATGTAATTTCATTTTTCCTATATGTAATAATTTCGAGATGTAGCCCTAGTCACCTTGCCAAGCTCCTGCACTCCAGTTCCTGCAAAAGAATCAAAATTTCAAAGCATTTAGTCCATCAAAGGCAAAAAGTAAGTCAAACTACCCAAAATAGAGTTTGAAAAAGCAAGTGAAAGACAAACATTAGGAAAGTGGGTTTTCATAAGTGAAAAATTAAAATCCTTTGTATATAAAGCCTTTTTCATGTTGAATAACATCATTTGTGTGCCAAAAGGAAAGCTAGTAAGCCAAGTCACGATTTGAGGAGCAAAAGGCAAAAACCACAACAAAATTTGTGAAGGTTCCTGGAACAGCGCACCTAGGTCAAGGCACGGCACACCTGGAAGGTGCGGTACACAGAGCGCAGAAACTACAAAGGAAATTGCAAAGGCGCGATGCACCTATTGGGCGCGACGCACCAGTCTTCTGAACCTTAATTTCACTCAAATCGACTTGCAAAGCTCCCAAAACTTGCAAGATTCATTCCTCAAGAAAGTGAAACACTCCACTTTTCCCTTGTGAGATATTTACTCATCTTTGATGGTGTTTTGACGAGTACAAAATAAACCGTAGTTTGTTGCATAGTTTCACTACAAAATCTGCCTAGGGTTTGCAAAATTGTCATTTTTGTTGTCTTATTCCCCTGTATCATTTTCACATCCTCTTCACTACATTTCACTCATTTCATTTCCATTCCCCCTCTCATTTCCACTCATCTTATCTCCCTATCCCTAAAACCCCAATAGCAAATTTACACTATTCCCCAAACCCTAATTTGCACTTCTAAACCCTATCACTCCCTTATAACTCTACAACCAGCATCACAATCCCTCATTTATCAATCCCACTCATCAGTCCCATTCATCAAACACTAGTCACCTAAAGAAACAAGATTTGCAAAGCGAGAATAAGGACTTTGAAGGCCAAGTTGAGGAAAACTTTAAGGAGGAAGAAAGAGCAAGACAAGCTCAATATTTTGGCTGAGGCTTCCTTAGCATAACATAGCACTTGATGCAAGTCACTTAGCCCAAATTTCAAGAAATTTGGCACACTTTTTGTCAATTTTGAATTTTTGAAGCAAAACACAAATTTTTCTGCCTGGTGCGTAGCGCCACCTGGCACTCGCTTTTGCTAGAGAGCTCCTCTGTAGGAAAACTCAGCATTTTTGGATTCCTCATGCAAAATTATGAATTCCCACAAATGGCCATGAAATTTTTCAAGTTTTTAGCTTCCAAAAGGGTCAAA
The DNA here is from genome assembly GCA_031772625.1 of Pinus tabuliformis. Taxonomy (NCBI): domain Eukaryota; kingdom Viridiplantae; phylum Streptophyta; class Pinopsida; order Pinales; family Pinaceae; genus Pinus; species Pinus tabuliformis. The sequence goes on from CM062816.1 coordinate 785,440,904, forward strand.
AACACCTCAAAAATGCCCTTTCTACCCCTTTTTGGCCACATAGGAAGCAATGTTGGAAGAACTCACTTTTGGATGGGCAAATGGATACCAAATTCATAAATTCTACCTGTTATGGAAAGTAGATAGATATACCTTTCCAACAAGACCACTTGGAGAAAATTTGTTGCACAGGAAGGCCTCCAAAATCAGCTGCAAAAAGGCGCTATGCACAGGTACAGTGGCGTGGCACACAAGATGGAAAATTGATTTTTTTTTTACCAAAAACTCTGTTTTTTCGCCTAGTTTTTTCTTAGTTTGACTTTTCTCTCTATCATGGTCAAGCTCATGATGTAATTTGATGTAACTTGATGGAATTTGATGTAAAAATGTTAAAATTTCACTCATGGAGGTAGATACATCATGAAAAGGTAGTTTGAAACTGAATGAATCAGTTTCCTAGGTTTTAGAGGCAAGTTGTTCCACTGCCTACTTTTTAGTTCTTAGTTTAGATCTTGTTGAAATAGCTCCTAAACTCATGAATTAGACCCCTAAAGCCTAGCATGAGTTGTTTGTTGCCTATATCTAGTATTTTTTCAGTCATTGGTAAAGGTTGGACTCTTGTGAATGCTTTGAGCATTATTGTACATTCATTTCTGCAGTTTGGCAAAGGAATAGACCAGGGTTTGCAGCACTTTATGGGATTCTTGTGGAAACTTGATTTGGTATTGCTTTTCCTTCTATAATTTCAAGTTTGCATGTGTTTATGTATGCCATCATCTCTCTCTGTTCATCTTAACTAAATGAAACAAGGATAAAGGTAGAATTCATTGATGTTGCAGTGTTGTACCCACGGTTTGTTTATTTATTTATGTTTTCAACTATTTGAAGAGGATCCCTGAGACTTTCATGCCCTCTCCAACTCCTCACCAGTCTAAAAGCTCTCCATCTCACTTATTTCAAAGTACTAAACCATTTGCCTACCTCGCCCCATAGAGATCTCTGCAAGACTGTGTCCATTCCCCAGACCCAAATTTTACTTTCACATTTGAGCTAGAAAAACAAAATTAAATCCAATCAAACTCCTCTAAGCATATACCTAGCCTAAAATCAGTCTTTACATCAGTCATCTCAACCCTTATTAACCATATTCTTCAGAGATTTACAAGGAGAGAGCCCTCTCCCAACCTGGTAGGGCTAGCTACTAGGTTAAGCATGGTTTGATGTTACCCTAGACCTGTCTTTCTCAGCCTGAGGTAGATTTAAGCCCTAATAGTAGCAGCCCCCGAAGAATTTTTTTGATAAAAATTACCTTGTAAAATATTGTAATTTCATAGTCAATCTGGGTCGTCATTAGGTGAAAGATATGACAATAGAAGTTATGTTAAT